>FR989901.1:0-354219 GCA_905404115.1 Pheosia gnoma | reverse complement strand
CATGTTTTCATAGTAATTCTGCTATTTAGAGTGGTAATAAATTCAAAAAAATCTATGATCGTGAAAATCGGCCCAGCCGTTCTTGAGTTATGAATGGTGTAACTAACACGACTTTGTTTAATATATATAGATTTGTCACCAAACCCACACTGAATTTGACCACGTATAGCCAGTCCCGATTTGTATGATTCCTACATCTTATAAAATATTGCCTGATACTAGCTGCAAATGCTTCAGGGGCGCCACTTGAAGATTTCAAGCCTTTCGGCTCACTTATAACTTTCTTCAGTAAAATTGCTTTAGAAACTTTGACACTTAAAAATACCCTTCAGACGTCTGAGAAGAAAATATCAATATAAATTCCATTTGGTATCGGAGTAGACGCCGATCGGTGAATTCAAAATGTTAAGAACGAGGTGATGCCACCACTGTTTAGAATACTTAGCAGGTATTCTAAATTCAGAATAAATAGTATTTGAAATCACAAGTACCTATAATATTTTAATGATCAGAGGCTTCACCAATGAAAATAAAAATAGATACCACATTAATTGGTCTTTAATTTGCGTTTGCGTAGTTATATATGTAGCATATTGGTGTTTTGGCGTATGCTGTTAGCCAATTGTGTTATGTATAAATAAATAAATAAATAACCTCATGTAAGAAGTCTAGGTGCATAACTACGATCCAGTTAATGTGACATTATATTACTGAGAACCTAAACTCCACATGTTGCTGCATAGTTTTTATTAATTACCTTGAAATTTATAGAACCTACCAACCATTTACAAAGGCATTATACAGAATTATTTAGAAAAAAAATGTCCAATTCTATTGTTAACGCAATAAAATTTACAAGGATTTGTAGATAGCAAAGTCTAGCCATTATAATTTCTAGTTAAATAAAATATTATAATAATAGTTACGGGTATACTAGAGAATGCAGACTACATACTATACTTTGATCGCGGTATATTAACTGATAGATATACACTTACATTTTCACACAGCATTTCATAAATACTACAGGATGTTTAGAGAATTTAGTACTAGAATGTAGCAGTATAGCGCATCAAGCATCAAAACGAATATAACAATACAAAACATACACCAATTTTTAACTTACAACTGTAATAAAATATCAATAAAAATTGCTCACAAAGTGTCTTGTAAGCGAATGCCTTACAAACAGCGGCACACTCAGGTTCGTAATCGCATTCATAAAGAATAATGTCCAGCGTAATAACGTTTATCTGCGCCAGATATCTGGATTTATAGCTATCGGCCAGGACCGGCATGCCATTTGGAATCCGCAGAACTACGAATATTTGTCCCAAAAATGGGATAGACGCGGGGCTCCTTTAAGGACTTATATTGAATTCAGCTTCCTTAAATTCATGGGTATGCCGACTATATTTAGAGGTACATTGACATAGAGAGCGGATTATCAACGACATTGCAATACGTAATAACAGTGTCTTATATAGCAGAAGTTCTCAAACACACGCGTGTGCTAGCAATCCCTACTAATGCGAAGGTTGTCATGAAATATCAGCTGTCAATGAGGTAGACAACGAGCTAGTAGCTCGATAGCTTTAGGTCCATAGTAATACTGAAAGTTACAGTATGATTTTCAGATCGGATAACAACGCAGAGAATAGTGGACTTGCACTCCACGTACCGACAACATAGCATTACACTATATCATGATGTTTTGGGCTATTCATTTCGGCCGATACGCTCTCACGTACCTATCGTAAATCCACGTTTGAATAAATATTAAAATGTGCGCTGACGCAGCGCTGCACAATCTATCAAATTGCGAACATTTCTGCGACATCCCAGTGATATTGGACTGAAATAAAACTGGACCGGCTACACTAGCTTTATTGCCTTTATTGCGACACTCGTTCCTGTGCTGTTAATAAACGAAATTTATCATTCTAAAGTTTATCAAAATATGAAAATACTAGCTGCGCCCCGCGGTGTTACCCGCGATTAAAAAGTATGAAAAATTAAAACAAATCTATCCCACTGGAACCATACATTTTACCGGGATAAAAAGTAGCCTATGTGCTATTCCAGACTATAATCTATCTCTGTGCCAAATTTCATACAGATCCGTTCAGCCGTTCTGGCGTGATTGAATAACAAACATCCATCCAAACTTTTAAATTTATAATATTAGTGGGAAGTGGGATACTATTGATAAGATAATACAATTCTCACATGTAGGGACACAAGGATGTATACCTATAGTTTAATTTTCTCTCTCTCTCTCTTTCTTAGTACCCGGTAACGAAGTCAGAAGTATCCGAAACGCAAAACTTGCTATGGATCCGCTAAAACGAGCTTTCAGTTTGTTTATTTACGGAGTTGTTTGGTGTTTTAATTAATTACGTCGCAATTTACGGCTTCCTGATAATCAATCAACGCTGCCGGCACTTGAGGGGCGCTCGTCATTTGTAAATGATCGCCGACAAGCAAGCGATCGTCGTAACGATGGCGGATACTTTAAACGACGCAGTTTGTTAAGTCATATATTTGAGCTAAGTAAACATGTTTTTTTAATCAAAATTTGATTTCAGAACTTCCAACCATGTCTAAAAATACCAGCACCCCTCTCAAACGCTATCAATGTACCGAATAAACCATAAATCTCACAATAATAATAACGCCAATATTCCACACACAGTTCAGTTTATCACATAAGATATACGAGTATCGTCTGAATAACAAATTAGTTGTTTCAATAACAGTATTTCACAGTCCGAGGTGGCAAGCGTCGCAGCCCATTCGGTGGAATGAACCCTACATATTCACATTCATTGCCATCCCTTCCGAAAATAAACATTTGAGATATTCTTAAAACAAAAACCGAACCAAATGTAGCTGTACTCAAATGTACATGATTGTAGTGAGTTGATGCTGTACGCCAATCAAATGACACCGTAGGGTAAGCAGGAACTTCTAATGTAATCGTAACGTCATTGAGAAAACATGCTGTCACTGACAGACTTATTATGAAATCTGTGGTTTGAGAGGGATGGAAGACGTTACGTTACCGAAACGGTTGGTACGTAAAATACATCGTGATGAAATACGAATACAAATTTCAAATTTCGAGTTCATACATAGAGCCGCTTGTATTGCATAATCATATAGGCATGGGTTATGTTTGCGTTCCGGTATAGGTAATTAAAAAAAACGTTCTCAAAACAAACGCGCAATTTCGACAAATGGTAGCAGAGAGATAACGAAATTCAGCCTCAAATTTAATAAAATTGTAATAACACAGAATCGAACTTAAACGGTGGATTTGGGTCGAATAAAAACCCGAGGCTTTGTGAAGGGAAAGGGCGAAATGCGTAAATTAGCGTCCGATATCCATTTGGTTGGCGGACAGCCGAGGTGGGTGATAAATCGGCGGCAAAGCGCGGCCCGAGTCGGCGCAACCGCCATTTGCAAATTGTCGAAACGTTAACCAGGGTATCGGCAGCTGGGTGTAGTCCATAAGCCACGTGACGAATGCAACAAGCATTTCCCATTACAATCGCCAGAGACTCAATCTTAATTTTCTGTGTTTCAGAGACAACACGAATACACATAGACAACTTTAAATGTTTGGCAATTGCTGATCGGTTATTTCGTACGGTCATCAGAATTTAATCAGATATAACCCAGAGCATTATTACATTATGATAAACATATTTTACTGCCCCGAAACATATTTTATGGCCGATGCTTCCATTTCGATAATTTCCAGCCTTCCCCATCGGAGTAAACTCCCCCCGTTCCGATAAAATAAATCTAAACTCGGGGTTGTCGCTAACCGAATTCTATCCAGCTAATTGGTATTCCCAGATGCCGGCGCGAGGATGTCAATGATATACCTATTGAATTTATTGATTATAATGTGTTTACGATGTGCTTCAGAACTTTCTAATTGACATTTCAAATTACTTACGTGTAGTTGCTTGCTAAGCCGAGTGGAAATTGATGTGTCTATCCGAGGGGATCAAGTGATTCGGCTCCATGTTTAAATTAGGTTCTATTTTTGTCCATAATCGAAGCAGTTAAAAAATATAAATAATACGTGTCGAATTGAGAACCGCCTCCATTTTTTCGTCGATTAAAAAATAGCTGTTTGTTAAAACGCATTGATGACGATTTCACGTTATAGCATCACATTTTTTCAGGATTTGAAGCCTTCAATAAGATATTAATCTAAGGATTTTTGACCTTAAATTTTTCCCCAAAATAAAGTACTTAATCATAAATAAAAAAAAATATTATTTGATAATTTATTTAGACGTTACTGTTCGAGTTTCACTATCTGCTAGGTAAATTAACTTTGTTTAGATACCTCGTACAAAAGTTAATCATAGTCAAAGCAAAGTTGAAGTATAGTTTGCTCGAGTCTATAAAAATATTCAGCTATTCGTGGCGAAGACAAATTCAAAAAATCTACGATCATAAAAAGCGGCTCACCCATAAAAAGATAAATTATGTTGTATTCTTGTACTAAGTCTTGGTCGCAACATGTTTGAAATCATAAAACATGTCATTTGCCATCAGATTACCAATATGGTACTGTATCGGGCACATCGACTATTTTTCATCTCCCAATCCAAGGTGAAAACAAACAGGTGACTATTACTTATTTTGTCACTTGCAGCATGCAACATAATGTACACTGCGTCTCGCGGTCCAGAACCAAACATGATTCCCGGTATTCCGGGCCCGCCGCCCCTATTTCCCTCGTCCCTGCTATGTTTTATTCCTATACCTATTCGGAATTCATTAGATCGAAATGAACGAACCGTCAACGGAATTTAATTTCCGTTATTATAGCCAAATATTTCATCATGATGAATTATTATAGTAGTAGTATTCCGAGGTGTATTGGGATAGCTTTTATAATTTTGTTTTGAATTTTTATACTAAATTTTAGAAAGTATATTAGTTGCGAGCCACAGACTCGTTTATAATTTCAGACGTAACGTTAACACTATAAAATTGAAGCCGATTTTTCAATGCATTTGTAGTGGTAAATGTTACCATATACAAAACTGTCTATGTTCGAGCATAGACTAAGAAGTTTTGGACATGGCTTTTTTATAGGTATGTACTACACGCGAGTGCGTGCTAGACCAGAGTTTTCTAGACTTAACATATTACGAACTCTTGAGTGTTATCTCAATTTTCTAACAAGCCTGTCTGTGTTGTCAGCAAACAACATTTTCAGTTTGGCGCACGTTGGGGTAGAGCGGGGTGCAAGGGGCAACTGATCAACCAATCGCGTGGTCCAAACTATACACTTTCTCCCCCCCCCCCCCCCATCCAGCACCCACCGCCAAAGATGCTTCAAAATTGTTTCTGCGCATTTTTCAAGTAATGTGCCAGCACCAGACCTATTTTACTAACTTTACTTCTATTTCGCGTGTTTGTGGATCAAACGAAACAGCGGCGGCTCAGTTATGGATGTCACCTTCCTGAAATGAGAAACTGCAAACTGTTTCAAGCTGTGATAGGTAACATGGAATCTCGTATTATATACCTATATGTCATTCTCGAATAGTTATTATCTAGTAAGAGGTTGGGTATCGGTGGGCCGGCGGCACACGTCTATTATGCACCCATTGCGAAGTTTATCGGCGCCCCGGGCCGCGCCGCGCGCACACATACGTAATAGGATGGCGATAGACAGGAAATACCTCATTACTCTTTAAAAATCGATTTCTTTCTCTTTCAGACAAAGCATAAATAGTTTAAGATGCATAGTGAAGCCACTTTTGGTCTCTCCCAGCCCACCCCATCATTGTTTTAGAAGGGGAATAGACTGAAATAAATACATTCTATTTGCAATTCTATTTGTATTTGCATAACAGTCAAAATTGTGTTTCGATAGCACTGGAGACCATACAGGACTCCATTCGTTTGCTAGTTTTCTACATAGATAGAGTTAGGCAATCGTAGGTAGGCCTCGTGTGAGAAAGTGTTTTATTTATTAATATTTTTGCATTACATTGTACTATTCTTTAAGGCTATTATTACTATTATGAACACCTATTTAAAACTTCCAATCGTAAATAGAATAAACACATAAATAAACTGGGTATCTATGAATTCCAACACTAAACAAAAGTACTATTCAAAGGAGGTTTTTATCTAAACGCACTCAACTGTGGATATTTTTATTAGAATCCCGACTTTGTCGAACTCAATTCCCCACGTGGTAGCTCTTAGCGAGATTAAAAGACATGGGGATGCTGCCCTGCAATAACATTACTCTATCGGACTTGTGGTATAACTAAATTCTTAGTACAAATTTTTTTATTGCTTATGCTTCTTGGAGAAAGGGGAATCTGATTTTCAATGATTATTAGGATGGCGATGGGATTTATGTATTCTCCATATTTGACATCACTATAAAATGTTATTTATCTTACACTAAACACATACTTCGACCTCATTTACTGGGTTCATTACAAAATTCTCTTGAAATATTCAAATAACTTAAATTATTAAGCTGAGTGCACACTTTACGGGCGGCCTCGCGAGCCCCGCATTGCCGAGCGGCCGCGCCGGCGCGCGCGCCTCGCCTCGCATCTGAAATGAATCGCTCGCGAATACATTCGCGCTTCGTGTTTACATCACGTGGCATTCTTGGCAAGCGTGCTCACCGCTTTACAATGCTGCATTTCGGTGCTCCATAATTTGGTGCTATTTACGTGAAGAGACTATTTTGTAACTGCAAAATTGATGTTGGCAGAATTTCATGAAATGTGAGCAGTTACAATCAGACCTTGTTTCAATTGGAGTAAGCATTTTATAGAAGAAATCTTGTAAATGACTTGTAACGTTTTATGATTTTGACGGTCTTTATTATATATACGTAACGTAATAAAGACCACAACAGAATGTTTATAATGATGTGTAAGGTCGAATTAGATTTGATACACGTGCTTATTTTTGAAAACATTTTTTTATATTCAGTTCAACTTTAAAAAGTTAGCTAAAGCTAACAACACAGCTGCTTGGGACCCTTGTACAAGCACTAGTTGGTAGATAAGTGCCGACATGTTATTTATATAGAAAAAAAAACTTTAAATGTTTCCAATTCTTATTCGGAGCCAAAAATAAAGTTCGTATAAGAACAGCCCAATATGCTTTCATAGAGAACACATTTTTTTGCTCTGCACACAAACCTGTAAAAATATGTGAAAATTATGCTAAAATAAGATGGCTTTAACGTCTACAAACCGGCCTGAATGTTTGAAACGGCTACCAACCATCGCTATACGAATATGACTGTCCGTGACTGTCAGTCGATGCCAAAGATCTTAAACGTCATGTGAAAATGTATTGTTTACATTTCACACTCCAACAGCTTTGGAACCGGAATAGTTATAGATAATGTTTGACACCTTTCTACACACCCACAAGGGATTAGATTCTGTCTTCATGATACTAATATTTGAAATAACATCCGATCGTGCACATGACTAGGCTTGCGTTATGCGGTAGCTGGCGGCCGGCCAGGATCACATGATAGCCACCCCGCCGCCGCCGCCCGGCGTGCTGCCGGCCACTTCAGCACGGCGCGGCGCGATCGACACCGCCACTCCGCAGCCACGCCGCTAAATCTTGTCAACAACTGCAGCTAGCTGGAATTTACGACAAGCCGAACATTGGGCTCTAAATATATGTGGTATCAGTCTGATGACGAACCAATTTGCAAGCGATCCCATTGGGGATTTTTAGTCTGCACACTCCATGCCACGTAGAGACCTACGTGGCAGATAATGAGAGATACACATTACATACGTATTGCTAATAAAAAAAAACACAACATGTAAATAATACAGAGTCATTCATAAAGGTGACCTTTAGGCCTCAGCCTCGAATTTAGCGGGCAGCGGTGCGGCGGCGGCTGCGGGCCGACCATCGAGCGCCGCCCGCTCCCGCGCCGCCGCCGCCACCGCCCGCTCCCGCTAAATTCGAGGCTGAGGCCTTAAACTTGCGCTTCTTTAACGCATTATCATCATATTGTGAAATCATAATTTCTATAACGTCGATTTTTTTAAAGAAATGTTGTTCCTGGCACTGTGGCGATTTTTTTATATTGACATATTGTTTTTTTTTACTTTACACAATGATTACAAATGCGCTGAAGAAGCGCAGGTTCTATGGTTAATATACCGTTTAGAATCATTCTGTATATCTAAGCAGTTAGCTCGTTGTACCTGTACGTATGTTGCGTGCAATGATATAAACGTTTTGGTAACCGTACCGCATTAAGTCCAGTGAGGTGGCTTGTAGCCATCACAGGTGAATTATTGAGTGGGCAAGCGTCAAGCGCTGGCTGGCCGCGCGCCAAGAGTCCGCTTGACATGACATGCAGCGCTGCAGCGCCACGCGTTCCACGAACATTTCCTAAAATCAACAATAAATAATCTATATAATATACATTTTATTTAAAGCAGGAGTATACCAATATGAAAGTATAGCCACCAGAACTCGTCGTGAGCAATGAAGGCTCGTATCGGGCGACACGGTGATAATGGACACGGCGTATTCACGTGTACTTCGATACAGTATCATTAACATTACAACGGGCACCATTAAGTGAGTGCCCCCCTTAAAACAGATATAAAGGCTGAGAAATTACATCATCCTACGAGCCTACCATATGCCTACTAAATTAAAAATATACCTTAGTTCTGTGTGCATTTAGTCGGTGTAACAGCTTTTCATGTACACAAAAGCTATTCTAACACACACAAGTAGACTTCCAAGATCCGCATTCCTCATTATAACGAAAGATCCGAAGCTAAGATTATACTGTGAAGCGTCCCGGAGATGTCCCGACGTGTCACGCTCACATCCGCTACATACCCGTAAAGTAGGGATTTTGTTCCATCACCAACCAAATATCTTCCCTGTAACTGGAATGATAAGGTTTATTTTCCGATGCGGGAGGTTCCAGGCTAGATCGCAATAGTAACGGATGTTTAAATTCAGGCTAAGCCGAAGATAATAGATAAACGGAGGTGGTTTAATGACGAAAGACGTTAGTGCAGTGCCGGTGTATGCAAATCACTTTGCTAACCATATAATGTGGACAATCATCAGCCTGTGGGTATAGCAACCAAATACCGTCAATATACAACAGTACGTCAATTGCAAGATTATTCAAGAGCTATTCGTATACTTTATGGTCTAGGTATTTAGACATTTTGAATGGAGAATTGAACGTTTGAAATACTGTCCTCTAGAGGCGCTGTTCAATTTGCCATACAATGTGTCTAAATACGTAAACTATAAACTATACACTTAGGTTACAAATAATCTTGCACGTTACATACAGAGTATTTGCAGAATTAGTAGTATATTTGATTTCTTATATTTACGCGAATATTACACATTGAAATGAAACTAATTTTTAAGGATTTTATCGCGATTTTATTTCGATTTTACGTTCCCGACGTTTCGGCTGCTTTACAGCAACCATGGTCACGGGAGGACTGAGGTGGTTGACGTCCTGGTGTCATAGTTTGAGACGGGGTACCCTCATATTTAATTGTTACTTGTGGTCCGATCTTGATAGTAGTATATTGTTTTGACGATAAAAGATATTTCCCAAAACTTAATCTATTGCTAATCAATCATTTTCAATATACGGTAAAAAAAGATCTAAATGTTGCCAGCGGAAACTCCATTGCGAGGTACCAACAAGCTATCATGCTTCGCTTTGTATGCATGCAACTGGCCCCCTGATTACGAATGTTACCTAGCCTAACGATAGCAAAGCGACAGCAATAACCTCTCAACATTTGATACAGGATAGCAAATTATTATATTTGAAATCAAATATCACGCGATTATTGCTATTGCTAGGCTATTGCAAGATACTTAATCAGGGGACGGGAGATACTTAACTAGTCATACGGCACACAGTCACGCTACGCACGAATGCGCAAATTTCAAACTAATCACGCCGGACATTGGAGTTTCCACCCTGTTTGCGAAAACCTGTTATTTCCAATAAGTAACACAATATAATAGGGATGTTGAAAGACCTCCACCATAGCGCAATATTATACCTCCACAAAAGAACTGAAAGTAAAATCAAGCGTCCCCCGCATGCATATTCATGGCGAGGCGCCGCAAATGAGTTGGGAATCAATGCGACGCGCCGGTGCGCTGCCGTGACGTCACCATGTGTAGCTCGCTACTGCTGTGGACTGTTGGAACTCGTTAGCTTTTATGTTTATGGTCGGGGTTCTGAGTGGGTTTTGTGAGCCTCACAATTGTAACCAACTCTTTGTTCGTCTTTTCTCGTTTCGTACTCTCTATATATCTGTAGGTGAAGTCATCGTTTGTATCCTTCGTAGCCCCAAATTCTAATTTGAATAACACTAAAATGTCAAGCTAAAATAAATTAGCTTAATAAGTACCTAATTTTTAATCACTATTGAACTTCAATAAGCTCAAATAACAGTCACTTCAAAGGGAACTCGAAAGAATCAAATTTTCAATATAAGCGCGAAAGGCGAGTATTATTTAATTGATAAACATTCGGAACGATCCAGCAGTTCTCGGAAGGCTAAGGTTAACGGCCGCTCTGATTGGTCTGTTTTCTTTCAAAATGGCGCCCAGTGAAATTTGATTCCGAATTTAATTAACCAATTCAAGTTCCTTATTAACGCTAGGCTCTTCGAGATGAAGCTTTTTGATCTCGGATATAATGAAAAGTCATTGTAAAATGACGCCGTTAATTAGGGAGCTCAGATATTCGATGACATTCCAATGTAGGAGGATACCCTCTCACACTATTCTATCTTCCTGCCCCTCAATGGATCTTGCATGATATGTACAATGTACAATGATAAATGAATATCGCCCTTACTAACATGTAAACATATTCTGTAACTCATGTAGGTACCTACCAATTTTAAAAACCGAACATACTGTTTAAAGTCGTGTTTCCGCTAACATTTAGCGGATGTTGTCTTTCTGGAATCATCACTCCTGACCGTTTAGAAGATTATTAAAACCAATAACAGTCCGATGGCCCAACGTTATCAATCTGGCGAGTTAAATCGCGTCAATCAAACAACCCGCAGGCATCTCGTGGCCGGATTCCGTGTAATCAATAACCAATCACGACCCTCTATTGTGCCAGCCCCCGTGTGGTACTGCAGGGTTCCGGGATCAATAATGTTACTCAGGAACGGAATAGTTGATCATGTTAGTACATACCTTACGCATAGGAAGAAACGAGTAACTCGATGAACGAATGACGTAATCAATAAACAATAAAGTCTCTGGTAAAACTGATACGGGCAAGTCCACGAAATTTGGTATCTCTACAAAAAGATCCTCAACGTTTTCCTGTAATGCAGGATCATTACAGTGAATTTGGAAGAGTAGAAAACATTACCTTTGTAATTGATCATCTAGCATTTGCCTTACATGCAAATTCGTTATCCATTGCACGGCTTGTCTTGACAAGCCGTATGCGCCAAGGCATACGGCTTGTATATATGTGCCTTATCATAAGCTAGTCAGGTCATCTCGGACGCCTAGATAACCGCCTTTTATAGCGGCGTTTTACCAACATCTTTATATGCATGTAATCATTCAATTCAGATATTTGCAATCGCAATCGCTGTTATCTAAAATGCGGAACATAAGACTTTCATAGAATCACAGATACTACTAAGCACTACACACCACATAACAGTTTGTCTTGATTTATAGTTTAGAATTGAAAACACACTTAAGCAGCAAATAAGCAATTTTGTAAAACAAGAACCGCGCCTAAGATATGTGTATAATCAAGTTCAAGATCGTTCACTACACACACTAAAATCGTTCAATGATCTTGGCAGAACTTTAATTGAAGCACTAGATCATGCAGATTTCTTACACTAAACGCCTTAATGCGAGTTCTTTCTTATTAGTAGGACGTAGTTAATAGAACCGAGGGAACTTGTTTAAACTCGCTCCTTGCTCTACAATTAGGGCATCCACATTTGTCGTGACAAAGTCCGGGACACTCATATAATTATTTTTTTATAGTAGCATAGTTGTTTTGATTAGAAGTTGCAACCCAGTTGGTGTAGCAGCTACGGTATACTTATATATATTGCGAAAATTATAAGCTGATTTACCTTTGAGGGTTTTACAATGTTGTGCGAACATTCGTTAAAGAATGTACTCTACTAGCATTACAAATATACCTTTTCAATTTATAAATATTCAACCCAACCCCAACGATCAAATACTGTTACTGTCTCATAACATTGCTCTATGCGGAGATGAGTCCCAGTCCATAATACTATGGAGACAATATAGTGTCCTGTGGCGGTACCTATTTGCCTCCCTACTTAAACCTAATCTAAACAACACTTCTGTAACTGCCACGTTTTTCTTTCCTATTTCAACTTTTTCCCTCGCGTATCTCTTTGTTTCAGCGTCGCCTGGTATATATAGCAGTGGCCCCCGAGTGCACACAATCCTGGCCAATAATAATGCTACAAGAGATACTCTCTGGCTCAAAGCGCCACCATGTCGCCCGGGACAGAGTTATATTAATGCCGAGATCTATAATAAGAGGTTATGCTTGAAACTACCAACTTTGATTATTTCATTCGTTTCAGCAAAGGTTCGTGTACTTATTAGAAAATATACTTGATGTTGCTTGCTAATGATGTTGTTATAAACGATATGATACGACTATCTTTTACCAAGGATAAGGTAATATTGTGTAAGGAAATCAGTAATTGAAAGCCAGCTCAATAATATTAACAAAAAAGTTAATTAATTTGTCTAGTTTAGCTACCCTATTTGGAGCCTAACCGTCAAATTGGACGCCCAACTTTTTAGATTCAAAATAACCAGCAAAATAGTGTACACTTTTACAACAACCTTATAAGTACACCAACATTAAAAAAACTAGCAACGTAATGAATATTCAACTACACGTAATAAGATCAATTACTTCCGGCAATCCAAAAGTCTCGCTAATTTAAGAGTTAGCATCGCAATCTCTTGCGAATGCAAATTTTCAGCTCGCAGCGTGTAAGCTCAAATAAATAAATGTTAGCTACATTCGAGACTCGGTACTGATTGCTGCAGTCAACCTGACTCAGGCAGACCATTAACTGAATATCTGAGTACCATATTTTGTGGTCTGATACAATGTCCAATAGATTCCTTTACTGAATTTGATTCGCGTAAGTACCAATATAGAAACAAAAATAATAGTGTTTGCCTAGCCGAGTGAATAGTATCTATTTTACAAATAAAAACTCTCTAAACTTCACCGAAACCACCAAAAACAACATCGATATTTAAACTGCATTGCTTATTCCTCTGTCACACTGTTACAAAGCATAATTATTTAAAGTATTCTTGCCAACAGCCAAAAAAAACTAGCGCTCTCTTTTGTGTGAGTTCGGTCCATATCCACTTCATTCCTCCCTCACGTCTCCATCCTTGTCTACCATACCAAGACAGAAAGGGAACAAAGACAATCTAGTTTGAAAATTCGCTCTGGTGTCCAAGCTTATAAACGGTGCAGGATTTAAAGGCTATGTTTACGATTTAGCAAGGTGTCCGTCCATTACTTTCTTTTAGCGTATGCCCTGGGCACAGAATACATACTAGTATGCTCTGGGGCGTGATTTTAACGAGGAGAATGTATGTATTCACGGTTTATGGATTGATAAATTGTTGAGGGGCGGGTTTAAAATGGAGTATAAATCAGTCATAAGTCTACGACAATGGCTAATGATTTTATGGCATCGTGTGAATCACGCAATTATTTATAATTTTATCTGAGATAAAACGAAATCGATTCAGTGAATTATAAAAGGCTGGGTTGGGCTGGACTGGGCTGTGCAAGTTAGCGATGTCTGGGGTTCAGGACAGTCTGGTGAGGCAAGGTGTGTCAAGGGCGACGGTGATTGTGGATGACCCACGACACCTCTTCTCGTACCATACGCACTATTAACCAGCTGCGATATGCGAGCTTAGAAAAATGAAGTAAGCCTATTGAATCATTCCTCGCTGCCCGCTCCGCTTACACGCACAGCCTCTATTGAAAGACACCCTAATTCCGACCGTACTATACCCGTAATACCGTGCCTTTTTATACATTGTCAGATAAAAAAATAATAAAGAAATTCCTGAAATCTCGCCACCAATCCTAGTGCCCCTCGTTCATCTAGCGAGCTGATTAGTCAAACAGTAATTAGTGTGCCAGACGTTAGTTGCACAAGTACGGCAATAAACTTGTGATCGGTCGATACTCCCAAGTTACTGGCAAGTTACGAGCAAGTTGAAAGCGTTCACGTGTTTGCCCGCTGCCAGTTCGGCCAGGATCTGGTTATGGAATGCCATGTTGAATTAGTTTGTGATCACCATCATCGGTCAATGACGTCAACCTCGAACCACTTACATTATGAAATTATTGATTTGTTATATTTACGCGAATATTACACATTGAAATAAAACTAATTTAATGGATTTTATCGCGTTTATTTTATGTTTTTACGTTCCCGACATTTAGGCTGCTTTACTGTGCAAAACTTTACATTAAACTTTTAAGTACCTATACATATTAAAGTGTTCTCTGTCATTTTGTTTCTGAATTCTAATCCTTATACAATATAGTAGTTGGGCGTATTAATTGTATTTTTTTTTTAATTTACTGAATACCTGAAGTTTTAACGAACGATCCAAGGTTTTCCATTGTCACATTATATGTATGTTTGCGGTGCCCTAATAAATAAATCTTACCTTTGTTCGACTCGCAAAGGGTTCGAACAACCAATTACGTTCGAAACAAAAGCTTCAGTTACAATATTGTTATATTATGAATAAAAGCGTGTTTAATAAATTTAAGGGGAAAATGTTGGAAAAAATATATATTTTTGCGATGTGAAATGTCTGCCTACTCTATCTTTGTTAATTATCTGTCGTTCAATTGTGTGTGTTTATTTTATTTCAAAAGCGGTGATGGAGCTTAGGGTGTTGAAGCTTTTGCGACCGCATCACAAGACAATGGTGTGGCTAACATAACATTAAAATTCTCAAAAAGGGCCTCTACGTGTAAGCCTTCCAAAGATCCGGGTATAGCCCGTGTGAAGAGAGACAGTAGCGCACTTGATTAATAACTGCCCTTCTCACGTTTTAAGTGGCTTGCCTCTTTAGATAGCTGTCACATAGTTTATCAGCAAATAATACCCACACGTTGCATCTTTGAAGTGTTAAAATCTCGACACGGTTTATAGCAATTCAGCTTGCTAACCGTGGTTGTAGACACTGATACTTTTGAGACAAAACCCCAGCCTGAGATGATGCTGATATTTCTCTTTGTACACTCAACTGGACAAAAAATAACAGCTAAAAATGTCTACGAACACATAAATCAGGCTTCAGATAATAAAATCGTACACATAGGTATTAGATAAAAGAGACTAAAATATAGTAAAACATAGTAATTCAGAGCAATAAATGTCTGCGATTGTGCCGCAGACTAATAGCGCAGATTATCGCGCACCTGCAGACGGCCTAACATAAATAAGGCACCATTATACTCATTGTTTGGCCTCGAGCTAGCGTATTGCCGTTGTAATAACCTCGCGGTTAATTAAGTTGTTAGTACCTTATAGTTTATACATGGTTTGTAAAGACACCGACTTCTATTCTTTCTCATTAATAAATTGACAGTCGTTAAACACACAGTTGTCTATCTCGTTATCTTATTACGACCGTACACTGAGCGAAAATGAAATGTACATTAGTAAGTCAGACCGTTAATAATCAATAAGTCTACAAGGTGTATTCCATCTAACAATTGCCCTTAAAGATCTCAGTAAGTAACAATAACTTGTTGTGTCACCCTCAAAGTTGGGAGGCAGCGAGTCAATCACAATTACGAAGTTGAGGGCGGAGCCATCAGTACTAGTTAAGAACGGAGAGATTCGGGAAAGATTCCAGAAATATGGCTATTAATCTACCATGTCTGGTAGCCTGGTACCTACTTGCGTTTGGTTAGTTAGATTATACTGAGTGCTCATTTTTAAGTTATGAGTTTCATTCTATTATCTTTGAATAGCAAAAATGACTTTCAAACAGATAATTTCTGTTATCGTTTCTCCAGCTAAAAATAATCTTACACCTTTATCTTGCTGTTAATCAACAAACCCAATATTTGCCGAAATCAGTGTATCCTCAGGAAAGGTCCCACTCTAGAGGTCCGCAAGCACTCCAGAGTTCCCGATAAATGTTTAATCCACCATTAAGCAAGATAAACAGCTAATCACTCCTCTCTATTAACTAAGGCATTGTTTCTGAAAATATTTTCAGAGGGTTTGAACGCGACATGTATACCTTGATACTTCTGAACTAACAAAAACTTTGATTAAGAAAATTTTGTTAGTAAGACATAGTAATAAAGAAATGGCAGCCTATTTTTAATTATTTTAGTTAATTTCATATATTTACACGAATACTACACATTAAAGTAAAACTATTTTTCGGATTTTATTCGGGAATTTAAAAACATAAAATAGTTTCATTTCAATATTTTAATTAGAGTTTTAGAATATTTCTTCGATCGGAAAGTTAAACTTTAGTTTAAATTATAAATAACTAGCTGCTCGGACAGAAAACACTTTCACATTGTCGCGAATTGGCAATATTTCCATATCCCTTTTTAAATTTTATTTTTCCCGCAATCCTTATAAAAACTATTAACTTATGGTCATTAAAAAAAAAACGAAATCGGTTCTACCTACCGTTCTGAAGTGATGCGATTACTAACCAAGCTTACCAACCAACACTATTCCAGTTTAATTTACATAGAAGCCTATTTCACATTATCTTTACTCTGTATGATAACACCTAAAGGGACTAAATATCTGAAATAACCTTACCTCACACTTATTGCGCGCCTAGTGATCACTTATCCTAATCCTCAGCTTCTAAATGATCTATGTACGCCGATAGAAATAATCCTCTCTTATATAAACAGTATCTAGTCGTGGCTGAACTGCCTGTATCGTAAACTGGGGCTTAAGCCGCCCTAATCAGTATACAATTCGATAGCTTTTTAAGCTTTTAAGTGGGACGTATACAATGGAAGTGGATAATATTTAAGTTTATTTATTGCGAGCAGTGGAAAGTTTTAAGCCATTCCTACACAGCATCATTGTCTGACGCGATCAGTCTTCTTCTATCATAATATCATGTAAAGTGTACATCGCATGCGACAGAGTAATATTTAAAAAATATGACTGCCCGCACTTTGCCTTCACCTTGGTTTCCAATGAATTCGGAGCCACTCATAGCAGGATATCTAGATAGGAGATATCAACATTGTCATTACATTTATTTTAATATTAAGATGTCTTATATTAAACTTGCCAGCCACATTCTGAACAGGACACCTACTTGACGCAATCCTGAGACACATGATATATTTGATAAACAATGAGCTAAGTATACAAAGCTTGTGTTTCATATTTGTCCCGATAAACGTTTTCTTCTATTTTTCTTATCAAAACAAAACTCTGCACAATAAGACAATAAAAACTAACCAGAAAATATATAAAACAAAGAACGATAATTCTTTTTCTATTATATTTATAAAAATAAAGGTGATTGTAGGCAAAATGTTAATTTTGCTATGTACACTTAGCGGCGCGTAATCTGAGCGGCATCATCAATCATGGCTCGTGGGAGGGTGCGTGCGGAGTGGAGATAGAAACGCGATCTAACTTGCATTAGTGAAGCTAGCTCCTCCTGTTTCTAGGGGAGGCTCGGACGGAACACCGAGAGTCAATTTGCACGAACAATAAACAAAGAATAATTTCTTTTATTTTTAGCGGAACTTTTTTTGGAATTTATTCTTACGCAAACAGGTATTGGTAGTGTTGAGTCCACGTCCTCTATGACCACCCTTATTCTAATCGACGACCTTTTTATACTAATTGTATTTTATATTCTTATCTCACTGCTATTCAACAGTATAAATCTCGAAAATTTGAAGGTCCCGAAAGTGGATAACAAAAAATACTTGCAAAAGCTTTTTAAAACAGGCTTTCATAATTTTCTAGTCCTAGATTGTCTGGTCCCATGTATAAAAGATACATCGAGCGTACTTAAATAGTGCTTGAAAATGTCTACAGCCTGGCGAGACACTAGTATTATAAGTTAGAAATTTGATATAGGTCTATATGACTTAAGTGATAACTCAATCTAACTGATTATAGAGATTGGACAAATAAATGGAAAAACATCTGGTACCGGAGCTATCAAGCTCAAGCTAGCTTTGTACTTACTTATTCACAACATTATTGTTCTACCAAAATGTATCTTATTTTGTTTGCTTACACGGTGCTACAGTGTGATACCTCCAAGGTCTGTACAAAGCAGAGACAAATGCACCAACATCGCTCACCGGTAATCTCGCGAGCACCCGACAATCACCAGGGTTGCAGTCGCACGTCGCTTGTCTCCAGGGGCGAATACAGGGGGGTCTTGGGGGAGCAATGGGTGTAACTGCCCCCCTCACTTACGACGGAAGTACTTTAATGCGACTATTTTCTATATTTTTTTTCAGTTGTAATTGAAACACACCAATACTGACCATCTAACATTAATTCCGCAAATAATTGATTTGTATTGTAAAATCACACAAAAATTGACCCCCCACCCCCTCCTCAACGGAATTGCCGCCCATAAACAAAATTCCCCCCTTTACGAAATCCTGGATCCTGCTTGTCGGTACGTTTACTGAGCAGCTCTTACTGAAGGCGCCGGCGAATGACGATATATGGTGCAAGTTCGCGGCCGGCGGCAAATAGTTCGGGGTGATATATTACTTGCTTGGAATATAAAATGCTGTTGTTTCGACGTGTTGACACGGCAAAGCTGGTTAAAATAAATATTTGAAGAAATGTGTGTGCTGCCCACAGTTACTTCATGGTCAGTCAAGGTAATAAGACGTCGCTTACCTTTAGCAAATAAATAATGATCTTTTCCTATTGAAATAAGGTTATTTTTTTATTTCAATGGCCTCACGTATGATTCTTGGTCGGAATCGGTATTCTTTTGCCAGGTTTTGTGGTTTATCAAATCTGATATAGTGGCGGGTGCGACCCAGTAAATGTTCACAGATTGCAAACTTCGCGGAGCGCCGGCTTATTTTAATAAATTCACATGAAAATAAGTAATATAGTTTTAACTAGCCAATATTTACAGGCGTTTTAACTAGCCAATATTTACAGGCGTTTTAACTAGCCAATATTTACAGGCGTTTTAACTAGCCAATATTTACAGGCGTTTTAACTAGCCAATCTTTTCTATGATTTTTACGCTCCTTATTTCTTTCTCCCTCGTGGTTTTTAAAAGCGAATAACAATCCAACTACTGCTAATGCGTCGTCTATCGAAGCCATCTCGGAACGAAATGAATACCTAACTGTACAGTTTTATCGGTACGTGTGTATACAGTATGCAACGAACGATTTACTGTGCGGTCGGAACTGTACATTGCAATCGTAGCGTGTGTGGCCTCCATAGGTAATGATACCCAAACATAGGGATTTCACGCCGGGCTCCATGGACCCCGTGCGGCGGACCCGAAGGCAAACACAGCAAAATGAGTATTTAACCCTCTCGCGTGCTCCACTGCGCACGACAGCGCGTTCATTAGTGTTTGGGATAACTTTTCAACTGAAGCCGCGAAGCGTAAGGTCTGGTTTTAAAACAGATTTGAATGAAAAACTGATTCTGCTCGAAAATGATACTAGTTTTTACATGGTTTCGACCTCGTGGCAAAAACAAGGCAAAATTATACTATAAGAGGATTAAAATCTATCTACCTGTAGGCACTTAATGTGAACCAAAGAAAATCCTCTGGTAAACATTTAAGCTGAGTGGAAAATTTGTGGAGATAGCTATACAGAGGTATTATCTATGCCACTCCACTAGACGCTTGTTTTCTCGTTAGCGTTTTTTTGTGGCTGCCGGTAGCCGGCCCGATAGCGGGGTCCACAGACATAGAGCACTAACAATCGCTTGTTATGTGCTATGAGATAAACTTCACATAGATCCTAACTGCAGCATATATTACAAAATTATATCTGTATTACATACCCCCGAATTTATAGAGCGTTTTCGCCCATTCACAACTTGTAAAAAATGATTTGTAAATTACGGGATTAGTAAAATATCGAATGATTTATTCAAATTAACTCGTTGCCACGTAGACGCCATTACGCGACTAAAAGAATACAAAATGTCCGCTGAATTAATCAGCGCCCTTTGGTGATTTCATTATAATTCGCCATTACCGGGCGCTGCGGTTGGCTATAAATGGCCGGCTGCGTTAATTAAAGTGTTGCGATACGATTAGACGTTCCGAATATGCAAAAAGAATAACAAGTGAGTCTATTTACTAGTGCGCCTTTATAGGGTACCGTACCAAAATGGTAAAAACGGAACCTTTATGGTACCACTATGACTGTCTGTCCGTTACATATCGTGACCCACCTAAATACTTCACCATCTACATAAGTCCATTATGTTTCCCTTACCCGCCCGAAAATGTAAACAATCTTTTCACTTCAATATGTAAAGTGTAAAGATGAATAAATGAACATAGTTTATATCATCAACAACAACAATTTAGGGTAAAAAAAACAATATGTGAAAAGAAGGTAAAAGCATTGGGTCTGTATCAAACAACCGTCAAAAGTGGTAGATTTTTTTATTTTTGGCTCTACATAAATGAATGTAGAGGGTCTAAATAAAAGTCCTCTGTGGTCCTTACCAACCACGAAAGTTGGATAGAAATCAGACTATTAAATATACTTAATAAATAAAACAAACACAAAAAAGCGTTTTCTGATAGCCGTTATGAGCTGGGTTTTTACGCTGTCAGGTCAGCATACCTTACGCCATTCACCCGACATTGCTGATAATGAAGATAATGTGCACACCCAATGCCTACTCCTTTACTGGTGCACATTATAGTGTTGTTACGCGTGATATAAACCACAGACCGATTACAATTATTTGTAGGCACTGTCTTTTATTGTAATTTTTAACGGACTTCACAAATCAGGAGGTTCTCAATCATGAAATCTAAGGTTTATTTGGCACCGACTTCACATCCGTGAAATACTTATCAATAAGAAGTGCCGGTGGTCATTTGTGGTCTTCTTCATCACTTCCACTTCAGCAAACGATACTTTCTGAATGCAAATACTTGACTTGTGGATGAAAATACCAAAATCACTATAGGTATGCGTATAATATTTGAGGAATCCTCTCAATTCCTGATAGATCCCATCTTGAGAACTAAATTTTGAAAAAAATGGGACCAATCTGTAAGCTCAGGTAAAAAAAAACAATATGTGAAAAGAAGGTTAAAGCATTGGGTTTGTATCAAACAGCCGTCAAAAGTGGTCGTTTTTAATTTTTGGCTCTACATAAATGAATGTAGAGGGTCTCAAAAAAAATTGCTCTGTGTTCATTACCAACCTCGAAAGTTGGATAGAAATCAGACTATTGCATAATAAATAAAGCAAGGACAAGTAATAAAAAAAAAATCTGATAGCCGTTATGAGCTGAGTTTTTACGCTGTCAGGTCAGCATACCTTACGCCATTCACCCGACATTGCTGATAATGAAGATAATGTGCACACCCAATGCCTACTCCCCTACTGGTGGAAATTATAGTGGTGTTGCGCGTGATACAGACCACACACCGATTACAATAATGAGTAGGCACTGTTTTTTATTGTTATTTTATAATTAAACTTTGTAACCGTTGTGCAATAAATATTACCTATATGTTGATCGTATTTGATACAAATCTTCCACACTAGTATTTTGTGTTCTGATCTCTCCAGAGCGGCCCCTTCAAAACTCTCGATATTCACTCCACACAATATTAATATAGGGTAGAAAATAACGTATTAAATAGAACATTTATTCGTTAATACGTTTCTTTATGTAAAATATATATCTTCTCAATAGTCTGCTCCGAAATCCTCTTCCAATAGACATCAGCACCCTAATTGAATCAGGCAGTGACAGAAAAGTCGCAGCAAAAACATTCGCACAGAGTCATTCATAATTCCTGAAAAAACCTGGCGTACATTAGCGCTGCGAGCCGGTGGGCTAATACAATTATAGGTATGTGTGTTCTCGCCGTCTGGCTCGACGCCGGCGCTGAGATTGAATTGAATACTACTTTTTCTATTTTTGGTTAGGTTAATGAAACTCGGACATTCAAGGAAAATTCACATCCGAACTTCATTAATGCAACCTAATGTGAAAACGTGGAGCACACAATGGCTGATTTGAATGAAATTTAACAAAGAAATATGGTATGCATACTCGTACTAAATTGGGTACCTACTTTAATCGATAAAATCTCCGTATATAAAAATTCTAGTGAAATATATAAGGATTATTTATTAGCACTTGATTAGTATGGATGATTATTTATAGTATTTATGGATACATTTTTATAGTACTATACCCAGTACAGATTCTAAGGGAACAGTATAAGGCAAAGTTGCAACGAATATGGCGCATTTGAAGCACTCATTAATTCTGTCGGTTGAGTGTAACTCTTATGGATTAGTTCAATTGTCGACTACCTGTTCTATTTGTCTAATGCCTCCTTTTGCATAAATCTTGCAACTGACAACTAATCATGGCCCAATTAGGTGATGCCTCAGTTAGTTCTCCTCCCTCCCCTCCCATGAGTTAGATGCAGGAACGCTGAATCATCCATCGATAAGCTATTTACCCCACCGCTACAAAGGCGTGCCTTTCAAGCCCGATTCGTTCGTAATTAATGAGTACCCACGACGTCCCGAAAGAATGGCTTCAAAGAAATTGTGTTTTTGTTCAGGTCGTTGAAATTAGGTCGCGGGGTCAACAACCGACGAGTGACGAGCTCATTATTAACGCCTGCTCTCGATCTATGACGGCAAAAAATAATAATGATAAAGAATAATATCGCCAGACGAACACACCAACTATACAGTCCCATCCTACGCAACTCTTGTATTATGGGAACCGTACATTAAGGCTGGGGGCAAACCCAGTATAAAATACGTATATAGATATTAAACATCCATGACTTGGGTAGAAACATTCATGCTAATCACACAAAGTTTGTCCCTACCAAGATTCAAACCCGGGACCCTCGGCGCAGAAAGCAGGTTCACTACCAACTGCGCTAATCAGGTCACCTTGCACCTAGGCGGTTATTATTTAGTCTCCTTTAGGAGTAGTCTAGATGCCTACCTTGTGATAAAGGCTTGTGTTATACTACTCTCTCAGATTCACAGCCAATAATTTCGCTATAATATATGCGTCGATCACTCATTGGTTTTAGGTTTCAGGTATTCCAGCACTTGCGAAAGCTTTTATTAAACAGTTACCAAATCGTCTACCAATAAATTTAATATTTAGTAATTAATACAGTAATCTATTATTCGTAATTCATTAATAATTCTTCGATATGCCGACAATTTCAGTTTCAGGCTGATTCCGACAATTGAATGGTGGAGCCGACAAAAACGGGCCTATCTGCGGCAGCGTCTGTTCTTGCGCCGCCCTTCGCTTCAGGCTATAGATATTACTATGTATCTATATTACGATCACAAATTGGAACTAATTACTTATATCTAAACGATTCACCGATAAAAATGTTTGCTTATCAAAAAAATCTTTTAACTACTAGTTACACAAATATTGTGACTTGCGAACTATGTGGTACTAATAACAAAACTCGGTTTGTTACTAGTAACACACACGACTTTAAATTTAATCAAAGTTCAGTAAAATTTAAATTATTTTGGAATTAACCAAAAAAGTTCGGCTAATTAGTTTAAAAAAAATCTACATCAAACTGTTGTAATGTTACTATCTAAACGATAGAAATAAGCCTTAAAACCGCCGCCTTAAAATCATGTCATCCATAGCGAGGTGTGCTCCGAGGCCAACGGCGAAGGATGCCTCAGGGCGCGCAATGTAAATGTCGATGATGAACGCGACGGAAATTCGCAAATATAAATGGTATGTTACTATCGAGTGAATATTTTCATTATTTATTACATTATTATTGATTTAAATGATGACTATCGATATTATGTATGATATAATTATATGCATGTAAAGTAAAAAAAACTATTTTTTTTATTCTAACAGTCAATTACGACGTAGACGCGATATGGATTATTTTATAGCATTCTATATCAGTGTCCTACTTATTCAGCTTCGACGTAGCCCTAATAATTGATGTCCCCCTGGGTACTGTCGGCAAAAACGCGCGTATCTGCGCGCCCGCCAATGTTTTTGCTGAACCGCCACTCGCCTTTGTTCCCGCGGTTGTCTTTTTTTTTTTTTTTTTTTATTACATTATAGGCAAGTATTTGATCTCGATCTCACCTGATGGTAAGTGACGATGAGATCTACGATGGAGCATACTTGCCTAGGTAGGAAGGCGGCAGTAGATAGAGGCACATGCAGCGCAACTGATCTGACCCGCCATCCATGAATGGCAACACCGAACATCATGCCGGAACACGGCTAGGCCGCTTGGCGACATGGCTTTGTTCAGTGGGTGGTGACTAACCACGGCCGAAGCCTACCACCAGTAGAGTTGTCACCTGGTTGGCACCACCCAGGGTCACGTGTAGGGTATCTCGAGGGTACTTAATTCTCCTACGGACGAAGGTGACTCGACCCCACGTCGTCGTCGTTGTCGGACGGAAAGCCGCGATAACTGCCAGTAAGAAAAATAAACGAAGCTTTTTGTTGAACTCACCCTAACGCCGACCAGATCTGTGTTGCCACGAACCGTTGATATCATCGTTTTTTGTATTACACACCTGAGGGAAATTAGAGATAGGACTTTTAGATGATTATTTTTTGAGCAATATTGTTGAAAAAAAATATTTTGACGTAGGTATTGTAATTTATATGAGGGGTAAGGGATTATATGCCTATCTATCCCCTTATATTACCTCAAAATAATTTCAATCATCCAACGGAAAACATCTAAAAATATGTTAAGGAAAGGCAAAAATAAAAGCCCACGCGAACGAAGTCGCAGGCACTGCTAGTGACAACTAAAATCCATACAATAAATCCTACGACACTATTAAGAACTAATTATTGAAATATATTGGCAAAACTATATAATATTATTTTGATACAATAACAGGCAAACTCCATTTAGGTGCAGCCCGGAGCACTTCAAAGGTTCATCGAACTGTAAGCGGAGCAAATATTGTTCGTCTCACGCCGGTTCGGCAGAAAAAATATGAAGGCAAGTACTTACATAATTGTAGTTTAAATTTACTGTTGTAGCTCCGCAATATATTACGATACTAATACTAAATGCTCACGTTGGGAACGAAGCAAATTACATTAAGTAGTATACACAATAAGAGGGGTCGCATATTGGCTTCGACTTGGCAACAAGCAACTCCAAATAAAAACTAGTAAGTATTTGTGATAATCTTCTGGAAACTGCGATAACTCCAACAAGTATAAAACTCTATTAACATTAGTAAATTAGGTTGTTTTAAGATCTGAACAAGAAAAGTATCTGAAAGAAAAAGATCTGAATTAATTTAAAGGGATTTCTTCTAATAATCCTAAGAGTCTAGAAATTTAAATAATCTCATACATTAAATTCTCTTTGACAGACTAGACGAAAATGCAATTGGAAACCTTGTAATTGTACCTATGTAAGTGTTTATAAAACATAATACCTACGTACAATCAAAACCTACTACAAGGGTATCCAATTCAATTGTGTAAGCTTCCGATCAGACGCTATAAAAAGCTTACAATACAGAGGTACTACATACGAGTACATCAAAAATTTCACAGTGCCTTAATGTTGGTTCACTTTCTGCTCCATAGACTAAAAATAGAAAAGATAAGATCCCTGGAAACTTACCTGCTTATCTAAAACGAATTCAACCTTATATATGCTTAAACGTATAGTGTCAACTATACGTTTAAGCATCCAATATTTGATCAGCGAACAATCACACCCTATCCAATAAACATCAAACCCAAATACTCTCATGCGGATCTCTAGAACAAACACCACGCCAGCAATTTGTAACTCCTTTTACTAGAAACCACACCAGCATCCGAAAGATAATCGTTAACAGAAACAAATTTCACTTTTGACAACTTTAAATATTTAATTTTATTTACGCTTTAGGAAATCTAAGTTATTAGCAGCATACTGTAATACATAAACGCAAATATATATCACCGGTAGCAATGAAAAAAAAATATATTTATTCATGAAATACGTCTTTGTTAGGCAATTTTTTATTTAACGCATCTCAGCAATAAATACATTTGTGTGTATCAATAAGGCTATATTTATTGTGGTATTACATCGCACTTCAGCAGCCGCGGCGCCGTAAGATAATGCTAAGCAAAGCAACATTCGTGTCGCATTAATAGTACAGACGGAGACACAGGGACGTATTCGAGAGTTTGTTTGGTTATACAAGTATCTTATCTACAGCAACCTTCGGTACAATGCTAATGTGCCACAGATTAGCAATATTCGTAGTGTAACAACTAACTCAATGCAAACAACAATGTCATTGTTTTATTATTAATAACACTAATTTATAATCTGACAGCATCTGTTCGAGGTGACATCCCTAGTTTTCGAAGGACATGGACACGCCATTTTCATAACTTCATGTCACATCCATTGTTTAATTAATAATGTGCATTTATTAATGTGCTATTAAAATAATTACTTGACATTGTCAAAATACCCACAACCAAGTAACCACATAACCATAAGGCATAAGGTGACCTAAGCTTGAATTTATAATGTCGTTGAGACAATCGTATATTCAACTTGTATTGAAAGTTGAATATGGGATGGTCCGTCTCTGTGTCATAGTTACACACACCGGCAGTATGTCTCGGCAGTAAGTTAATCCGCAGCGATAGGGAATTACTGCGGGCCTCGCCAGCCGCGCCGGATTTGTCGTCTCCCGTACACACCCGAATGTATAGTGAGTTTCCTAATTACTCCGGGCCGAATGCGCGGCTTTAGGTTTAACTGCTTCGCAAGGTATTGATTTCTTATTTTTACGCGAATACTACATATTTAAATAAATCTAATTTTACGGATTTTATCGCGTTTGCTTCGCAAGGTCCTGAGTTCAGTTCTTGGATTGGAAATGGATTTTCAGGGTTTATTATATGGGTTTTTTGGCTATGTTGAGAATTGATTCCACTGACTTGGTAAAATTATTGCCTCGTATTAATAGTGGCCTCGATACGGTATCACCATCATTTAATATTATACGCTGTTAAAATACTACATATTGTTTGTCTTAAAGACGTTGGTTTTGTGAAGTTTCTTTACATAACTCTAGGTAAATCGTGGAAAAATATGAAACTGTAGGTCGTTTACCTAGCGAGGTGAGCGCCTCCGCGCTGGCACACGTGTGCTGGAGATAATTTACTTCATTCCACTAGTCTTGCTTCATTAGTGGTGTCGCTTCTTACTCGCTGCATAGCTGGTGTAAGGTTCAGGGTGTAGCGGAATGGTAAGAAAATGGAAGCTAAAGTGTAAAGTAACGATACAAAACCACGTTTGGTCGTTTATCGACAACATATTGAGCAACATGGTTTATCGATTGTAAATTATAGAATATTTTTGCTCTTAAAAACGTAGAAAATATTGCAGCTAACGGCACTAATCCCATAAAAAATTACGCAAACTCCACAGTAAGATTGGATAATGGGCTATTTTAGTTCCTCGGACGCCCGCAGAATCTTATGCATTGTACCATTTTGTACCAAATCTGTCAACGTGTTACTCGCTTTTTCTCTTTTCCTGCGCTACATAAGTAAACGGTCTCGAAGCGCGGCCGTCCGATCAATGCGCTCACAATTCGAGCGCTTTACTAGCAAGTTTACAAAGTGCCCGGCTGCTCTCGCAAATAGTTTGTCAACCTCATATTACTTAGTAATTCGCTGCAGTGTGGGTGGGACATCTTTACAGAGCTCGGGATGGGATCTTGTTGATCCCTAAGCAGTTTAATAAAGTCGTTATAAAAAAATTTAATGCTTGTATATTATCGGAAAATTGTTGTATGTATCATCTTGCCTCAATAGTTATCGACTGATCCTTTTGCAATGTCTTAGGTTTCGATCTACGGCTGAAGCCAACTTTTAAGAGAAAAGAACTGACAAAGTAATAATGCTTAAAAGTAGGTCATTTAAAACATGATTCTTTTCCTCGCGATTTTTTATATAGGTAATAAATACGCAGCGTGAGAGATGTTGATGAATGATGATGGAGAAAAAAACTGTTTAAAACTTGGCTGCAGCCGGAGATCGACACCCAAGACATTGCAAAAGGACCAGTTGATAACTATTAAGGCAAGATGGCACCTACAACAATTTCCCGATAATATACGGGCATTAAAATTGTTATATATATTCACCATATACCCAATACAACAGGCATAACATCATGGAACCAAGCTACATATACATTGGACAGGATCGTAGGCATCAGGCAGGGAACACAGTTCGCTCTCCCGCTAGTGGCGCGACCACCTGCACCTCCAGTGTGTGTACCAACAGCGCTGATTAATATGTGAACGCGGCAAACATTAGCTGATACAACACATTCACATGTAGTGCCCCCTAGTTTATAGACCCGTTGGCAGTTTAGTAAGATGTGTGAAGGTAGCTTTATAAATTCATACGATGGGAAATGTATTAGTAAGCAAACTGTCTAAACGGTCTAATGATTATTGTTGCTGTCATCATATTGGTTTGAAATTTAAATCCTTTAGAACACACTCAACAGCTCCGAAAGTAAATTCCAGCCAGTGATCATGTGTTTATACATACGTACTAACTGGATTTCTTATACTATTTCTGATCACATCTCCGTACAATATATATTCCGAAGCATTCGTATTCAATACTCGCTATCTCGCTCGCATTAAAAGCTCCATTCCTTTTTACAAACCGATTCGCCGATACACACGAAATTGCCGAGTACATGAAATTCAATGACAGGGTCTCTCGCTATGACACATTAACATTCTATTACAGCCCAGAGATAGCACTTTGTAAACAAAAGGTTGCGTCGGTTGAGCTTTTTATAACGTTCGCGCAATATTAGGGGATTCGGATTCATGGCTGAAGGCAATCATAATCTTATAATAGTGTATGCCAGCCCTACTAACAACTGTTAATAATCGTTTACATGTATGTCGCGATCCTACCCCGCAGCGATGTATATATTAATTACTCTATATGATGACAACGTGTTGTTTGATAATTCGTTGCCTCGGATGCCTCACAGAATCTTCGCCTTAGTCGTAATTCTCTTGACAGAATTTGAGGATAGCATATCCTGATCAGTGTATCTGATGAAGGTCTTTCAACTTGTCTCTATTCAGAATATTTCTAGAGCAGGTTTCATTAAGCGGAGTCTTATCTGTTTGAGGTTTTATTTGGTCAGTCCAGCGCACGAGGCTACGTCTTCTAGATTTATTCGCATTGTTTATACCTTGAACCACGAGTCTTTCAATGGCATCTACTGGCTGCTCAGACGCAAGACTGAAGATCTGACAAAATATTGCACTTAAACATGAGTGGTACAAATGCGATACGTGACTACATTACACCTATCTAATTTATAATATTCGCTTTGAAATTTGAAAAAAAAGTCATTAATTGGAAATCCAAATTGTAGCTCATATAGACACATTTCTAACCCAAATGAGAAGACAACCCAACCGGCTGCTTTGCACCCATAAACTATCTGTTTCAAACTTATGACGCTTGTTTGAGATGCTGTAAAAAGTTTCGCCAAAGTCCCTGATGGTTTTCTTATCAAGCCCGCTTTTAGAAGGCTCAGCCATGGCTTCATCTTTCAAAGCGTAAATAGTAATGTCTTTATTCTACAAGGTGTAACAATAATGTAAAATATTTTAACACGGCCAACAGTAGATGTAAAGATAACATTACCAAAGAAATAAATCATATTATTAGATGACACCCTGTACTGAGCGCATGGCCCAACGCTAGTGGGTCGCCTGGTTTAAAAATATATTAAACATCTTGTAAACATTGTTTTTAAACTGATTCATTGGTTAAAATATTTTACACTATTTTTGTTACACCTTATATTTAGTATAATATTTATAGTACCTTGTGAAATTCCGAATGTATAGCATCATGCATCCCATTCTATGTTTACGAAGCACCCTAGTTTTCTTAGTAACAGTGTGCCGAAGTAATTGAGCCATCGCCCCGGGGCGGTGCGGGCGGCCGCGGCGGCGGGGGCGGGGGCGCGGGCGGGGCGGACGAATTACGGAAATTAGATATACTCGAAAAGCGGCGAAACGTCTGATAAAAGTAGTTCCCTTGTATGCCATACGATGCTGATGCTCAATGTTATAGGGGTGTTATAACATGTTGAGCATTAAACTTCTTCTTACGGTGGTATCTCCTATCTAAGGGTGGCAATCTTTAGTGGCGATGCCTGAAATAGACATCTGCCACTCCATCCAAGTCGGACACTGAGGTTTTTGAGCCAAGATGCACTTCATATCACATGATATGCGAAAGGGTGTCGTTCCAATTTTAAAAAGCTGTTTTTTGGGATGTTGGTGGCTGTTCGTAAGTTCCACGAATACTATCTAACTCTAAGTTCTTCGATTATTCATCAGCTTTTTTTTATGTATCATACAATCCATCTAGAATAAATGCTTTATAGGCAATGAAATTATTTCAACCATACCATAGTCACCGAACAGCTATCTTGGATATAATTGGATAACAAAAGAAATAAAAATACCAAAAAAGAATCTTTGGGAAACGTTGCCTCCTGGTTAGGTACACATTTAATTCTATCATGTTACGAGGGGACACGATGGTATGTTATAAGGATAACGTGCGTTTTTGTTGCTTATTAAATACCCCAGGTTTTGGCCACACCTGGCCCCTAATGCCGCTCGGTGATTGAGTCGTTTGTGGTCCTATTTGTGTGGACCTCGGATCAATCGAGGGTACGTTTTGTATTTAAAAGGATTAACCCATTTCAAGGTAGAACTGTGGAAAGTTACCCTAACAAATATTCATTTTATATTTTAATATGAAAGCTTCTTCATGTCTTTTCGCGTAGGATCAAAGGCAATTTATAATTCTAAACTATTGTCCCTAAAAATGTGTTGTGAGTTGAAACCGTAAACAGCAAGTTTGTTTTTCTGCATGAAAGGTTTTCAGAATCACTCATGAAGCTTGCGTCTCTCGTAGTTCTGTTGAGTATTTCTCCATACAATATTACTAGGTAATCACATAAATCTCATTCTCTCGATCAAGTCTTCAATATGGAACCGCCAAATAACGATACGTTCATAAATTTAACAACTCACCTCAACCCGCCGCCGAGTGTTATTACGCGGCGCCGGCGCGCCATCAGAGCGGCTATAAATTAGAATTCATTATAACAACCCTCTAAAAGTATCGCGAGGGAAGTAATTTACGCAACCCCCCCCCCCCCACACGCGTGGGGGGGGGGTATCTCGTAATGAGTTTTTATTCGGCAAAGTTGAACCGGCGGCACCGTGATTCCACGTAAATTTCGTGTATTTGTTATATAACTGAAATAATATTTATGACACGTTGAAAGAATTTCGGAATATTTGGATATAGCAGTGCGAATGGGTTCGCGCTCTTTCCCCGTCGCTTACGCGCTGTCATATGACGGTGACGTCATTACTCAGTTTGATCAGAAACTGTACGCCTGTGTATTATTGTAACTTTATTTCGATAAACTATTTAGTAATCTTAACAAATACATTATAAAATTATGAAAAAAATATTATAGTCATCCTCCGTTTTTGGAAAATAGATGTCCATAAACATGTCCACGGCACATTTCACTGATTTAACTACCATTGGAGCATTACAAAAACAGCATTAACATTAGCGTCATTGCTATTGGTTGTTCGCTCGGATGTTGTCGGATCTGCGAGTGTAGCCGATGACTCTTTCAAGATTGGTATCTGTACTATTCTAACACAATATTTAATCGAAGCAGTCTGCGGTGTGCAGCTACTCTTATGTTTATTTTACGACTGGCGGCTGGCAGTGCAAGCTTTTATTTTATTACTTAGCTAAAGTCCCGGTATCGAGTGTAGTTCGCACTTGCCGGATCGCCACTTTATAGGTTATTAATGCTGGGGATGTTTCGCTGAATCGCTGCTATGAAGTTGCACTTTATATACCGGGGATAATGTTTGAGATAAAATGGAGATACCTACTTACATTTATTCAACATTCATAATAATTGTGATGACTGGCTGCAATGTGAAAGTCTAGAGTCCCCTACTGTAGAGTAGGGGACTTTAAACTAGCTGTTTTCGCGACTTCGTACACGATTTTAGTTTGTTTTGAGTATCTCAGGAATCCCTCTACTTAACAGGATCTAGATTAACTACTGTATTTCGAATCTCTAAAACTATTTCGCATTACAATGTTATTTAACAGAATCTATGATCATATATTAGTACTAAGCTTAAAATGATTCACAACTACGCCAATCCAATATGAACACACAAGAGCGTTGAGAGCGATACAAGAATATCAAACGCCGTTCGGGAACATATACAGGATCAGCAGCAAAAGTTTCTATATTTTTATGCCCAACACGTTTATAGTTAACGCCTCGAACTCGGGCTCGCTACCATCCACGCGCTCAACTTGTTGGCACACACTGGACTTTGTTAAGTTACTTTTAAACTTGCCAATTTGTATCTAGTTTGTGGAAGTAGGCTTAGCAGCACGTGGACTCGCCTTAGGCGTTCTTCACTTCACGTTGTTACCAGTATATAATATAATTCCAGCCCTTTTGTAATATCCCAATGCTGGGCACGGGCCTACCCTCATTGCGAGGGGGATAAGGCCATAGTGCACCACGGTGGCCCAGTTGCTGCTGGCGGGTTAGCGGACTTCACACTTCTTTCGAGGGGTTCTCTCAGACATGCAGGTTTCCTCACGATGTTTTCCTTCACCGTTTAGCAAGTGATAATCATGGTTGAAAATGAGATTCACACATGAAATCCAGAAATCCCAGAGGTGCGAGCCGGGGTTTGAACCTGCGATCCTCGTTACCGAGGCAAGCGTACTACCAACTTGGCTATCACTGCTCATCCCACGATAGTCCACTCTTAGTCTCAGTCCACGATATAGACATCCTTTATTTTTTGCAAAAGGTATACCTATAGCATGATAATTCTCTGTTGCTTATATTAGACTTGAAATCCAAGAAGGGGCGGCGCCCCGTAGTCTCGTACGTTAATCTAGATAAATATAGCAAAGCAATAAATTCTGGGCAATCCAAGTTGCCTTCAACATCGACTTTCCGTGACTGTCAATACTACCTACAACATTGAATTATATTTTGCAGGCTTGCGATACTCAACGAAAATTAGGCTTTAATATATGGCATGCTGATGAGGATTATCAGTAATCGTGATAGGAGGAACATGGAATGGTATCAAAATCCGCAGCCCCGTAAAAATTGGAGGAACGTTCAATATTTTAAGCTCTTTCCTAGATTTCATCCGCTATCACGGTACTAACCAGCAAAAGCCATTTCCATACTTGCTTGACTGGAGAAGAGAAGCGAGCTCCTTACATAAGCAAGCGTGTTCCGCAAGCCGTCTCCTGCGGCGTCCGCACCCCGCGATTACTATGTGCATACATTACAATATATCCCGACAATCGTATTCGCCAGAGCCTCGTTGGCGGGAAATATCTCAGGACACTGTTGGAATCGAAATACACGGGGCCAAACTAGGGGCGGAAACGCAGGGATTAGTAATTAAAACCTTCATGACATGGCAACAGACTCCTTTAACATTGGACATGAACATGTAAGTACACTATATATAGCGCACTTCTGCCTACCCTTAGGGAGTATATGCGTGATGGTGTATAGTTTAACTTAAGCTTGCGCGACACCGTAAGGCGTGCTCGTTAGAGCCACATAACTTACACTAATTATGGTAGATGCTGTAATAAAAAAGTTATAAGTTATGAGGTACAACTTTTTTGATGGAAGTATCTGGAAGGTGGAAACCTACTTAAAAACATCATTAGCTCAGTGGGTATAGACCCTGCTTTCTGTGCTAAAGGTCCCGGGTTCAAATCCTGGTAGCGACAAACTTTGTGTGGTGAGCACAAATATAAATACCCAAGTGATGGATGTTTCATGTATATAAGTATTATATACTAGGTTCACCCTCAGTGCATTGTACGGTACCCATAATACAAGCGTTGCTTAGTGTGGGACCGTATGGTTTGGTTGGTGTGTGCGTCTGGCGATATTATGTAATTAGAATTGCTGAAACATGAAGATGATAGTGTTGTGTATTTGCAAACGTAATCGTTGCGCATTCTCCCCTAAATCTTATCTGTGTGTTTACTTACACAAGATAAATTCTTGTTTATGTTTTCTGGCTTCAGTCGTGCGGTGAATGACCTGCGTCCACTAAATTATCATGACGTAGCGTGATTGAAGCTCATACATGAATTTCATCATTCAATATTGTTTACTATGTCCATGGTTATCTCTTACCTATTGATTGATTTGTGGTAGATATATATTATATATATAGCTGGTACATATTTGGTATAATTACGGGAAAAAGAAAAAGTTTTTATATTCAATAGCTTCTGCCTTCGGCTCCACCCGCAGTACCTTGATAGAAAATAGCATATAGCATTTAGGGATAATGTGGTTTCCTATGAGTGAAAATATTTTCTAAATCGGATCAGTAGATCCTGTGTTGCTCCATCTAGTGTACTTCTTAAGCGGCCAGCGAGGGGCACGCAGGGAAATTCATCCTGAGATTACCCCCTAAATCCACACTCACAAGCTAACAAAATGTACCTCTGAGACATAGGTGTATTTTACCTCTATTAATTTATTAGTATCATCATTCATTTGTATGTCTGTCAAACATCGCGCAGGTAGAGACATTCCCTCTCACATGTTTTTCCCACTCAATCCCGACCGCCAGCGAGGGCGTCGAGTGCCAGCGCTCATCAATCTGATATTGAAGTGCGAAAAAGAGATCATTAGGTCCAATTTACCCTGACATTCGATCTGACCTTTAACAAGATGAGGTAAGAACGTGTTTTAATTAAACCTCAAAAATATATTCTATCATGTTGATACCGACGCGACGCGACGTTAACCGATTTATTTGAACACAATCGTGCTAATACCAATATATTTTTAATATTGCATTATCAACAGAATTTTACAATACTCAAGCGCCGATACTCTGCTATGTACCTATAGCCGGACTAAAGTAGATAAAGTGGTCACTTATTGGTCGCGAATTGAATATCTTCATTACATAATGAGCCGTCAGTAAGTAGTACCTACGTAATTCTGTATCGCAAACAAAGTGCATAAATAACTACCGTTTATTAATTGCTTTCAAAAATGTATTAAACGAGCTACTTATATATAATATTATTTTGCGGATGAAAAATTTACTCCCTAAAAAGCCGGTACGTCGATCAAATCGATTCAATCAGCTCGATTGGGGCGGGCTGGAGGAAGCGCGGCCCAGCCAGCGCCGGCGACGCCGATTTATAGCTATCCGGAGAACAAAGTTAGTAACAAACATAGCGGCTGATGAATTTGTATGCCGACTGCGAGTAGCGCCGCGCGCCGGGAGGACGCGAGGCGCGAGCTGAAGCGGGCGACAATAAATAAACACCCCATATACTATACACTCGTAAAGTAACGTTATGGTATATAGTCCGGAGGATTTTGGGCTTTCTAGATCTGGTGATTATATAATGAAATGCAGGTCCTTCATTAGGTTTACCAATTCATTTCGACTAGAGGTGCAACCCGGTATTGCACTTAGCTTTATTTATATTGTATAGATTAACAAATAACCAAAGAAAAACCACACTATCAAGACAAAAAGCACGTAATCTGGAAGCCGGCACAGGTAACAGGAACGAACCAGTGCCGCCGCGGCATACAATACAAATTAATACTATTAATGGTGTTGCTATGCTACACCCGGATAGCGGACTATATTTGGCGTCACAAATGGGCCAAATTACGCCAATCTCAAGTTCAAGTTCATGTGATTCAAGACAACACACTTCATGGTACCTTTCATTCTATTTCAAGCACTTTTAGAATTAGATCGACTCTACTTTATTACTTTTAACGAAGTAACATTCGCCAGAGACTTGTGCCACACCTCGTGGACGTGGGCCGCCAATAAATGCGGCCACTCTGTTAAATGGAGCACCCCGGGGCCTGACCCTCGGATAAAAGCGGCTAATCAAACTTTTTTCCGTAAAACTTTAAAGATACGTTCCGAGACTACCTTCCGAGCTGGCGGGTGCCGCCGGTCGTCCAATAACTTCCCGATTCACGTTCATTAGCAATTGTAATCGTTAACTGTGAACTGGAACAGGTGAGTTTATTGGCAATGCTTGAATTATGAGGCAGTCAGTGGCAAAGCTGTTGACACATTATTGGTATAATCAAGGTTTATTATATTTACGCAAATACAACACATTGAAATAAAACCAACATGGTCCTCCCGTGACCATGCTGTAAAGCAGCTGAAACGTCGGGAACGTAAAAACATACAATAAACGCGATAAAAACCATTAAATTAGTTTTATTTCAAGGTTTATTAGATATTATTATTCCATTCCTTTGTTTAATAAGATGGGAAGTATTGCTCTTTCCACGTGACCTGTTTACAACGTGGGTATCAATACTAGTTAAAAAAACACCTATTTAAACATAGCTCAACATATTCTACTCCTCATTCTGAACACTTTCAGGTCTTGCGTTAAGTCAACTACAGGCATTTCTATTTTTATTTTTTCTCTTAATAGTTATTCTACTATGCCAGGCGGATACAAATAAAAAAAATCCAAGATCGTAAAAATCGGCTCACCCGTTCTTCAGTTATAAAAAGTTTAACTAACACGACTTTGTTTTATATATATAGATTCGATATCACTTACAATGCAAATTTTCCTGGTGATGAGGTTATTCTGGGAAAACACACTAGGTATTAGCTAACTTTATATGGCTACCTATGGCCTGAATATGGATATTTCCTCCATCCACAATATTCCATAATGTGTGCCTATTAAATAATACGTTTAAACGTATCATCAAAACTAATATCTTTCAAAAGGGTTGGGGGCCTACTATATAATTTTGTATTACATATTTGATGGTTCGGATCTTTCAAATACTTGTATCTAGGTAGAGTGCGTGGGCTATAATAATTTTGTACCAGTGCGTTTAAAAAACGCTACTAATAAACTACAAGCCCGATCAGTTTCCTGCCGAATCTTCTCAGTTAAGGTGGAAGCTCAGGGTCAGGGCGCGAAATTCAAAATGTCAAAAAAAGTACTTAAAGCGATACAACACCATTAAGTTAGAAAAAGTAGCGGTTTTTACAAACCTTATGGTATTGTATCGGATTAGGTTCTTTTTTAAGCAAACTTAATACATCGAGACATCCAATGCAGAATGCTTATATCGCAAAACACTAAATTACATCGTAAAGATGTCCAAATTTTTCGTAAAAAAATAAAAACCATTGACATTTTGAATTTCGCGCCCTGACCCTGAGCTTCCCCCTTAAGGTCACATTCCGAACCATTTTTTAAATAACCCCGTATACCTATCCTAATCAAATATAATCATCCAAACCATAGCACTCCGCGCGTCAGTGATTTGACTTTTATGTCAAGAGATGGGATTCTGATGGAATTTGCTTATCACTCATCTTAATTATAACTTTCAATTGTTCTGTTCAATGTGAGGTACGCAAATATATGTACTTACACATAAGTAAAACGTGAATTTGTGTCGGACTCGTTTGCTTATTATATCTTCAAACTTTCTGCCATTTGGCCGCGACTCTATAGGTAAAATGAGAAACATGCCCTTTGTTAACAGGGGAAGCGAGTACAAAGAGTGGCCTACGTCACAGTGACAAGCCGGGCCGGGAATAGCATGTAAAATATGATGTCGGCGGACGTCGGTGTGTGTAAAATAAGATCATAACGGACGATTGAGCACTATGGGCATGCAAAGGGGGCACTATGGGCATGCACAGGGGGCACTATGGGCATGCACGGGACGGACTTGGGAAACCTGCGTACCTCGATACCGAGGCAAGCGTTCTACCAACTTGGCTATCACTGCTTTAATCGTAAGTATACACGTGTAATGTGGCTATTATTTTCTTTATTTTCTTCATTACATGCCCTTGACGCTGTAATAGTGAAAGCGTTGGTGATATATTCTCAATACATTTTCTTTGTTTGGAGTAGTTTGAAAGCCCGATATACAATACGTAATACTTTATGCATTCGACCTGCTCAATCATTAATTATCAATCTATCGTTTCAAGTCTGTCCCTGTATCTCTGGGCCTGATGTTTTGTGGTGGAAAAAAATATGTAGCTAGGTGTATATACCCAACCCGATACCCTTTGCAAAGATCCCACTACTACCATTGCTTCATGCTGACCTACTCATATTTTGTTACTTTATAAATAAACAGTCGGGCTTATTGTATTGCAACATTATTGTAAAGGCGAAATATAATAGACGCCTACATAAAAACAATAGGCAATGGCATTCCATTAGTACGAGTTCATACTGATGATGTACTTTCTGTTTTTTTTTAGTATTTATGTACGAGATTTGTAGTCCAGGACTACAAATTCTAAATTAAACTTCTTTCTTCAATTACTATTGTAGAAAGAAGTTTAATTTGCTTGCTACTTTCAAGGCGTGCTACTGCATGCCTTGAAAGTAGCAAGCTATACCATTACTGGCTTCTTTCGCCAAATTAGGAGCGCTTCGATACAATAGTCTCGATTCTGGCTATGTTCCATTAAAGCGCGGCCAGCGCGTCTTTCTCAATAGGTATTATTGCTATTGTCGCGCCCGCCCCACCGCGCGCCGCCCGCCCGCTGCGCCGCCGCCCGCCCCGGCATTGTCAACGAATATGAAATTACACAGCGAAATAAATTAATCAGGACTTGTAATAGGATTGTTACGGGCCGCCGATAATAGACTTGTGAGTCATCGGCTTATTTATAATTTCTGTGCTGATGAGAAATTTATTTGCTGCTCACAATGAATTTCAGGGAGCTCAAGGAATGTTTCTGAAATGATAATTGATTTATCGTACCGTAAACGATCGAAGAAGATTGGCAATTACTGTTCTATTTTAGTACCTATACAATACTACGAGTCAAAATACTGATTTACATGTCAAGTTTTACCGTTTCATTGTAATTTCCTATACATGTTTGCACGTGTGCACGTTCATGAACACACGGTGGTCAATATTCATACAGCACAGTTTTTTTTTAATAAAACAAATTTGACTACTTTACTGTTCACTTTCCCGCTCAAAGGGGCTGTAATTGAAATGCTACGAGTGTCCCTCACTATTTCCCCCTGAAATTAACCTAATACGTAATGTAAACATCCCTGCCGCCGAATCTACCCATAACCCAATTTAAATGCGATCCTTCCGAATCGTTAGTGCCAAGATGTATCCCGATAGCCCGGGAGACTCCGCTCCATTACTATTAAAAGCGAATAATCCATCATCCGCGTCCAATATCGATTGGTGGCCTGACTCGATACGAAATCGACTAACATCAGTCAAATATACGATTCGGTTAGACGCATTTCCCTAGTCGAATCAATCACGTGTGAAGCGATTGCTGGGGAGGTTTCACGCGGTGCCGACGCGACGGTGAATTTGAGCCTTATATCCCATTTCTCTCTTTACTGCTATTGACGTATATGGCAATCGTTTTTTATGATCAAAGTCCTTACACGTGAGTGATAGTGGGTATATTATCTTTGTATTTAATTTTCAAGTAGGTCGAACGCTCGCATTGCAATCTACGAATCGAACCCCGACTTGCACCTCTGTGATTTTGGAATTTGATATGGGAACCTCATTCAAAAAAATTGCTGTACTTTGAAAGCAAAAGTTAAATAGTCTAATGTCATCGGAATTCGAATTTACACTTGCAACTAAGGCAATCATTGAACTAGGCTGGCTCCCTGTACCCGGAGATACAAAAGAGGATCTCAGATGTATGCAGATGAGCCTGTAGCTTGGCCCACTTGCATGCACAATTAGTCCGCTCCAAACAGATCTGGAAATTCCCTGGCGCACGGGATTTCCACTGAATGTTTGTTTCAGATAGTTTACAAAGTAAATCTCGATAATAAATGCATTTATACAAAACGGAGATATCTGTTCAATGTTTCATGCAAAATGTACTTTGCTACTTATTTTCGGTACCTACTATAATAAAAGATTACATTCCGTATTTAAATATCACTCGCGAAGCAAACTCTCATGAGGGCTTGGTGTGTTTGATGCGTGTCCTCGTTCCCGCCATATTATTTTAGTTTAATCAAATCCCTCTTATGTATTAACTACTACAAAAACTATAAAAAGCAGTTAGTTTTTTTTTTTTTTATACATTTTTTACATCGCTTGGAGCGACTTCATCAATCTCGCCACAACTTACATAGATGGCGCTGCAGACGGACATTCAGAACAAATGACGATTATCCATACAATCGTAAAACGCGCTATAAGAGTTTTTGGAGACCGTAACATATATACAAGGCCCCGACAATCACCGTTGGGGTATAGCGGCTGTCCCGCCAGGCTCTTTACCGATAAATCTTTTTAAAGGTTCCGTTCTCGAACTACGAGCCCGTACATTTTATTATTGTTTCTACACAAGAAATAAACATTCGCTAATATATCAATGCGTTCCAGAGATAATATGTCGGATTTTAGTTATCTATTTGCCGGAAAGGGCCCTTCCTACAGATAAACTCTATTGCAGCCACTCCTTAGAATGAATAATGTACATAAGTGGTACATATGTATGCAGCCTGCACAGTCTGCCAATTAAGCCGGCGTTTCGTGAGAGCAAAATTGACCTATTTAAAGAATAACATAGTTTGCAAAAAATCGAATTATTGTTTTAGTAGGTACCATACATATTTATAGATAGACATCGACATCTCTCATTGACACTAGATCAACATCAACCTAGATATCTACATTCACCTAACTACTGTGCTCTAGTATTGAACGTTCACTCTAGCTATCACGTCCTAATATGCAGTATAGGAGTTCATTGAAAGAGCTTTGTTTTGGCGCAGATAACGAAAAAGTGAGGTACTAGGGATTTGGTGATTAGTTGTGATAATCTATTGTTTAATTTAAATTAGACATTTAAAAAATTACACCTGTACTGCGCGTATGGTCAAACGCTTCGCCTTGTTTAAAAAAAAACAAACATCATGTACACAATTATGTAATACATCCACGTATAACTTACTGATTAATCAGTAAAAATGTTTAACACTTTTTTTGTTACACCTTATAAAACTAGAATACAGTGTGATCAGGTTGAAAAAATGATTGGCGATTTAATGACGGATAACCCACCCACGTCCATAAAAAACATATTTTGCCATATCTGTTTATACCTCTTTTCCTGTATAATATACATCTAGAAATAACTAAACAGTAAATAAAACTGTTAATTGTTACAGAGAAATAAGCTTCAAAGAGGTAAACCGCAGGTTGAGTACCTACCTAATTATTCATTAGAAATATAATATTGTGAAGTCCTTCCTATTTTTTTTTCCTGGAAATCATAGGGTTCTCGCAGACTAGCCCAACAACTAAGGTCAATTCAACCTAATTAAGTGCGTGCCGCAAAATTTTTCACAAAAGCGATTTTTATTATTTTGAGTGTAGCCTCAAAAATAAAAAATCGTAATTTTTTGTTCATATTTTTAACCCACACATTGCATGTAAGCTCTTCCAAATCTAAAAATAAACGAATAGGCTCTTGACCAATCTTCTCCATTGGAATGGAATTAATGAAGAAATTAATTTCGAATGGCCTTTTGTTACGATTCATAAGTACCTACTGTAATTTTTCAAGTAGTTACATAAATAAAATATATTCTGATTAAATACTTTAGATTTTCAGTCTTATTACACTGCACATAGGTTAGTACTAAACGCGTGTTCTTATATGCATTTATGTAATTACGATTATACATACCTAGGGAATTAAAGTACCTTCGTACCCAACATAGGTACATAAATAGCTAATAGGTACTGTGTAACAAATTCATTAGGTACACCTACAACTCATTATCGCAGAGTTCATTATGTGGTAAAATCACCACACCCAATCACCAAATTTAATACGGAAAGTCACGTACATAAACTTTTATCGTTTGACTATTAGGATATAAAAGAGTGAGCCAGAATTTCCCACAACCGCAATCAGAAATTATTGTACCTATTTAATTTGTATGTAAATTCCCAAATTTTATGACTATGTCGAGACCGTTTCGTCATCAGAATTTTTAAATCATGTTTAGTTTGACAATACCTAGGATAGGTTTATGTAATTATGCATATACTCGTAGTAGCTATTAGCTATAGGTACTTAGTACGGAGCCTGTCTAACCAGATCATAAAATGTTGGACATTCCCAATGGAGCTCGTATGATGAATTAATAAAAAAAAAACCCGACCGTAAAAACACTTCACTGAAATGATAAAAACCTAGAATTTTGTTTCAGCAATGTAATGCAACATGCAATGTTTTTGTTCGATACCTACTCGAATGTTATAAGGTCTTGCGAGCGCCCAAAATATGCTTGGTGGTCTTTAACTGACAATCAATTGGGCCGCAAACAATAACTAAATATGAGGGTACCCCAGTTCTAACTATGATACTAGGACGTGTAACACCTCAAACATTGTTAATAGCTATAACCTTTTAGGATGGCCACAATTTACAGCTTATTTTTCAAAAAATCAAACACCCTATATTATGTTTGTTCTTGAAAACAGTCGAAAAACGTTAATTACATGATCCAGTCAACTTTTAACGGGAATATGATTTGTCTCCGGTATATTCCCAGTCGGAGAAAACTAAATTTTAAGTCCCGCACGGACGGATTCCATCTATGAGATTCATTGTAGCCACTACCAAATGGTTTTAAATTTAAAAAAAACCAGGAGGATACATATAAAACATACCGTTCAAAAGTAAATACCTATTTAAAAAACCCAGCCACCAATCATTTGTATAGATATCTATTGTATTTCGATGCCTATTTACAGCTTTTTCCAATTACTTACCTACGTTCTACGTGACTGGAGGTGACCTATAGCGCATAAAAAAGAGGAAAAACTCGGATTATTATTATTTGATTGCGAGTGAATTCCCGAGTGAGTTTGAAGAAGATGACTCAAGGGAGAAAATTTGAAACCGAGTTGACCTACTGCGCTCAGAATAACAAATCATAAGGAAAACACAAACGCAATTTTGGAATCAGTTCCTATTAAATTTTATTAATTATTATAATATGGATTTCTTATATTTACGCGAATACTACACATTGAAATAAAACTAATTCGTCGTCGGGAACGTAAAAACATAAAATAAAAACGCGATAAACACCGTAAAATTAGTTTTATTTAAGTCTAATAATTTTAAGATACAGTGAACAAGCGCCAAGCAGTGTAACGTGTAGACTATCGAAAAGGTTGCACTTTAATTATGCGCAGATTTACAACAACAACAACAACGACACAACAACCAACAACAGACCATGTTTAAAGAACAAGCCAAGTCACAAAAATAATTTCAAGTATATTTAGCTTAACCCCTTAATACTTGAATTAATTGCTGTACAAATAGTTTTCGCGTCCTTTACTAATAGTAAATTTTAACAAATTTTTCTTTTCTAACCTTACCTTTTATAGAGCAAATAGTAACTTCATTGAATCATTCTTGATCACTGATCACCAAATGATGTCCTAATTTGTGTCGCAGTAATAGTAACGTCGCATTTGCCCGAAAACTTCTCTAATAACTTGTATAAAATTATCGTATACAACATAATGTCTGCTTTTTAATACCTAGTGGCAAGCAAATTAAAATGCTCATGCGGGTAGCTCCGATGTCAGGCCATCGAGTATCCAGCCTCGTCGGAGCCGTGAACAATGGGGCATACCTATAAACGTTAATGGCTCCCTGCTCGCTGGTCGCTCCTGGCTCGCTTAGCTGATGGTGGAGCTAATATCACTGTTCTTTTATAAGCATATACATATGTATCGGTTCTAACAAAATTGTGTAAAATATTTGAAGAGGTCAATCGATAGGTTGTAAATGTAACAAAAAAAGGGAAATTTATAATTTAGGCCGGCTAAATCTTCCCATCATGGGTCCCAACCCATGATGGGAAGATTTAGCCGGCCTAGATTTTTATTGGGTCCTGACTGTTAAACTACTGGATTTGCGCAGTCGGGTTCTTTGATTTTTCAAATTAACTTTTTTATTTTACACTATTTTGCTAGGATTATAAGACGATACCTAATTATGACAATTATTGTTCACGTTAATAAGACCTATTATGCAATTATTACAAGAACTTTATCAGACCTATAGGTATTATAGGTAAATATATATTGAAATTCTGCGTGATATTGGGTGCTAACCAACCTTAAATCGTTATAAATAGTCATTTGACAAACATACATAGGCTGATAAACACATAGCCATACGCAGTCGGGTAAAATCCAACACCATTATCGATGTGAACTACTCTATTCTAACATTTTGTTAGATCTATACATATAAATAAAATTGGAGTGTCTGTTTGTAATATTAAAATAACCGCTTTTTACTAAATGCATTTGGATGTATACACGGTACCTATACCAAAACAACCTTTTTTAAAAATTTTGTCCGTCTGTCTGTCTGTCTGTTTGTTCCGGCTAATCTCTGAAATGGCTGGACCGATTTTGACGGGACTTTCACTGGCAGATAGCTGATGTAACAAGGAGTAACTTAGGCTACTTTTATTATAGAAAAAAACATAGGATCTCACGAAAAAAAATTAAAACCAATGTTGCAGCGTTGCGCCTGATTAAGTTTGATAGCAACAACCTGAAATGCGTCCCGCGGGCTCAGAACACGCGAGCAGGCTGTTGCCAACGGTTGTCTTTGTTAAATACCACGCGAACGAAGTCGCGGGTAACAGCTAGTCTTATATATATTTATCTATTTAGAAACGTCTTAAATATTATGAAACACAACGTCTGTCACAAAAGCAGTGAAAGCAAAGTTTATCGATGGGTGTGTACATACATATGCAGTACACATTTCACACCTTCTCCCACAATAATGGTGAGCCGCGTGTACAATAATAATAATATCGCCAGACGAACACACCAACTATACGGTCCCATACAAACCAACACTTGTATTGTGAGTACCGTACTATGGACCGGGGGCGAACCCAGTATATAATACTTATATAGATATTAAACATCCATGACTCAGGCACAAACATTCATGTTCATCACACAAAGTTTGTCCCTACCAGGATTGGAACCCGGGTACCTCGGCGCCGAAAGCAGAGTCGCTTAAAGCAGAGGTTTTTAAGTAACAGTTTATAAAATAGTGAGGTAATAGGTAGGTACCTAAAGCCACATTATTTACATGTTTAAAACCTGGTCGATAGTGGGAAAAACCTTCGCGCGATACCACCCCTTAAAGTGTCAGACGATTAACTGATTCACTGTTGATTCTTTAGTACTCGGCATCGGTGGGTAGAACCAATGTTTGTTATCTATATGAACGGAATGATATATATTTAGGCAGTTTGATTTTTTAATCATTCCAATTTATGGACGCATTAAAATGCAACGTATTATTATGAGTTCGATACTTTTTACAGGACACTACCGTGTGGTGATTGTGTTTCAAAATCATCTGAGTTATCTAAAAGAACACGACCAAGTTACTAGGTACTGTGCAGTTACTTCGAGAGTGTCGGTGTATCTGAAAGGTGCCGCGAGGTGCGAGGCGATGTACAGCACAGAGAAAACAGTTATGAAGACCACGCTTGTGTAAGTACCTACATTTTATGCGGAAACTTAATTCAAATCGAACGTATCAATAAGTAGTTGAAAACAAGACGTCCAATTAGCTACATACGTCAAGGACACTTCGAATTCTCAATAACAATAGATAACACCTATTCCGCATCATCTCACGTTATCAATGCGCTGAGAGTTGTTTTTTTTATTCGTCGCCGCGTCGTACAAGACACAGATTCCCAGAAATCCTATTAATTGCGCGTAAACTGGCTGTGTTTTTTCCTGTGTAGCGATTTTGCGAATATCGCTCTATTTCCACACCAGCTAACAAACAACGTCAAAACATCCAGAACGAATTTAGCAAAAAATAATTGATTTGACAAACATCGAAGAATAGAAATAAACACATGTAAGTAGGTACTTATCGGATTTCCTTGTGAGACATGTTAAAAATAATGTTACGACTCCTGTCTTACCCACTCCTACGCACCCACCCACATAGAATTTTATAAATCCCCATAGAATATTAGTACATATAAGCTTTTTGCCATATGAGACACAGAGATCTAAGAAACACCTTCTTGATATAAGTAATTACAATTAATACGTACACTCCTTGACAAAATGCGTAACACACATAACACACATGGAGCAACCCTTGAGTTACAACTAATTCTAATACAATGGGAACAACATGTATTTTTGAATTAATTGGAAATCTGTAATCACATAATGATTTAAAATGCGCTAGTAAAGCCAGCCAGCCAGAAGGTATGCCTTTTTTGAATCTCCCTGTATTTGTAAGGTATGCCTAGCTGACGCCATTGGTGGGAGGGCCGTATACGATAAACTGGACAGGCAGGAGGATGTTGTTGCCCGTCCTACTTGAATGCGATTAATATAGTCATCCTTATTGTACATTCCTACTACGACAGAGACGGAAATATATTACCATTGTTCCTACCAGATGCCTATGCACCATAATCAGACTATTTTTTTATCCTTGTAAACCATTACTGCCACCACATACTGGTTTATAAATGGAAAAAATGGGCCCGTTATGAATTCCGTTCCTATGGAGAAGAAGGTGCAAGAAACTCCTTATACATACCAAACCAAACTTATACATTACTAGCTGTCTTGGCGAACTTCGTACCGCCTCAGAATCAAATGTATGAGAAAATGAATTTATTGGTATTCTATGATAATTTTAACAAATCTATCCCACGGGAACCATACATTTTACGGGGATAAAAAGTAGCCTATATGCTATTCCAGACTATAATCTATCTCTGTGCCAAATTTCATCCAGATCCGTTCAGCCGTTCTGGCGTGAAAGAGTAACAAACATCCATCCATCCATCCATCCATCCAAACTTTCACATTTATAATATTAGTAAGTAAGTATAGATAATGTAGGAGATCGATATAGGTATGGGAAAACGATGTAGCAGTAATGCCTGTCAGCTACCACATAGCAACAAATCATTGGGATATACCATAATTCTTAACCACAACAGTAATTAATAATCAGTTAGTAAAACATAAATTAATACAAACCCCGAGTGCAACAAACAGAACACTTAACTCTTCGATCTAATTGGAAGGTCACTGGCACAAGGTTTTTGTTATCATCTAAACCAGGTATTCCCAAACTATGTTGAGCAAGAGACCTCTTTTCCAAAATTAATTGATACCGCAGACCCCTATAGCCAAATTACTTTATAAATCCTATCTCTAGTTTTTTTCCTATCGATAGTAAATAATAATTTCATCATGTACGAACGTGTGCACGCTTATCGACTTGTTGAGTTTTTTAAAAGTACCTAGTATCATGTAGGTACTAAAATATTAGTCATTCTTATAAAAAGTTGGTACACGTAACACAAATTATACATTATCTTGAATGTGTTAAGGGTCGATTTTTGACCTCGTCGACCCCCAAAATCAGTTTTATGTCGACCCCTGGGCAACCGATATCGTCCTCAAGGGGTCGATATCGACCAATTAGGTGATCCCTGATGTAAACTATTGAACTGGTGACGGAATTAGGCGTGTGACGTCATGTGTTTGGATTTATTGTAAAGTACTGATTATTAGGCAGGCTTGTATCGTAAGTATCCGATTTGTTGTCAGATTATAATGGCACACACCACTGAAGGCCGACTAAAACCAAACCACCAAACTAACATTTAACACTACCACATTTAGTCCAACGACGTCCAATTAGAGCCGGTTAGGAAGTCTAGCTACAGCAGTATAGAATATCCAATGAGCGAGCGATAGGCAGTCACATTAAGAGATTTGTTGAAGACTCAGGAAAGACATCAACATCTTGAAAGCAATAATGTCGTAGGTACACGCCCCATACAATGAAAATGTGGAAGACCAGGTGCTCCTCTAGTCAGTGAAAACCGAAACTAGCAAAATGGTATCGAAAACCCTCAAAAGGGTAACCAGTTTCGATCTGGTAACTTTCCAGGTACTGAGAACAAATATCCTGTGGGAATAATCACTCACACAATTCACTCATTGATAGGAATGCACGGACTTAGTAATACACTCAGATTTTTCCGAGTTACATTGCTTCAGGAGCTGGTAGACGTATTAGGTATAACTTATCTTTGCTGGATGATTCAGAAACTAACTAACCTAACCTTTAAACCAGCGCATTGTAATCACCGTGTGAAATGCCACTTACGATAATAAAATTACAAAAAAAAATGGTTCTCAACAAAATAACATTTTTTTTGTTTTGTTTACCTACCAAATATGGGACTTCGCAAAATTATTACAAATGCGCTAATGCAAAGGTTATCAGTGTACCCTTTCTGAATCACTCTGCTTTGATATGAAAACTTGTTACTATTTTACAGCTGTTTGCTGTGAGCATTTTTTAACAATGAAAACCTTATTAAAACGTGTCAAAGTCACATTATCGGTCATACGAATCGAGTCGCTATATTGGTAATATAGGTTCTTCACATCATTGTTTATCTTGGTTCAACAATGTTGGGATTTCCAGCCTTTGGGTAAAACCGAACGCGTTTATACAGGGTGTTGGGCTTCGTAACGCAAACTGATACCATGGATTCAACTCAAGATTCCGGACCTCCCAGAGTTGGAGTTCTCCATAGTTTTTTTCATATAATATACGCATTTTTTTTTAATTGCTTTTAAATTAATGTTAGCTTGAAATCATAATAGAAGTCTAGCTCAACATGATATTGTAAAACCTGCATTATTAATTTAAACTTTATACGCTCAAGCGCGCTCCTTGCTCGCCCGCGTCGTCTCGGGTATCGCGCTGAGCGTTGTGTTGCGATTGCCTAGTTTACAATAGATTGCGCGCTCAAGAATTATAACATTTGTAACCCATGAGATTCAACAAAAAATATTTCTATAAATTTATTACATGCAGTCAATGTAACTTTTCCCCAATTTTTTCGTTATACCATACATCCTGTATAGGCATTTCTTTCGGTCCGACGCGTGGTTGTTTATACGACCTAGAATAGTGTTCATGGCAGAAACCAGATGCATTAAGCCGCGTGCTTGGAGTTTCCACATCGGTTCCTATTTGTGCGTGTATAGAGTTAGAATTTGTTTACAGACAAGTGTCAAGTCCAAGGTCGGAAGCTGGGATGACGTTCTAACACGTGGCTGCAATCTTGCATTGAATTATTGATTGATATATGATAAACGCGGAATCTTGAAAGCTAGCTAGAAGTTGCAGCACGCAAAATATGCGTGTTATATTATTAACGACTGTCGTCTATCATTTCGCTAACCTCTCCCTCTGTCAAGTTCGCATTACAACAACAATGTTTCAGCCCACCTCATCTCGTGCCTTACCTACCTATAATTAATCATTATTTCTTTAACGAACTCGCTGCAAAAAAACCAGTCATAATAAATTCCATTGGGGCCATCCGCATTTACCGGAGTTTTATATTTGCTGTCGGGAAATCCATCTCGGAGCATACGAGCCGACACGTGTGGGTGAATCACTGCGTGTTACAACTTTGAGGGAGTACGAGTCATTCGTTTGGTAATCTGATACCTAAGAGGCGGGGTGCCTTTTTAGTTATGTACCTAAATAACAAATGATTCGTATCATCTTGGCGCCAAAGTATTCACGTCTGATGATTTATTGTGAGAGAGCCTCGTCTTTAGGCAATACCTATTATCCTTGTAAACTTGGACATGTCTTTACAATAAATATTTTTTGATAAAAATAATCGCAAGATGATGCAATAATTTTCTTTCATGTATACAGGGCCGTCTTTAACCTATTAGACGCCCTGGGCACCTAAGAATAATGGGGTCCTTATAATTATGACAGATAACTTAGTAGATATCCTATTACTAATTATTAATAGGCAAAAGGAGAAGCTAAGCTAATTTACTTGATATAATGTAGCTTTTATAACTAGGGGGGCCCCATTATTCGCGGGGCTCTGGGCACTTGTCCAGAGTGACCAATTGATGGCGATATTATATATATTAGATAGAGAAGCCTGCATGTCTGACATCATGTACCTGCTAGCAATATCATAGAAGGTAAGGCTTATCGTTACACTAGGCAGTGCTACCTCTAAACAGAGCAAAGATAATTTGCATTCCCGATCCCAACCAGATATCCATGCGAGGGACGCCCGTCACGAATCAAAAATCCATTTGTGTAGCGCTGTTTGTATGAGTGTTACGAACACTGCAGCCAGATTGCAAGCACCGATGGCATAAGAACAAAAAATCCACAATGGTTTGCGTCAAATATAATAGCGATTCGATAATTTTATTTTCTTCGATAATAGTGTTATTCTATCACAATACCTTTCACCCAAAACGGAGGTCATATAATACCACAGACTACTAATAACAAAGGTTTCTATTACGTAATACGAACACAATATAAAGATTCATGCGAGTACCTATCCCACAAATAAAATACTTTTGTACGAAACCGTAAAAAGGAGTTCCCCACAAAACTCAATGCTCGGGGTTTTTTTTCCTTTTTAAAATATTCAAACTCAACATTTCAGGAGTAGGTAGGTAAACTGTCAGTACATACGCATCCATAACACACAACGGCATATAACGGTTACTATAATTGTCACGCTATTTATTATTTATATGATTATTTTCATTGGAAGCCCCATAACATTTGATAATGGCAGATATAATACTTAAAACACATTGGCGTGTGTTACCTGTTATTCTGATAAACAAAACAAATTTTCACCTTTGAAAGTAAGAAAAGCGGTAAGTATTATAGTAGGTAGTGTACTAGAAATGTTTATGAAATGTAAAGATTGTGGGACCATTTCTCTTTAATACTTAATTATACTTAACGACGCGAAACTATTCAGGTTGGTTTTGAGTACATACGTACCTAACCAAATAGCCTACCTTACTATGTAAGTAGACAGTAAAATCCCAAAACACACGTCTTATAGCTTCAATCTTTATGACTCAACGGGGACTCATTCTGGGATTCACCATTTACTATGCACGCAAAGCATCTCTCTCAGTGGTCAATATTTAGTAACCGTTTTAAGAATCAGATTCAGAACATATTTTATTCTTATGAATTATCTACATTGTTGCGCATGGGAGAACAATGTAAGTTCATAATGCATTATTTTATATTACCATATATCATATTAATGTTACTCCGGACATCGTCTCTAAATCTTATTTATTTGGCGATGGCTTCGCACCGGTTAAGAAACTATTTCAAGTAAGCGACCTATGGGTATATGTTGCAATACTGAGATTGCCATTAGGACTTTTTTATACTGAAGTGATCAAGTTTTCTTATAAACCGACAGTTTCCCGGCGAATAGTGCGTACTTACCCGTTTATAATTTGGGAAAGCCCGCACGCCAAGATTAATAGGTACGCAGTGTGAGTTAGGTACCTACTATTCCGTATTGAATTAGATGTGTATAGCTACCAACTGATTTAGAAGTCAAGAAGTGCAGTAACCTAATAACGAATGACTGAGTCGATCAGTGTTCGATAATGAAGTAGTAATAAATAAGAGTATCGCCAGACGAACGCACCAAACGGTCCCACACTATGCAACGCTTGTATAATGGGTACCGAACAATGGACTGAGGGCGAACGCACTATTTAATACTTAGGCATATATATATTAAACATCCATGGCTCTTGTACAAACATTCGTGCCCATCACAGTTTGCCCCTACCAGGATTTGAACCCATGACCCCGGCACAGAAAGCAGTGTAAGTAAAGCAGTGATAAAATTAAATCCATGGTCACCAACTCCGCTAATCAGTCGCCGCAAAATATTTGTGTATTACTTACACCACGGAGATGATACCAAGACAAATATCTTCCTTTCTGAATAAAGCCTATAATCAAAACTAAGATAAACCGAATGATAAATAAACATTTATGTATTTATAAGTCGTCGTACCTTCTTTGCAAACATAATGCGCAGTTTCATAATTACTGAATGCGAATAACATCCTACGAATATTACATACGTAAGCGCCTAGTATAAATTATAATTATCCAGACAATAGGGTCAATATTACCTTATACAGGGTGACTCAGAAAGTGTATACAAAGCATAGAACCTGGGCTGCTATAGCGCATTTGTAAACACTATGTGAAGCCAGAATTTAGAAGTCGATTTGAAAAAATACATGTTCTTCCCAACAAAATGCTAATGTGATTCTAGCGAATACATTATTTTTTTTTATTTGCCATACCTATCCAAAATATGACATCACATAGTGCAGGGACGGCGAACCAATGGCACGCGTGCCATGAATGGCACGCGACACAATATTTTGGGCACGTCACCTATCACAAAAACTCATAATGCACTTATAAAAAAATATAGTAGTAATCAGTCAAAATTGTGTGATGGCACGTCTATGACCTCATTTAATACCTTAGAAAAAATGGCACGTTGATACATAAAGGTTCGCCAACTCTGACATAGTGTTTACAATGCGCTAAAGAAGCCCAGGTTCTAGGCATAGTATACTCTTTGTGATCACCCCGGTATATGGCGTGTTATTGCGACGTGGAATATGTTTTATCCGTCCCCTGGAAGGTCAGACGGGGGTCAAAAGTTTGTATCACAATAACTCGGCGAGGGCGTGAAGTGGAGCATCGAGTTAGGGTCATTAGATTGAACTAGAAGAGTACTTTGGTCAAACTATCGTTGTCAACTTTTTACCATTAATAATTATTGTTTTACTGTTTTTTTTTTATAATGACTCTCTGTCAAATCCAACGGCGCCATCGACTGAAGCCCCAACCAAACCAGCTGCTCTATTTATAGACTATATAGAATACTGAAACTTGTAAGTAGTATATTCTTCTTTCTTAACGAAATGAAATGCGATGAAATATCTACAACAGAAGAAAATGAAATATGGCGTCACCCACAAATTAGTGGGTATTTTGCCAGTGTCAAGGGGTCAAGTATTTAATAGCGATATCAAATTCAATAAAAACAACATTATAAATAAAAAATGGACGATGACATGAAAATGCCCAAGTAGTATTTTGTATCCCTGACCTGTCTAGCCCTCGGATTGCGTTTCTTGCAATAATAACCTAGCCATAGTCACATATTTGTGAGGACTTCTTTAACCGCAGCAAAGATCCTGCCCCTATTGAGATCTCATCTCCTAAAGGAGGGTCTAAGGTATAACGTTACATGTCCGCCTCGTGTATTAGCTATCTCGAGCCCGTCGCTCATGTCTTGGCTTTCCCCTTTGACGGCAAACAATAGTGTTAATCAATATTGCGATTGACGTCGAATCTCGGCTCTATTTTCGACGGGATAGGCATTAGAAAATGGCCGCAAGCCAACCGGGAATCCGCATTTTAGTTGAAGTAATTGAACACAAATAGACGTTACGGTAATGTGTATGTTGGAAATTCCACATGAGCACTAAACATCGAAAATAGTTCAAAATAGATGAGCAGTTTTACTCGACTAACAATAAAGATACCTATAAATATTTGCTTATTAAGTTTCCTACGTACACCTATCTTACAGGTTAATCCCAAATCCCAATAATAATATAATCGATTATCAACTTAGGTACACCTTCAGGCTCCTTGTGCAAGTTTAAATTTAAGTGTTGAGGTTTGGTGCCGTACATTTTCCCGTGGCGTTCAATTAATTTATTATATTTTCTTACACAAACAAACCCATGAATAAAAAATAAGTATATCATATCATGTCATCACCTAAGAGAATTGAGGTAGGCGTTAAAAGAACGTAGGAACGTGTTCCCTCTGCCAAAAATAAAAGGTCAGTGAGCCACTTTCGTTGCATAAAAACAAGTCTACCTCCTAAGTGTGCGTTTTGTACAGTAGTCTTTTGGTCAAAGTAACATTATTGTGTAATGTACAGGTGTAACAAACCCAGTTAGTGGCAAAATCCAGCGCAAACGGTACACGTAACTTCAAGCCTTCTAGTCAAGTACCCTACTTTCATAAAAAAACGTTTATCCTAGACATAGGTATATATACGCCTAGACACGAATCTCCCAAATAAACCCAACTAAAGGGTCATTTATATGTATTTATTTCGAGATAAATTCACGTTTAGTTTTCAACTCACGAGACGACTTTTTTCACATAACGAAGTTGGCAAGGCGGACTAGCAACTGTCGCCGACAGCCGTCCGAGGTGGCCTCAAAAAACTTATCTGCGCCGTGAAGTTATAAAAATGTGCCAAAAATGAAATGCATGGGTTCGCGTGTCACTGGCAGAAGCGACATCAGCTGAATAAAATTATGCTAAAATAGATTTCTTATATTTACGCGAATATATCTTATATTTTATTTCAATATGCTAAAATTATTTAAAAATACAAAAACGTACTTTCAATGTTGTACTTATAACTTACCTAAGTACATTGGGTTTGTCGGACAATGCACATATGAACCTACATCCATCCAATTGTAATCATTTTGTGAAGTTAAAATTTCAATGCCGATTTTTAATATTTATTTTCCCAATAACATGACAATTGTGGCTAACATTTTAGTTATCGGAATTCTGTACTTAAACAATGATTACAAATGCGCTAAAGAAGCCCAGGTTCAAGGCTTAGTATACCCTTTCTGAATCATCCTGTAAATCTAAATAGATTCTTGCTCGATTAACCTTGCCTAGATAACGTTCATTCATAACATACTTACATACATACGCCATGTGCGTCAAGTGCCTTTTATTACCAGTGTTCGTTAGTCTTTTGTTTGAATTAACATAGGTAGGCGTTACCACCGCATCATGTGATGCACCGCGCTTGTATCGATCCATCAGCATTCAAATCACATGTTTACTTACTTAAATACGTCACTAAATGCATTTTGATTTGCCCCACACAATACGTCAAGTTCCCATAAATTCCAACTAAGTATATCAGCTAAAGCAGGACCAATAATTGTCAGTGTGTGAGTGGGTTCTTAGTGTTAAATTTTGTGTAAATTTTCCTGTTGAACACTTATTACATTGAAGAGGTTGCTTAGGGCTAACTAGACATTGAACACTAAGGTTTTTTTGGTGCACTGAAAACCGGTGCAAAAATAATGTTGGGTACTGTGGTCATGTGCTTCACAGTTACATTTGTAGTATTTACCTTTAGGTGCAATACCTGGCATGTATGTACTTAGTAGCTAACATGACCAAAGCTACACAATATAAAGCAATTAAGTTCTCACAGTTATAGGGGTTCTTCTCCCTGCGCAAGATATTGAGTTCAAATTACAGCACCAACCATTAGACTTTTAGCCGTGTATTGTCTGAAAGTAAAGATGATATACCTATTCTTTGTGTCATTAGGATTATTTCAAATGATATAATCAAAATCAAAATTAACTTAAAACTTCTAAATAATTTGCTATACAAAAAACCAATATATTTTATATTAGCAAGCATATTTTAATCATCATTAATTTAGTTAAAAAAAACTTAATTTGAAAACTAGGAGATTTGTTTCAAAATGCCCTGTCTTATTAGTGTTTGACATTCCGATGTAGGCAGGAAGTGAGTGCTGTGCTTCTTCAAAAGAAACACACTCCCGTCTTCTAACTCTAGCTTTCCATAATCAGCCATGCATAACACTTCTGTATACAATGATTTTGGTGGCTTCAGATTTTCAGTTAAGTCAATACCACTGTACCCAATATCTTGCCCTAAAGCTCGCATATATGAAGCCAAGTTAGAAGAATATTTAGAAAACCAGTTATATTCATCATCAGACAGTAGTTCTCGTACATCCGGCGGCAGGACTGAACCAAATTCCCAGCGGAGAGTCTTGATTTTGCTCATTCTATTGGCCAGATAGGCAAGCAGGCAGCGTTTATTTCGCTCTAAAGCTGAGTGTCTTACTTGTACTGTTGTCCACAACGATTTGTTTTCTGTCGTTGCATTTCTATAAAAATAACAATAAAGTCAGTAAGTACATGATAAAATGAATAAGTACAATGGCATGCATGTTTCCCAAAAAATATATAAAAAGAAATAATGCATGTGAGCTGAAACCGGTAGCCAAAATATTAAAATCATGATTTTAAAAAGGATATCTAAACTATTCCATATTGTTAGGTTATATACTATGTACCTACTGCTTGAATAAACTCAGATCCGATTACTTACGCATCATTCATGTTTAATCTAAACAATATATGCATTTCTTCCAGGATCTGGCGTAATTTTTCATCCTAGAAATGTTTAGATAAAAATAATAAGGTAGCAAAACATATTTTTTATAAACGTTTTATACAAATATACTTACATTGAACGGATCAATCGTTTCAGGATTCCTTTCTGCTTCCTTGAGTAGATCGATAACTTTTTCAGCGAACATTGTGGTAAACAATTAAAATAAGGCAAAGGACCTATACATTACTCAGGGATATTTGATAAATTATAAAACAACTTTTTCTATTCCTCTTCTTCCTTCAAACTTTTCCCGCTCACTCGCTGCTTATCTTGTTTGACACTCAAGTGAGTGATTGTTTGTAATGTAAGTGACATTAGTTCTTCTTCTTCTTTTTTACGAAATGAGATGCGATGAAATAAAATGGATATGAATATGGCCTCACCCACAACTCAGCGGGTATTTTGCACAATGTCAAGTAATTAATAGCAATAACAAATTCAATAAATACACATTATAAATAAAATAATGGATGTGACATGATGATGTGAAAATGGCTTGTGACATTAGTTACATTTTATTCAGTTATCTATTCGGATCAGTGTTGCCAGCGAGGTCTTGGCAAAAGTAACCTAAAATGTACAAAAAGTAACCTTTTTGTAGGAAAAGTAACCTTTTACATTTTAGATGACCAAAAGCAAAAAAAAAAAAAAACTTACAGAATTATGGGTAATGTAAAAGTTTCTTCCATAACTTAAATAAAGTTGTATTTTAATATTTACAAAATCTACTTCTGAACATCTGTAATTACACACACACACACACAGCACACACACACACACACAGCACACACACACACACACACACACACACACACACACACACACATGAACATACCTTCTTACTGTGGTTAGCCGGTGTTATTGTGGGAACCCAAACCAACTAAGTCAAAATTATTTCAGTTAAGCCTTTCGTTATTAGTCTGCAAAGTAGGTAGGTATACCGATCTCCTCGCTTTCGTGGACTTTCTACTAGCGTAGTTATTCGTTAGTATGTACTTATTATTATTACAGTATGTAGTATGTACAGAATACATAATAATACAAGCCACTGGAGGGAATTAAAAAATCATTCCGCAAGCAAATTCCAAAAAATCACCTAAATGTAACCTTTTGTGTCGTGTAACCTATAAGTAACCTGAAGGAGTCAAAAATCACCTAAAAGGTTACCTAAGTAACCTTCTGGCAACGCTGATTCGGATACGCATAAGACAATCCATTGTCTATACCCATAAACCTTTTTTTTTTTTTTTTTTCCCTAATGGCCACTATACCACATACGTTACGTTTGATACTGACACATTACTAAATATAGTTGAAGCCCACAGACGTTCATTTAAACTACAATTCCAATAATTAACTTATCTGTGCAGAAGTTTTTTATTAAATATTTTTACCAAAAAGGGAAGTTATCCAAAAATGTTAATTAAATAAAAAACCTATTTTGCATGTGAGCATTTCGTTATTGCTAAAAAATAGATTACACCGGTAATTTCAAATCTATATAAATAAAATTTCAAGTAACCCTACCATTACCTAATTTGAACTTTAGAGGAGAGATATAATTAATCTTGGGGAAAACCAACGCTGATAATTCCATATGAAAATGTAGCGAGAATCGGGACTGTATCCGAACGCCGCGCCCCACCCCAACACAAAGTCGACACGGAACGCCCCCACCAGAGGAGCCGTCATCATCCTGCGCGCAACGCTCGCTCAATCACTCATTGCGCATGCGATTCTATTCAGAAGTAGTTGTTTTCTACGCGACATTATTTTTTTTTGCTTAAAACATGATTTCGCATCGCTAGATACAAACAGTATTCGCGCCTTCCATCGTATTGGACCGTGTTTAACTTTATAGTGATTGTGATAAATAGAAACAATAAAAATGAGTGCCAACAAAAGAAGCGACACCAAAATTCCCGAGGACGAAAATGTCGATTCTGGTTTTCTGTCCGGACCTTGCGAGCTATACTCTGGTGAAGTGATTGAGCCGCCTGAAAGTGAGAAAGAGGAGAAGCCAAAGGATTCGTGTTTTTCAAAAGAAGAAAGTGAGTGTGATAGTGGTGCATTAGATCTTTCCGAGTACCTTTCAACAGTGCAAATCAGTGAAACAAGTGTGGCGCCGCCCGCTAGAAGTGTTTACACAGTATCTCGGCCGGACCCCGCCGACCACCCACCTTTTGATATACTCTTCCAGCAGGACGACGATGGGGATACGTAAGTGTCGCCCCAACTCTGTTTGTCACCCACTTTACATGTTATCAACAATATTACACTTGACTAATAGTCGCCTTTGAACAACATGTCAATGCTATAGGTATGCTACCTATAACATCATCCATCTTTTAAATGATAGACATCCACTGCTGTAAGCCTCCCCCCATAACTTACACATGTTATGGTGCTCTGCCAATTACATCATGGTAATTTGAAATCCCAAACTAGTGGCAGGTGCCTATACTTATCTAAATGACGGTAGAATTAAGCCTAATATATTTTAACATTAAGTATATAACACAAGGCATTCTATCAAAGTGGATTTTTTCTACATAATTCATGTGACAATAATGTTAAAACTAATATTGCATATCATATACATACTTACAAAGTTTCAAGCAAGTATTTTCTCAATAAATCTGTGTACTGAAATGTTTGTAGTGCCGTAGATGACTTTAGAGTTACCTTTAGATCATTTAGAATGGAAGCTGGTAAATGCTAGATCTTGTACTTAATGTATACAACTAAACATTAGGGAAGCATGGTAAACACATTTGACATCATACCTACATAATATTAACACATATTAAGCCAACAATCACAAACCCCGTTTTATGTAAAGTTATTGAATATTTAACTTTTCTGGAGGCAAATGAATGTTTCCTCTCGTCCAAATCATTTAAGAAATTACCTTATATTTTTCTTGTCTATGCAATTAAAAAAGCAAGTTAGTTCCATATATAACAAGCTGCTTTAGGTACAGTTACTATCATATTATAAGCTGCAAAGGCTATGTGGCTGGAAGTATGTTAAGATGTTGTTTTGTTGACATTTTCCTGAGTCCCAAATTGTACAATGTTCTATCCACTTGTCATTCATACCACATCACTTCAGTATACTAGTTTACACTCACTAATATATGAGAATGTAGTTTTCTTCCTTTAAAATGGCCTCACCCACCTAACGGTAGTTATTTTGCCAATGTGGATACTTAACTGACAAATCACCGGACTTCTTGGGAGAACAAGTTATTTTTCACCATTTGGTTGTATTTTCTTACATGTGTGCATGTTTATGAACACAACAGTTAATATTCCACCATTATTAAGACATAATTACTCAAAAAACATTTTTTTCCCAGAACTAATATCTTTTTTCTCCAACTACCCCTAAAAAACTTCACACATGATTTATATTCACAACACTAAACTATTTTTTATGCATGGGTAGGTCTAGTAGGTAACTAATACTATGTTGTGGTCTCAGTAAATCCTTGTTTTCTATGGTATTATCATATATGGCTCTCAAGATTTAATGCAACCTCTGGTGTTGATTTAACTGTAAGATGTCATAAAAAAAACAAAATTTTAATAAAAATGTATTTATAAATAAACTTGTTATACAGTATTACATTTCAAGTAGGTACTTATTACTGATTAAAGAAAAAAAACGTATAGCAAACAATTTATATCATGACAGACGGACAAGAGGATTTTGGGTTTTTACACTGGCTGTAAAGCCGAGATGTTCTGCATATAATTTACACAATATAATAATATGTAGCATAGTGAATATATAATATGTATCTGATAACTACATTGCAAAGTAGATATTTTATTTTAGCATATTTACTTATCTATTGGATTTTTTCATCAACATCAAACAAGTCAGTAGTAATCTACCTACCTAACCTACCCTCTGTCTTCTATAATTTGCAAATTAAATCCAGTTTTCAAATTATTTATATAAAATCATTATTATCATGAGGTTATTCATAGTGTGCAGATTTCTTCGTATTTATGATAATAGTAATGCTTGCCTCACTGGTCGCGCGGGATGTAAACACTTCCGCGACTCTGATGACATCATTTACATTCGTAACAATGATTCGTAAACATTTCTTTAACGCATGAGTTGACATAGAGTGAGGCGCCGCAATGATCTTCAGCCTATTTGGTGCGGGATCTCTGAAATATAAATAGGTATTCAAGCGTAATGTCATATCTGGTCTAGAATGTCAAGATGAGATTCGCGACGAGTTTGTGGAATCACGTGCTGAGTTTGATCAGCCCCGGTCGCAAACCTGAGGCCCGCGAATACAAACCGGTCCAATACGTCGTTAAAGGTCGCATACTTAATAGTTTACTATTTAGTTATTTAAAAAAAAAAAAACTCCGCGTTAACTTGCTAGTTTAGCTACTTATAATCAAACATCGTCCGTAACCATCGAAATCTTGAGTTGCTTAACTAATATAGGTAGGTAAGGGCAAACAATGAATGCAGCTGGGTAATTTTTATTTTGCAGACAATTACACATCGCCTCAGTGCATGGCTGCGAAAAGTCAGTGGGGACACTCATAAGGATATGTCCAAATAAAGCCTTGCTGGATGTCCCCAACGATGACGGTCACACGCCGCTGCACCTAGCAGTGATGAGCGGCAACGCAGTGGTCACGAGGATGCTAGTCAACGCAGGACTCTCGCTAGGAGTCCGGGACAGGACGGGCGAGACGCCGCTACACAAAGCCGCAGCTGCGGGACACGTTGAGTGCCTGCAGGCGCTCCTGGCGCCCGTGCCGGAATATCCACAGAGGATGTTATCCTCAACACTCAACCAGAAGAATTACAACGGTGAGTGCCCTATTCTAAAGGAGCCAAATTTTTGTAGGCTGTTATCACTGTTAGATGCTTATGAGTAGGTTTTAATGAAAAACGTGGCATAATTTGAAATTAATGACGTTTGTCGGAAGCTCTTGCCACGTTATGAATATTAAAGCACGTCCTTGATATAACCTTATGGACTGTTGTTAATCTATACAGCTTTGATGACCTAAAATACCGATTGCTACCGCCTCCCTTGAGTTCAATTCATCAATGCCTTCATTACAAATATGCTTAACAGTTAATCCAGTAACTTCAGTAAGTATTTTCACTTCATAAAAAAACAAGATGCCAAATTGAAGTATGTATCACCCTCTCATATATCTGTGGTATCACCTATGTTTATATGACATTCATTGATGAGGTCATTCTTAATTAATGGGTTTGTAAGAGTTTATCTGCTCAATTGAATTGTCTAGCTAGTATCTCTCATGTTATTTTAATTTACCAATAACCATTAATTCTAGAATGATGATAACCTTTATAGCTTAGCTCCAAAATATCAGAACTACCTGCAATACACTGTTCAAGTTCGCAACAGTTCAACTGAATCATTCATATAGAGTAAAAACCCACTCCCAACGGTTTTTCCAAAGCGGAGCTGTACACGCGGCCAATGTTCGATACAAATAATACCTATGTCTTCATAAAAATGCTTAAAACCGTAATAATATTTGTACATATGTTCTAACTAACTAAACGTAACTGCTACCAATTAAATTATACACCTGAAATTATAGTAACGCTTTACAAATGTAAAATGACGCTCCTCTTTGCATTTGTTCTTATGATCCGGACGCAAACCAGGACTGGTTGGCGTCGTAAAAATACGTAGCGTAGGAATGTCTCTTGTAATAACTTGGAACTAGGATCAACTGCAACAGTGTCTCCAACCATGCCGTAATTACGGTAGATCTACCGTATTTTTTGTAGATCTACCACCTACCGTAGACATGTTATTACGGTGACACATTCTACCGTAATTTCGTCCGTGTCCATATTTCTATAATGAACACTTGATTTAGCAAAATATTACTGCAATATTGCATTGGGATATGCGTAAGGTAAAAAAAAAAAAAAAAGGTCATTCTGCTGCTTCCGTTTGGAATGCGCAACGTAAAAAAAAAAAGGTCATTCTGTTGCTTCAGTTTGGAAGAGCAGGGATGCGCAACGTAAAAAAAAAAAAAAGGTCATTCTGCTACTTCTGTTTGGAGGAATGACCTTTTTTTTTTTTTACGTTACGCATCCCCACTGCATGGGTATTTTAGCTGCAAACACTGGTCTGCCGTAATTTTCCACCATCTACCGTATTTTGAGACCAGTCAACACCGTAATTTTGACAAAGAGAGTTGGAGACACTGAACTGCAACCTGTTCACTTAGCTAGACAGAACTTACAGTTTACATTGTTTACGTGCGAACGCTCCGAGCCCAATAGTGACAGCCGTCAAGGTCTTGATTACGCTCAATGCCATTAGAGAACCTCTTGAACTCGCTACGAATCCCGTCGGGGCGTCGTTCACTACCATTCAAGAATCATACATCTCATTTTTTCCAACCATTTCAGTTCGGAATTCCCTGCGTCCGCAGACCGCATTCAAAAACGATATCAGGTAGCGCCACTCTTTTAACTCTGGTTTTCCCGAGGCGACGAACCACTTCGTGGCTGATGTAAAAGAATTTCGGTTCAGTGTTTTCATCAAATTTGCATATGGATTTACCCGATATAGCCTGACCTTGTGGTGACACTCGGAAACATATTATGGAATTCGAAAGATCGTTTTAATTATAATTTTATTGGTCATTTGGATGTGATGCCCACGAGTGAGATCAGCGAAGCCGTCGACCGGCTGACTCCGCCCGGAGGCTGACGGCTCACACTGGCTTGTTGGGTATTCCCAACGTTACGACGACGACTGGTCGCGTAACGAACGTGGCCGGCCGCTCACCGAGTGAAAGCAAAATTTAACCGTGTAACGCCCGCAGACGAGCGGCCGTACACATCGTTTGGGTTAACCCGACCATTGTTCTTGTGCTAATTGAGAAGCCATTACAAGTATGCTAAGTGAACGGTATGGCGAGATGGTTTTACCACAAAGGTTCCTTATCTCGTGAGTGCCACAATGAAGACGAATTTGAAATTGAGATTATTGATTTTACCCCAAGAACCTCACTAACATAGCAGAGTAATGACGGATAAGTGGTTGACACAGGGGGATGGCGACAAAGGATATCGGAATATGGCCTCAACAGTGGCTGACTGTACCTATAAAATATAAACAGGGAACGTCATATTTTATAAACCTCGTCTACTATATTATGAAAATGTTATAAAATAATTGTCCAGTTTTAAGGAAACTTGCATAAAAACTAAAGAACGTGGACAGCGCTACAGTCTCCGAGCTAAGCAAATGCCAGGAAAACCGCAAACAATCCTTTCGACCTTTTTCTGATTGACGCCTCCTGCAATTCCGCCTTTAAGGTGTGGAAGCTCAGGGTCAGGGCGCGAAATTCAAAATGTCAATGGTTTTTATTTTTTTACGAAAAATGTGGACATCTTTACGATGTAATGTAGTGTTTTGCGATATTAGAATTCTGCATTGGATGTCTCGATGTATTAAGTTTGCTTAAAAAAATACCTAAAGCGATACAACACCATGAAGTTAGTAAAAGTAGCGGTTTTTACAAACCTTATGGTATTGTATCGGATTAGGTACTTTTTTAAGCAAACTTAATACATCGAGACATCCAATGCAGAATGCTAATATCGCAAAACACTAAATTACATCGTAAAGATGTCCAAATTTTTCGTAAAAAAATAAAAACCATTGACATTTTGAATTTCGCGCCCTGACCCTGAGCTTCCCCCTTAAAGTGTCAGAACAATGGTGGCTTGACCGATGATTCTCTGGGCAATACCCATGTGAAAGTGTGCCGCCCGAGAGGCTGTTACATGCAGACGGAAATCCCAGCCGTTATCGTAGGTATATTATGAGCATGTTACGTGGAGCTCGCCGCTTTCTAAATCTCCGTGCACTAAATCTACCACCAACGTTTCTTATCTGCCTTCAACATTTAGGCTTAGCCTTTTTATGCATACGTAAGGGGCAGTTATGACGCGACGGGACCAGAATATTATACCTAAGTCTGAATGAATTTTAAGTTGAAAACGTTCATTGCCGTGATGACCGGTTGGAATTTTGGGATTTTACGAAGATTCCGGTTTTTTGAATGCTTTATTTAATGATCGTAGGTATGTAAACTTTAAACAAATCTTAAGCTCGAGCTGAGTTTTCACGTCGGGTCAACTCGCTGTCCAAGGATAGCTGGTTAATCATTTATTTTATCGGATTTCCCACAGACGTAAATAGCAACAAGGATTTAGATAATTGATATTAATCTAATAGTTATGTGCTAACGATGATGCTATAATGATAATGTTGTGATTTGGCGGACATAATCACATGAAACCTGATACTGCTTTGAAGCTCATAGTTCTATGGTTGGGACTAGTATGATCGCTTGGATCGGTTTTTCATTCATCATAGACTTATATCAATGTGCCTTTCTTAACTAATTTCATATATCGTATCTTTTTCGTATTTTATTTATGAAACTAGTTTTAGTTATCTACCAAAGATCACAAACATGAGACGCTATCAGTTTTTATAACATGTACTTATACCGTTTTAACGTACCGCGGGGTTTTCCGACAATCAACCTGCTTTTTCAATATGCTACGACTATATAAAAATAACATAACATTAAAAAAAATAAAAAAACAACATAAAATAAATTAATTAATAGGGTTAGTTTATTATTCGGGACTTAGTGCGTTTTAATTTATCGCCGTCCATCTCTGTGCGATTTTTTCATTCGATTATTATATACGATTATAACCATGATGGGTTCATTTCCACCATTTAAAATATCTGTCTTTTTGAGTAGAACTAATCTCCTTTACAACGCATCGCACTACGGACGCGAACCACGAGTCGCACAATGGAAAACGATCTAACATTACAAGTAAATGACGTCAATTTGTTTACGAACATTCCCACAACTTGATTAGCATTGCATAGGATTTTGTTTTCCATTTGCGTTACTCATATCAAACGCGCATCGATACTCCAATTGATGACTCCCCAATGGCTGCATTTCCCATAGTGAAGGTGGTCTCCAAACATGCAAGTATTAAGAGTGTTTTATACTTTATGAATTTCCTTCGAAGTATTAACGGCAAGACCGTGGGTTTTTACACGAGAACCAGTTAAAAATAAATATGCGCGTAGGTATAAGTAATATAATTACAAAACAAAAAATGTTTAAACGTGTGTGTGAAATTAAGCTTTCGTGGGTAGTGTGAGGAAAATTACTTGTGCACACTGTCTTTAAATAAATGATAGTACCTTCTCTCAAAATCTATTGAACTGGCGACGATGACATACATACATTATATTAGTAGATTATACAACAAGTGCGTAAAGTATGTGATTTTGTGCTCTGTTTGTCTGCTGTTTATCTGCTCTAGTCAAAAGCGAGGGTAGACATTTAAGTCGAGGATAAAATGGCGTATTTTATGAACAACACTCTGCTGTTCGATTGTGAGGAAATGAAACACTATAACACTAATGATAAGCATTTACATTGAAATTTTAACTTTATATCTTAGAACACAAAAATAACCATAACTTCTGTGCAATCAGTGTTTAGCCACTGTTTTTTTTTTCTTTTTTTACATGAAACATTAGCACAAATTAAGTAAAGTGCATCAGAAGTGCATTTTATAATATTTTGTTAGTGATTTCTCAGCAGTTTTTTTCCCTAACATCCAGCATACACAAGAACTTTATGAGAAGTAAGGAATAAATGTTATATTCTCCCATCTTACCTGAGTTGCGGCTCATAAATAAGGAAAAAGGCTCACAGCCCATTACGTAAGATTTATGTTATTCATAATATAACTTTTAAAAACTTGCTTCACCCATCAAACAACAATAGTGAAGGATAGGTACATTCTGGTTACGAGTGAGAGAGGCCGTTGACTCTGAGATCATTAATCGTCATGGAAATGTACGATCCCCGCTAGCGTTATACGGAAATAGTGAAAATGCCGTCGATCGTGTCGCACCGTATTTGGCGAGGGCAGTGGAGTTTGTTGCGCGTGTGCTCGCCCGTCGGTCGCCAGCCGCCACATTGTTGGGAAAACCCCATCGGCTCCCGCCGCGCGCCCCGCGCCCCGCGGCTCGAGGCGCCCGCGCCCGCGCCGCGCGTGACGACATCGCGTACACACGCCAATAACTATAGCATTAACTATTGTTGTGTTCGCTCGTTCCGTCTCTTCGTCGCGTCAGCTGTCGCGGCCGCGGTGCTGGGTACGCGCTGTTGATTTCCTTCAATACGATTCGTTTTCAAGATTGTATGCACATATAATACTATTATTTGCTGTTGCATTCGACGTTACTTCGTTAAACGATCGCTAGCATTAAAATGTCATTTGGATATTTATTATAATTATACTGTAGGCATGAACTTCTTGCTTCTACTACTTCTAAACCTACTTACTAATGCAATTTAGAACCCTACATTCATTATTTGCTATATAAAAGTAAGTTCTTAATTATTTGGCAACGTCAGTTGTTTACTACTTAGTGCGTTGTGTTTGTGTCAAGGTCTCTGGGATCCCCGCTCAGTTGGACATGACACCATGTGCCTTCCTTGTTGAATAACATATAAATAAGTTCTTACAAACCGGTAGAAAGCAGCTTCTTGAATTTTCAATGTGCCTTCGTAGCCTGCTCGCACCTCGCACAGCCCATTAATATTCATATCTCACAGCATAGGTACAATAAGCACTTTACTGGCAATTTCCATTGCTGCATAAATGCCTCTTTATGTATCTACTAATTGACATCAGAATATGCAAACACGGAACTTGTTTATCTTACAATACATAGTAGTTGTTACACGTGGAGAATTTTCACCGTACATTATACTTACAGACAGGGGTTTTAAATGGCTGGCATTCATATTTCTCAGCACAGTGCTACCAACACTACCATACTCAAAAACACCGAATTACGAAAACACAGTAGAAAACAGTAAAATGGTTATTTCAGAACATTTGTTCGTATTTTACCAAAACTTTTCCCTGTGGGAGGAGGTTTTTTCTATTTCTAATGCAGTACTTTCGTCTTCACTTAACGAGCCTGTTCTTAGACTGTTCTTCCATCTAGCGTGATATTTAAAAAATATAGTTAATAGTCAAGCATTGACAAAAGTTTAAAAAAAGCGGCAGAAATATGGACTGATACAAAGAATAGGGATGTTATTGAAGAAACAGTAAATCTACTGTTAAAACAGTAGGGTTGGCAATTTTGCCATTGCATCAAATCGTTTTGCCTTTACCCAATCGGTTGATAGTTCTCCAGTTGAATTTTATTAGATGACTTGCACGAGAGGCCCTTAATCCGACTTTAATAGCGTTGTCGCTATTTGCGTGCCTTGCAACATGTCATATCACTAGCCTCGATACGTACGTGCCAACATCTCGTGCAAACAATTTAAAATAATTAGTAAATGACGATATCTGGAGATGTTTGATTTGCAAACCGATTCTTTATATTCTCACTAGTGATAACCAGCAATGGGGCCCCTTGTATGTTTGATGATCTAATTATGGTATGCAATTTTTTTTTATGCAATGAAAATCCAATTATGGTATGCAATGTTTAATTTCATAACGTAACAATAATTAATGTATTTAAACTAGAATTTGAGACTCTGTGATATCCTGTATTAATGCAATTTACATAACAGCATTGTCCATTAATTATACATTTACTAGAATAAAATAAAGTTTCTGCATGCGCTAACACCGATTATAATATGACGTATATAACCCAAATTCCGAGGCTAAATAGCGTTGGGCCATTTCGTGCGGTCGATCTATTTTAGCTCCGTTTTAAATATACTTGGATGGAATCCAAGTGTTGTCGACACACAGTGATTACGAGGTATTCCTATAAACAGTAGATGTTGCTGAAATTTAGCTTTGTATGTCAAACAGATTAGGAAATAAGAAATAACGATCATAAAAGTTTCACCTTTCACTTCATAGCCGCTAGGATAATGAAGTCCTTCAAAGCACCTGAATGTTGGATCGATTAATGTTATTAACCGGCACAATTCAAATCGATTAATATTTCAATTTGCTAAGTATACATACTTATTTAAATAGTGGTTCTGATGACGTTAGTTAGAGCTATAATGTTGTTTTATAAAACTTGTTCCAATTCAGAGGCCATATATTTAGATAACAAGCTTGTTTATGTATATAGATGTCTTAACTTATAAATTTATCGTAACTTCTCAAATAGTCTTATTTAATTTTAAAATTGCTTCCTGATATTTTTAAAACAGTCAGAAGATGAGGCCAGAATATATGGACATTCAGTCTCAAAGTGTGATATCACATTTTTACATCAAATCTTTATCGGAATAAAATCCAATAGCCAAACGATAACATAATACAAACACCGTTTATATTACCGGATTAATTGATCGTAGCTATGAACAAATAAATGGTATTTTGATCGAGTGCAGTTTTCATGCTCCGGTCATGTTATATGATGCTTATCGGCTACACATAATAGAACTGTAAATGGAATAATTTTGTTTGTTTTTTGAAACAGCACACATATTTAGTTGTTATGTTATACTGATGACTTTATTATAATGTTGTTGCAGGTCAAGCGTGTGTACATTTGGCAGCAACTGCGGGACATGTAGAGGCACTCCAGACCCTGGTATACTATGGAGCAGATATCAATATAACGGTGAGCTTTTCACGACTTCATTATCAGCCTGACCTGGCTGTACTATCCGCCTAATCTTCTATGAATTCCGGGCGATTTCTATGGTATGAATAGCTAAGCCGTTCGCAGCCACAGAAACCACAAAGTGACTCAATCATTTTGCTTAACGACCTATTACAGAGGGAAATTGAGCAAAATAAAACCCGTGGCCTCAGCAGCACACGGGACAATACGCGTGACGTGGACTTCCTTGTAGCTCTTACTGGCTTGGTCCACAAATGTCAAATTCCTTTGAGATCTATCTACTACTTTACCATCTTTGGCCTTAGGCCGAATAATTGATGATAAATAAATTGCGAGGTTACTGATATAACTCGATAACCGATCAAATAGCTGAATTTAGTAATTCTAGTAATGTGTCCCTTTCCTCAATATTAGCTTTACAAAAAAAACTGGGATGTAAGCATTCATCTACTCGTAGTATAGAAGATCAATGAATGTAAATATTGATTCAACCAAGCTAGTTTTCTGGGTAAAATAATAGTAGCGTATGCGCTAACGACTCGAAGCTCATCGGTGGAGCTCTGTTGCCAAAATAACCCCGCCCGTATGTGACACTGCAGCCTGTGAATTATTGCGCGTATCTTGGTTTCATTGACCAATTCAAGTTATGTAACACAAAGGGCGTTTACAACGGGATAAAGTTTTACTCGATACAAAGCTCAAGTGATTCACAACAGAAACTTGAAGTACAAGTAGTAAAACTACACGTGCGTACCGCATTATCAACGCAATTAGTAATGTACCGCGGTGCGCGGAATGATCGCCTTAGTCACGGCGGCGTAGGAACCACACCACTGGCGTCGCCTCGGAAAACCCGCCGGCGGCGGCCCTAATCTGCTGATAGCGGCGCTATCTCGTGCATCGGGGTTTTTTCTATTTGCCACCATCGGCCTTGCAAACACAGCATAATCTTGTGTACATGTACCTACATGTGGAAAATCACTATACGTCGACACTCTCAAATAAAACAATGGGACGTTGAAATAGGTTTTCGAATGACTTCGTGGAAATTTTCAAGGAAACTCCCGCGCGGTGGTAATTCCGACGGGGTGGTTTTGTGGCAGCCGCCGCGTATCGACATGCACTCTGTATATGGCGCATAAGTTTCCCGCTCCGCCGACCGCCGAGACTACACTTATGAGTTATGATCTAATGATGTCATAAAACGTCTGCTGCTGAGTTCAAAAATCGGTTTCCGTTTTATTCTCGCAAACAGCTGATGATATGTTTGAAACGTCATCATCTTCGTTGGAAATGATCTGCAAAATACATTATTTAAGTAAAAGCTACCCGAATTGTAATTTTATTGTCAACAAACTCGTCGCTTCATGTAGATATTGTTCCACAGGAGAATCTGGCGGGTTGGACGGCGTTGCATATCGCCGCGCGGCGCGGTGACGTGCGGCTGGTGCAGGTGCTGCGCGAGCGCTGCGCGGGCGTGCAGCAGCGCGCGCGCGACTACGCCGGCCGCTCGCCGCGCCGCCTGGCGCGACACACGCCCGCCGAGCGAGCCTTCAGCAATATCGCCGACTCCGATACGGACGATGATGATGATGTGAGTAAACCCGCAGACGTCCCTGCCTTCTTGCTACTATAAAAATGTGGATGTGTTTTTGTGAGGCTAAAAGGGTTTTGATAAGCACAAAGGTAGCTTGTAACTTGTACTTTGGAATAACATTGTGGCTACTGTTTATCATAGATATACCACAGGTCAACATAAACAGTAGCAGGATTTTGGGTTTAAAATGAATGTTTCCTAGAAAGCAACGCTTTTTCTCTGTAAAGAATAGTATCTGTTATTGAACATAGCATTGTCAATCATGAATAAATTTACACTCCAACCATATCGATAGCGCTTTATTTGATCTTTCTATTTATATGATCAGTTTTACGTATGTACTAAAAGGCTATAACATAGTCGTGTTGGTGTGCGTCCTGTAGTGTTATCGGAATCCGTTTGTTATCAGACTAGGAGCGTGGAATATTCCGCAACATATAATTTATGTTGAACATCCACTGCCCTCAATCAACAATATATTATTTTGTTTTAGCCGTGCCCGCGATAACGAGCGCCGTAGACTTTAGTTTTTGACTTCCCCGATAAACCCTTTTATACAAATAATAATGTGTCATCTATCTTGTTCGTAGTACGACGATGAGTGCGAGTGCCTGTTCGAGCGATTCCGCGATACGCTCAACCCCATCAACGTCGCCTAAGCCGCCGCCGCCGGCACCGCATCCGTGCAAGTCCTGCTAGCGGGCACGTGACGTCACCCGCGAACGTCGAGGCAGACATTTACCGCCTCAGCTGATTGACAATACAAGACCCAACCATAACAATATTAATGTTGTTTTGTTATATATGAAAAAGAGTGACATTCGTAGCAACACCGTCACGCCCGTACTCCCCCAAGTGGTAGGCAGAGGTGCATTGCAGTGCACCCAAATTTCGCCAAATTAGTTTAAAATTTACTCTGGTATCGACATTTTGTCAAATACGTGTATGAATAATATTCAGTCGATGTTAAATATAATCCTGTAGTGTGAATTGTGATGAACTATTTGCTAATAGATCTGAACATTTAAACATCCCTTGCTATGGATACATCGCAGCTCTGCTCTGGCCTCTGTGACCGAAACTTAACTTGTTAACTGTTATTATAAATAAGCGCATACGATCGGCCACATATGCTAATCGGTAATATTAATAACTGTCGGTTCTACTCACATTGAACACATAGAAACAAGGTCAGCAATATAGTGCTATCACATTCGGTGCAATTCGATTCCGAACAGATTGTAGTAATAATGGATAAATTTATTGCAGTCACAATGAATTAAATTCTGTCCAGATTTACGTGACATACGTTAGTCTGCGTTATTTCTGATCGAAAATTAAAAGACTTAAATATTTATGTTTAAAAAAAAAGTTTCGTTTGCAGAGGTCTCGCCATTAATATTAATATAACTACCCATGAATAGTTTAGTTGTGAATGTATCCAGAGAGGAAATATTAGGAAAATCTTGTACACAGTACACTGTAATTGTTTCATGGACTCTAAAAATATTTCACTGTTACAACGCGTCAATCGTACGTACACAATGTTATAAATCAATTTGAACTTTACCGGCAAATGAGTAAAGATCAATTTTGTAAGAGTGTGCGGTTGGTGCGTTATTGCAAAATGTTGAATTAGAAGTGTGTCGCCTTATAGTTTTGCAAGAAGTATGTATTGAAATGAATGAGGACTTTTGCTAGTGGAATTTCTATACATTGAAGGCCATTAAAAGCTTATCTACACGGTGGGTTCAACCACCGAATAGAGAGAGAGACAGATCTATAAGAAATAAGAAGACAGCAGCTGTCTTGTTTCTTATCACTATTCCTCTCAGTCGGACGGTTGGTCCGACATTTTTGAAACCATTTTAGTCGTAAGCTTTAGTTGTAAAATGCATGTACAGTCGCGGAAAGAATGTTAAGTTTATAGACAAAGGTGTTTAAAAAAAATAGTCTAATTCCTGTAAAAATACTGTTAATTGTACCTATATTTATTGAATGTCAAATAAAAAAAAACGATACTGTATTTGTTTGTTTTAATGAAATTATAACATCCCAATGTTCTTTCTGCGACTGATCATACCATGCTGCTATATTCATTATATAACCGCTATTCTAAACAGCACCACGAATATAGTAGTTATTACATCGATTTAAAATATAAGTGATATATTTTTTTTATAATCTTTTTGCCGATATTGGTGTTAAAGTTCAAATCAGTTGATTTTTTTAAAGCGGCTCTATATCCCGTCTTCCAATTGTTATAACTAGTTTGACAATCATTGTACTTTTTTTTCAAATATCTTCAGATGATATACCATTTTCTAAATATACAGACATCATAGTTAATAAAATTAGGTTCAAATTGTATGCTAACACAATTGACTTGCAATAGAATGAAAATGGCGTCGTAATTGTCTCCTCCACCGTCCCGTCAAGGCAGTATGTGCGGGCGCGACGCGACGGTGGAAATGTATCGTTTGGCCTCGTATTCGGTTGATCAGTCTCCCCCCGCACCCAGCACCACCCCGCTTGCGGCAAATTGCTCAAGTTGTTTGTTGGCAACTGCATTGTGTAGAAAACATTACAACAGATACAGCGCGAACACCAATCAATAATTATTATAATAATAATTATTATATTCAATATTAGCAATTTGAATGTAAGACAATTAATTTCCATTCATGTATAAATACGTCTCACTCCAACTTTCGTCGTGAAAGCAGTAGCGAAGACTATGTTTCGTACTTCGAGACCGGTGCTGTAGGTGTCTGCGTGCGATATTACACCGTAAATCGTATAATTTAGGACCGAAAATCGTCCGACCGTGAATCTGGTACAACATTCATTCTTGGTCAATATGTTTGCGTGCACATTATAGGCTGTCGACTCAAAACGCGCTCAGTAGTGCATTAAGGCGGCCTTTTCAATCTGTGGCTTGAAAAAACATCGCGAGATTGCCGACGATATTTTTCGGCTGGCATTAAATTTTCATCACTATATTACTTATTCTGAATTAGCACGCCTTATTAATATTATCTTAGAAGTAAACAATCATTATCTTCATCATGGGTGTCATTTTCTATATCTTTTCATTAATAATAATTACATTTATCAAGTCCAATTTTATAAAATTGGCTTTGAATTTATTCTTAGTTAATATTCATACACGGTCATATAGGTACTTTACAAAAGAGGCAGTCAAAGAAGGCTTTCTCGAATATAAGACGTAATAATCATAGTGACAAATCTATTATTCTTCTATTCTGTGTATACAATTGACAAGATTCATAAGACTTAAGTATTATATATTAGTGCTCGTTATCACTTGTACGTCTAAAAAGGCCAGAAGTTATCATGTCTTTCAGTTTAGCATTTATATCAATATCGTAGCAATGTTTTTATGATATCACTGATAGCTTGGGTCGCCTCTAAATTGACCCACAAGGTTCAGTTTCTCAAATAATAGCTGTATAAACAACCTTTATGTTATTTTTTAAATTGGACGGTTGTCGATTGCCACACTGAGCCTTGTGACGTATTATTTACGGTTCTGTATTGTTTGTCATTTATCTATTCATATAATATTGACATCGCATTATTTTGTTACTTGTAATGTTGCTTCCCATAATTTTATAACTTATGATGATTGAAAACCGTAACATTAAAATACAAAAACCCTTAATCTATTAATGATAACATGTTTTATGCCTTATGGTAGCCAGCCATACCCAACGCCTTTAAACATAATAGGAGGCTCTTAATCAACTATTCATTCCCGTTTTATGCGAAGTAACATCTATTGTACGAATTTAAATTGTTATGGTTATCAATATTATGGAAGAAAAATATGAATAATTAAGTTTTATGTACTTGAACATCCATTATTATGAGTAAGGATAAGCGCACACCGACATAGCTGCAGCGATGCGAATAACTCGATACCAATTTAAAGTAGTTGTCTACTTTTACATCAAAAAAAATATATAAACGAAATAAAATCAGTCATCATGAGAAAAGTAGTCATTCAATTGTTGAGTCGGTCGCTTCGTCGCCACTCCATATGTGTGCTGACCCTAATGATCATTGTCTGAGGTGAATTATGATCATTTGTTTTATGAGGAACAAGGGAAACCCACATTTTACACATGAACATTGTACATTTATAGGTAAAAGATATAGACTTCACTGAACGACTGATCGAATTGTTTAAGTACCTAGAATGTATGCTTTTATAATACACGTTTATTGTTATGTCGTGTAGCAATACATTAGACGACAAATTTTTGCGGGCATGTTGTCCGGCCATCGCTTCGCCAAATTTTAATTTAATTATTTAAAGTTGAGTTCGTTGAACAATGGTCGCCTATTGACTACGATTCCTGGCGAATGTAAACATCGCGTTACAAGTATGTAATATGTTTATTTTATAGATATATACTCGCGAATTTACTTAGCCACTCAACTTCGCTAGTCCAAGTGCTACCCAACGACTGTCCAAAGCTCCAGACGCGCTGTGATATCCTGGTCCCTTAGTATGAGGTTTGAACGTATTTAAATACACATCATGTGATCAACTGTTTGCACACAATGAGCAGATTCGATTTGAAGCTAGTTGTTGCTTTCAAACCTCGTTCTAAGCCCCTGTTAAAATAACGAATAAATTGTTATGTATTTCGGTCGCAATCAGACCACGGCCAATATGGTTTATGTTTAAGTGTATAGTACTGGCAATTCGATCACTTGTTCAGTAAACGTAACCATCAACTGTTGGTAATTTATTACTAACCAACAAAATACATCTATATAGTTTAGGTTTCGATGTACGTGTACAACACGTTAGATACGCACCTATAAATAGTGTACCTATGTAGCGTTTTTTTTTCTATTTGAATATATATAATATTTTATAGTAAAATATTGTTTTATTTAATTACTCACATACGTACATAAATGTTGACATAATATACTACTCACCAAAGTCTGGGGAACAGGTATTTTACAATAAACTTCTGTCGGTTTTTATAATAAACTACCCGAATCCGAGATTTGCCCATTAGTATGTTCAAAACAACCGTGAAAACTAATCTATGTCGTAAGGGTTATTACAGAATCTTGGATTATTTGGATGATAAAGCAGCCTGGGACTGATCGCTCAAATATCAAGATTTAGGATGTCAAAGTTAAGCGTGTGTGCGCCTCGCATGGGAACACACTGGAGCTTACTTTTTTATTTTATGTAAAAATAATGGCTTTAAAAAAAAGTCAAGCCCGCCGAGTTTTTCGCCGGATCTTCTCAGTTGAGGTCGCGTTCCGATCCGGTTGTAAAGTTAAAAAAAAAAATGTAAATGACAATTTGTATGTGCCCCCTAGGCCTATACGAAATAAAAGATTTGACTTTAACTTTGAGTTTGAATGGATAAAACTGACATCACTACACACATACATTTATATTTGTTATCAGGTCATTATGAATGAAACTAATATTAAGGTTCTATACACAGGTTGTCTAGACATGAAATTAAGTGTCACGGAGTATATACACACTGCGAGGTCATCTAGAGACCGTGTTCCGTTAGATTTTCAAAAAAATACAACAAACAGCTTCGAGTGCAAACAATAATTTATTATATGATGGCAGTAAAATTCAATGTTAAAGTATTCTACAAAACCTATTTACATACGCACTATCACAAGAAACAATAATAACTGTATAACTATTAAAATATAATTTATATTTATCATTTTATTATAATATAATAGGCACTGGAATGATAACACGATCGAGGTGATCCATTGACTATAATTCAAATATACTTACAAACAGGGCTGCAGCAAATATGTGCAAGCGACGTCGCAGTATTGTAATAGTGTAGGAAGATATGCAAATAAGCTCGGACAAGTAAACAAAACTGCGCCCGCGCGTTTGTTTAGCAAACATCGCTGCAGCCATTACGATCCGCTATGTAATTATAAGGTACGTACGTACCTATTTGTAAGTAGCAATATTATAACACTTACTTATTATATTCATATTTGAGACGAGTTCACTTGTTGCAAAATAGATAAATTATAGAAATACTAAAGTGCTAATTCATAAAATTTCAAGTTCAATTCAAATTATGTGCCAATATTTAACCTCATATGAGATAAGGTCCCCAATACATATATCATAATGTACACTTTTAAAAATTAACCATGTTAATTATCCGTCGTTTAGAGTGAACGATAAGCAGAATTTTCCAGATTGTTTGGAAATTAACAGAATAGTAGATTACAACTTAGCATACCGTGAGTCGCCCTACTAAGTATTTACTTTGTGTCCAATATTTAACTATTTATTTAAAAAACATGCTATGGTACTGGTAGTGTACCATTAATTACCACCAGCACATGCTGGCAGGGTGGATCACCCAAGGTGCTGTGATGGGGCTGGTAAGAACTTTGCGAAAATCATAAATGATTCCAACAATTTTTGACTTACTCCATTTAAAACAGTTTACAAATAATAAGCAGATAGACAACCAATAGTGCTATTCTGTACCGACAATCTCATATTTTAAGCCGAGTCCAAAAGTAACATGTAAAATTTGAAACAAATTTTACATTTTATCTAACGCTTCACGCGTGAGATACGAGATTGCCATTTCATCTCATATTTCACGCGTGGTTCGGAGGGTGAAATAAAATTTGAATTGAAATTTTACAATTCTCTTTCGGACTCACGCGTGGGATATGAGATTGTCGTTACAGAATTGCACTACTGAAGGGGAGTGTGCTGGGTACAATGGAAATAGGCTCGTCTCTCATTGGGACTCATTGGGATAATATCGCAGACATGTGGATTACAGGCGTGATAATGATGGCATTAACCACCATTCATTTCACGTAACTTTTTTTTATGTGTACCTATTTTAAGTTACGGTAATTATCCTCCTACACTAGTACAGTAATATTCACAGGAATCACAATGTATATTTGATACAAGGCCGCGGTAAAAATGTGACTGCGAGGAATATTTTAACTTTTTCCCTAAACACACACAAGTTGTCCATGACGTCCGCTATATCCGCCCACATTTTTTTTTATGGAATCTAGGTTATTTTGAAGTTCGTCGGTATAAACATTTATGTTATGTTTTTTTTAATTATAGTCCTATAATCCTATATTTTTTAAACATTGTTTTGAGACATTATACCAAACAAACCTATTAATTTAATAGAAGCAAAAGTATGGATTAAGTTTAACAGCTCACTATATCAGAATATAGACATTTCAAGGCACTTTTATCTAATGAATAAATTGTAGCAAAACGTAAATATATCTGTGATGTAAAACAGTTAGGTGGATGCAAGGACTAGATGTTTTTTATAATTGGTTTACATGTAGCGTAATAAATACCTACAGACATTTGTGTATTTTTTTTTACAACAAAAAAGAGACAACCTGTAGTAATAATCCGTAAATACCAATTGGCCGTTGATAATAATATAATATGTACTATCAGCATCTTTACTACCCATGAAAATTTTCGTTTGAACGGTACAGGCACAGTACCGTAGTAAACTGTTGCACCAGAGCTAAGTATTGCCATGCAATAACGACCTCAAGGTGTCTAGGAAGTTATGACCACGAGAGAATATACGTATTCGCAATAAAAAAAAATATTATTTAAGCATATCATATTCCGTAAACAATGAACGAACGAGGGTATGTGCACTTTGATGTTATCGCAAAAAACATATCAAGTACCTATGTATTGCTGGCTGGACAGTCAACATCACAAGCAATGAACCAACCTGTTTCAATTACTCATAATTACTATTAGACGCGGTAGACTATAGTTTTTGCTGACTACACGACGACTCGATTTCGAATAACCCGACTACTTGCTAGTGCCAATCATTCAAAGAAAAATTTCAATACAAATTTGGCGCTAATACGCTTCGTTTTTTTTAATCTTTCGGTTGAGTTTGGTAAGATGTCGGTCCACGCCCAACATGTTGACAGTGTTAGTTTGAGTACACAAACCATAGGGAGATTAATCTTTTGTAGCCCCTTTTATTATCGATCAAACCGTTTGTTTGTAATCGGGGAGGTTGGCAAGGCGAGGGGTCCCTCTCGCAAATTTTATGAATAATGACTGTTTATTTCGTAAAATGTATTATCTATTAATTTAAAAGGAACCTGAAAGATCCCTCTGGTAGATAATAGAGAATACATTTTACGAAATGAATAAATTTAATGAGTTTTGAAACACTTATATTATTTATTTACCTACTTATGATGTTGACTGTACAATCTCAGCTCGCGAATGTTCATACCAGCGCGCACATTTCAACTTTATTCTGTGTCGCTCATTCATAAAAAAGGTTATGTGATAGTGAATTGACCCAAAATGTTTATCACACGAACTCGACATAAAAAAATAATTATACCATTAAAAATTACAGAACACGAAATACAATAGAATGGACATCGGATACAATTTGTCCCAAAACCGGTGTTGCATCTTTAGTCATAATACATTGCTAAATACCAAAAGACAGCGCTTTTTTAGTCACTTCGAGGACGCTCTAGTATGGCTGGCGACGACCGCATTGATGTGTTTTTAGTTGATACACGCGACGCGTGGCCACTGACATGGCCTGTCCGTCCATTAATTGATACCTCATTATAATTAACGTCATGATAAGAATAATATGAAACAAAATTTGTATCAATTGCGAAATTGGAAATACCCAGAACGTTTTAATAGGCATCGTGGATCAAACGCCGGGTCAGTGGCAGAGATAATGGGCTCATATCCGCTCGAGACTCACTACCAGAGTTTGATCTATTTAGATATTATCACCATCTCGTTTACGAGTTCGCAAATAATATAAGCTTGTAGCGACCTCTTCAACCTCGCCACAAGCTACACACATAGTGCTGCAGACGCATTCAAGACAATAGACAATTTTCAATACAATCCTGAATCGCGCTATGAGAGTTTTCATTGGTATTTAAAATGACAATGACAAGAAATTAATGTGACACCCTTATCGCTTTGCTATGCGGTCCCTCTTCTAGGCAACTACCTAAACCTATTCTGTGATCATAACATTAAGCACTTATTTACCTACTTGGTTTTATAAAGTAGTAACGTAGGTACCTACTACCTGATATATTCGGTAAAATACCCTAGTGCTCATAAAATCGTCCTATATTCAATCCCTCAAATTTATAATGGATTATAACGCACTTTTTCCTCTGAAAAGTTCGTTATAGTGCCATTATAACTGTCTATAAATTTGGGGGTATATTTGCACCTAAGCACAGATGTTTTTCTTCTTCCTAGTTGGACACTTGTCGGAGACGGAGACTTGGTCTTAATAATAGGTTACTATTTTTGGACATCACAGGTGTATTTAGAAAATATCAATCACAGATTATACCATAAATCGCCAGACGAACATACCAACTATACGGTCCCACACTAAGCAACGCTTGTATTATGGGTACCGTGCGATGGACTGAGGGCGAACTCAGTATATAATACTTATATAGATATTAAACATCCATAACTCGGGTACAAAAAATCGTGCTCATCATACAAAGTATGTCCCTATCAGGATTCAAACCCGGGACCCTCGGCACAGAAAGTAGGGTCACAACCAAGTGCGCTAATCAGGTCAGGTAATCAGGTCGAGCAAAAACTACATAAATGTCTTAGATTTGCTTGAACAACCCTGAGACATGAACGCTTCGTTATTCTTGTTTCCTTTGTCATAAGGCCATCACTTATGTCCACTAGCGACATCTAGTAACACGGACAAAATATTTTTATTATAGTAGTAGTAGGCACTTGGTAGGTTATGCCAATTACTAAAATTAGATTAATAACTCGGTTATGCGTGAAGTTATTAGTATAAAAACTAATTAACATAATTTTGGAAATTTTGAGCGCATCTAGAATTCAGTATTTACTTTTACCCCTTTTATTGTGTTTTAATTGACAGTTCTCTCGTCCTCTCCGATCTCAAATGAAGAATTACTAGAAGTAACCAGTGTAGAGGATGTATGGGTGGGCATGAAGCAACAATATTGATCTTGGTCATTTGAACAAATTAAACATTTATATGCGTTTGATCGTCAGCGATTTCGCTATAGCAATTCAAGGTAGTTTCTGTTACGCTACCACGCTAATGTTGGCTTCAGGGTGTCGAAGTAAATATTTTTAGAATAAAATATCTATTGGAGCGTCACTGGAACCAACTCCAGAGCGGCACAGTTTACACGACGCGCAATGTCTTTGATTTTATATATATAAAAGTTCTTCATCTGAGTTTTCGATATCTGAATCGATAACAGCACCATCTACCGGCAACGGAATGTACTAAACCCACTAGTTTAATAAGAAATGTTACTATCATAAGCCTCTTAAAGTAAGAACACATCTGACTAGACTCAAATCTCCGTATAATACGTGGGCCGGTTGATCTTCAGCAAGTGGAACACGTTGGGGAACACGTACGCCGTGTTGTACCCGATCATGCCGTACGTGAAGTACTTGTAGCACAGCTCGACTATGATTTTATTTTTGTTATCTAGACTATCCTCGGAGTTTCTTAGTTCGTTTTTATCTTTACCGAGCAACGCGCACACGACAGCGTAAGACACTGATTTACCGATGGCTCTGGTCGCTAGAACTCCGCAGAAGCCAAGTATCGTCCTCAATATGGTGCAGCCCAGCATCTCCTTGGAGGGCCATATGATCTCGTACGGCGGGTCTTGGGTGCTCGCCACCATGTTGCCGAGCTGGTAGTTGGTCCACGACCCCAGCAGGATGCCGGCGCACACGCTCACTATCATTGTTGTGTCGCCTCTGCAAATATTACGAACGGTATTACATTAACATGTTCTAAGCCATAGATCCAGGATATATAGGAGTCGGGATGATAGCTAGGTTAGTTTGTACACGGGTTATCGATACTCATCACAATGTTATTGGCATTGAACTCTAACCTGGTAGGCGTCCATTTGTCTGCATTGGGATGGTACACGATGACGAGCATGGAGGCGGCCAGCACGAGTAGCGGCGAGTAGTGCCCCGTCAGCAGGACGCCGTCCAGCCGGTCCACCAGCGGGACCAGCGCCGCCGCCAGCGCCGCGGCCAGCACCAGCCCCGCCGCGATGTCCTGCAATCGCAACCGAGAAGGCACTAACTCAATAATAAAGTTCAATTTTCAAATCATAGCTACTATATGTACAAACACCTTCACGCGTGTTAGTTATTCCCAAAGGGTAGTAGAGGTGCAACATAATGCACGCATATTTTGCTGATATTACATTGGGACCACCCAATGTAAGAAAGCGGTGAGTCTATTGACACTATACCAGGCAAACTGTCCTTCAATGCAAGAACTCTCTCAAGAGATTCGCATTCACCGTGCATCAAGTGATAGACAATATATAAAATAACATTAACACATGAAATCTGAAAATCCCACAGGGTTAGAGCTGGAGTTTGAACTGCCACACCTCGTTTCCTCAGCAAGAGTTTGTCCAAAACTGCTATTGCTCGTTAGTTAAACTATATCTCACCAACACACTATGCATCCCGAGGTAAACCCTGCTGACGCAGATGAGCGTGCACCACGCCACGGCGATGGCGAGCCCCACGTGCGCCGGGTACTGGTAGCGGCCCATCGTATAGTACAGCACCGAGAAGGGCATGCACACGCCCACCATCGCGTGCGTCGACGGCATCCCGTACTCAACCGCCCACTTCTGCTGTAGCTTCTTGACCGGGTAGCCGGGCCGGGGCCAGCGGATTATGTCTTTGAATCCTTGACCTGGAAACAATAATAACTATTCTATTTAATTAAGTAGTACACTGTTATTGAATTTCATCCATTTGTTGTATTAAATCATAAGTAGTGAGAAAACGGCCGCGCTTTAGCAGCGTCACAGTTACCCTAACTTATGACGGTGACGTCATTATGATATGCCCGTTGAGAACACAGGGTCTAGTATAATTGATAGAACTAGGCGATACTTGGCGGAAATCCATTGTTAACCTATGGGGAAAGAGGACCCACCACTGACCCTCGGCTTGTCAACTTCTTCGATTATAAACCAAACAAGTTTGATCGATAATAAAAGAAGCCAACAACACCCGAACTCCTCTAAGATGTTAATCGAGAAACTATCTATCACGAGTGACGGGACCTCAAATAAAATGCAATTCTCCGCGACACTAAGCGAATCTATAAAAGTATTCGACACGTGTTTCGCCTCTAAACGAGGCATCCTCAGGACCGCTGGGCTACGAATGAGCGACGAAGCACCGCACGCGCGCCTTATATATGCAACCGACCGCCATCCCCACTACCCCCGCTACTCTCGCTACTGCGTGAATCAATTGAGCGACTAATTTGATGATGTGAAAATAAATTAAGCAAAGGGGAAGTGTCAAAACTAATCTGTTCGTTCAGCAACTCGTTCCTATTTCGTCTAACAATTTCTAATCGCTCCAAAACAGACAATCTAAGACCCTTGCCACATATGTGAACAACATTAAAAGTGTGACCATTATTCAAACTATGACCTGTATCTAACAAATGTTTAGCAAAATGAGACCTATCTAGGCGATTGTGTCTAAAATCGGCTATATGTTCCCTATATCTAATATCAAAATTGCGACCTGTCTGACCGATATAAACGTTATTACATTGATCGCAAATCAATTCATAAATACCCGACTTTTTGGACTTATCTACCCTATCTTTGCCATTACACAATGATTTTAAGGAGGCACATGGCTTAAAGGCTGAACGAATACCGTTCCCCCTCAGAACCCTCGCTAGTCTGTCTGTTATATGTCCAAAATATGTCAGAGTAGAAGTGAAATTTAACGGTTCTTTTATGGATGGATATAGTAAACTGTTTACAATTTTATGTTGTTTGACTTTAATGATTTTATTAATCATGGACCTACTATACCCATTGGACTGAGCTATGTAATAAATAATATCTAATTCTTTTTTAAACGAATCTTTACTGAGTGGAGTATTTAATAGTCTATGTATCAAACTATGGAATGCAGCTAATTTATGATGCCAAGGATGGCTAGATGACGCGGGAATAGTTGTATCTGTATAGGTAGGTTTACGATAAATCTCAAATTTATGATAACCTTTATCTTTATGAATGGTCAAGTCTAAAAAGTTTATTGAACTATTCTGTTCTAACTCTAATTTGAATTTAATTTTGGGATGTATGCTGTTCAATTTATTAATAAAAATATTGAGTAAACGATCTGTGCCTGTCCAAGCCATCAAAATATCATCTACAAAACGATGATAATAAAGGATATTACTATTTTTGACAATATATTTACGCTCATAATGATCCATAAATATATCTGCCATTAATGGACTAAGAGGGGACCCCATTGCTAACCCCTCTCTTTGTAAAAAATACTCCTGATTAAATTTAAAATAATTTTGTTTCATACAAAGTTCTGTCATCCGTAAAATATCATCAATTTGTCTAGGATGTAACTTTTTCATCTCAAACAAATTTTTAATGATATTTAGGCACTCATTATATGGGACATTTGTGAATAGACTTTCTACATCTAACGAAACAAGTTTGACATTGTGGTAAATGGACATCTTGAATTTTTTCAATTAAATTTTGACTATTAATTCTAATTCTTATTATAAATTCTAGTTTTCGTATATCCGATGATTGAGCGGAGGGTCCGCTCAATCATCGATCAATCATTTCTGAATTAATATAAACAGTGGAAGCAGTAAGGTAGGTGGTATATATACAGTTTGGTATAACCTAGTAAGCAGCATGTATTAGAAATGTGTTTTGTAATACCATTGCAAATAGATGAAACCTTTCAATAAATTATGAATTCTAAATGTAATGTAAAAAGATTTGAATGTACTCATAAAATCACAAATAAACTATTCATTATGTAACATTCAGTGGAGCATGTTGCTCTGAGTTTTTAATCTTAGACATGTTTTTTTATATATCATATTTCATTGCAATGCTAGATGACTGACTTTTGTGGCCTTGTTTTATGAGATAAAAAAAACGTATAATAATTTGACTTTAGGTAATGAGTACAATGAACAAACTTGTTCCTAACCAACTTCATTGATTACATTATTGATATAATTAATTTATGTCTACAACTGTTTGATAATGTAACAGGCTGCTCTTAAAGGCGAGCAGTGAAGATTGGCAGGGTAGTCCTATAATAGCAGATGTTTTTAATGTCACCCAGTTTTGTGACTATCGCACCTGCAGTTGTGACGGATTACATTTTAAGCATTATATAATATATAGATGGGATAGATAGGTACATTAAGCAAGTATAATATATCTATATATTTTATAAGTACATATAATACAACTATTATTATTATCATGGAGTTCCCCTTTCTATAATGGTCATATCATATTTAATACAGCTAACAAAACATAGATACTGTCTGATACTTCATTCCCTTCCTAGATAACTCATCATCTCGGGTCATTTTAGTATGGGAGTACTAAGCTCTACTGTAAAAGTACTGATTACTTTCTCTGTGCCCTACTGCATACCTATGTACATAACAACCGTCCAGACGAGGACCACTCTCCTGCCGACCGCACCGTCGATGTTCCAGAACCAGAATGGAATGAAGGTCGCGTAGAATATCTCATCGCCCAGCTCCGTACCCAGCACGAATAGGTAATACCAGAACTTGTTGTCGACGGAGCACACCACCTCCTCCCTCCCACCGCTGTCGCCCGACGTGTCCGTGTCGTACGACGACTGCGAGCTGCTCGATATGTTACTAGGTACCCTCTTATGATGCTTGATATCAAACTCCTCATTCAGTCGCTCTATTCTATCCGAATGCACCACCTCCGATGATTCATTACGTTGTGAACAAGCACTGTTGTACGAAACGCCGAAAAAGTTTTGGACTTTTATCACTAGTAATGGATCTTTGAGATATTCTAGCATATTCTCCCACATAACGAAATCTTCTGTTATCACTCGGAGGCGAGAAGGGACCGAGAGCTTGATATAGGATGCACATAAAACAATAATAATTATATCCTCCGTTCCTATTGAATTTTTTTTTTTTTTTTTTTTTTTTTTCCCTAATGGCCTTTTTCCATTGAGTCAGGCTCAACGCGATTCTGCCAATGTCGACGTAGTGGCGAAGACACGATGGAGATTGCTTGATCGGTTTTACTTTAGCTTATTAGTTCATGTTGAGATTGGCCGGTTAGTGTAGTGGAAATCATCTAAAACAACACATGATAAAACATACACACGGGATAGACGACACAAGCATATATATACAAAACAATACACAGTAAAATGTTATAATCTAATATTATATTTAGTAATATATTTCATTAAAAGGTTAATAAAAGGAGAATCAACAAGCATGAGGAGAGATTGGAAGTTAGTAGGACGGGAAATTTCAGGAGGAAGGATATCATAAAGAGAGACAGGATATTTGGGGCAGGAGAAAAAAATGTGGTCGATAGAACCCTCGTCATAGCCACACTCGCAGAGAGAATGATCTCTCACTCTAATCTTGTTTAAGAACAGAGGAGTACAGGAATGACCTAGTCGTAAACGAGAGATAGTAGACGTAGTGAACTTGCTACCGTGGCGATATTTTTGGAACCAAGGCTTAGATCGAACATTCGGTTGCAAAGCTGCATAGAAGCGACCACAACTTCTGCTTGACGAATCCCATTCCGCACTCCAAGATTCATACAAATCAACTCTAGCACAAGGGAGGAGGTCAATACAATGGAGTCTATGGTGATCAAGAGAGCCAGACTGAACCGCATCCTTAGCCAAAGAGTCCACACACTCATTGCCCACGATGCCACTATGACTAGGTATCCAAGCAAGGACAACTTCGATTCCTCGAAGCTTGCATTTGAGAAGCAATTTTTTAATTAGTAAAATAATTTGAAATTTATTTTTGGATTTAAATTGGTTAGAAGTGATTGCCTGAAGGCAACTTTTTGAGTCAGACAGTATAATGGTTCTATTTAGGTTATGAGATTCTACATAAGTTATCGCTTCTAATATTGCCACTGACTCACCAGTAAAAACAGTTGATTGGGGAGGGCATTTATAATTTAATACAATTTTATATTTCGGAATCCAAACCGCACACCCTACACATCCTTCGGTGGATAATTTAGAGGCATCTGTATAAATAGAAAGCCACTGGTGAAAATCTCTGTCCAATATTTCATCCAACATTGCATTGGCACACGGTTCGAGTTTATGGATTCCAAGATCTAGAATGACAAGGGGGTTAAAGATAAGGGCTTGGAAATCAAATTTAAAGAGAAGGGACCCTGGTGAACTGAAAATGGGGGAATTGAAATTTTTCAATTTTCTATAACTGGTTACAGATTTAGGGGGGTCTTTGTGAGTCCAATATCCTCCAGCTGCTACTTTTTGGGATAAGATCTCCAGACAGGAAAGCAAAGGGTGAGCGGAATTCTGGGCTAGTTTAAAAATAAATCTGTCAGACAGGTACTGTCTTCGTAAATGAAGAGGTGGCTCCGCACACTCGACCTGCATAGCATTTTTAGGGGAGGACTTCATTGCACCTAGCATAATTCTCATACACTTAGCCTGAATAATATTGAACTTATTGAGAAGAGTTTTATTGCATGGTTCCAGGATGGTGCTACCGTAATCTAGATGGCTGCGCACGAGAGCATTATATAGAAGTTTCATGGAGTATGGATGACAACCCCACCATACTCCAGACAGTGATCTCAAAATATTCATGCCTTTCTCACATTTCTGTGTAACGTGATTTATATGTAAAGACCCGGTCATACGGGAGTCCAGAATGAACCCTAAGAACCTAACATTGTCATGAACAGGAATTATTTCATCGAGGCAATTTACTATAGGGGAAGGGATGGATCTCTTTCTTGAGAAAACAACCAAACTACACTTTGGAACAGATAGGTGGAGACCATGATCTTCCAACCAAACATTTAGGTAATAGAGGGCAGAATTCAAACGGGAAGAGGATTGATCAATGTGATTGGCGGATACATAGAGAACCAGATCATCAGCATATTGAAGAATTTTGCAAAAAGAAGTTACGGATAGCTCGAGATCAGAGGTATAAATACTGTAGAGGAGAGGACTTAACACTGAACCTTGCGGGAGACCTTTCCAGATCTGTCTTTGAGGAAGAAGCAAGCCTTGAAAACGGATATTTATAAACCTAGACATTAAAAGGTTGGAAATGAAGTTGACAATCCTCACAGGGATGTTCAGCTGGAGCATTTTCTGCCTGAGCACCGGAAGAATGACACTATCATATGCAGAGGAAATGTCTAGGAAAACTCCAACAAGCTCCTGCTTATTTGAGAAGGCGATCCGTATATCCGAGGACAAGATGGATAAACTATCAAGAGTGCCCCTGGATTTGCGAAAACCGAATTGCGTATTTCCAAGAAGGTTCTTACTCTCCAGTAACCATTCTAACCGATTTTTAACCATGTGTTCTAAAATCTTGCATAAGGTACATGATAAAGCGATAGGTCTGTAGGAGGAAGGATTTGAGGGATCTTTGCCTGGTTTCAAAATGGGAATTATGGTTTGGGATTTCCAAGAATCTGGGATTAGGCCATGTTCGAAAATTTTATTGAGAATTATTAGGATAAAGGATTTAGCAAGGGGGTTTAATTTAATGATAAAAGAATAAGGGATTCCGTCAGGACCCGGGGAAGAGTCCTTAAGGCCGTCCAGAACTATTTTAAATTCAGCGTCAGAGAAGGGCTCGCTAAATTCTTCAGAACAATTTGGAATGGAAGGATGAAGTTGGACGTTTTCAAAATTCGGGACGTAAGGGGGGGCCAGAATATCAGCAAATGAATTTAACCAGGAAGATGGGTCATTGGAAAAGTTATTTGGTGGTAGAAGAGAACCACGGAATCTTCTGACACTTTTCCAAACATGGGATACAGGTGCTCTAGGAGAGAGGTTTTCACAAAAATTATACCAACCTACTTTCTTTTTACGTGCCAATAGTTTACGGGCTTGAGCCGCGGTTTTTTGGTAGATTAAAAAATTGGTCGGAGTCATCGACTGGTTGTAATGAAGCTCTGCCTCTGCCCTACATCTAACAATTTTAGTGCAATCAGAATCCCACCATGGAGGAGAAGCTAAAGATTTTTTACCTGTTTTTTTGCAAGGGATATGGAGATCTGCAGCTTCAATTAAAATATTTACAAATTGAGCATACTGGACCAAAATATTAGTAGAAGGTGAGTACTGAAGGGGGAGGATTTTGGAAACAACCTCAGCTGCAAAAAGATCCCAATTTGCATCCTGGAGTTTATATTTGAGAAGTGGTTCAGGGGAAGGAAGAGGGGAGACAGACTGGGGCATAGAGATAATAATAGGAAAATGGTCGCTACCGTATGACTGAGGAAGTGTTTTCCAGGATAGGAGAGAAGATAGGTTCGGAGAACAAGCTGTAAGGTCAATAGCAGATTGGGAATTTTGATTGGGATAAACTCTGTGGGTAGGGGAGCCATCATTGATGATAGAGACATCAATATTATCAAAGATATCAATAATATGAACTGAAAAGGGGTCGCAGCGATATGAGCCCCAAGAAGTATGATGAGAATTGAAGTCACCAAGGATAACTAAAGGTTGGGGAACAGAGGCACAGATGGTTGCTAAATCAGAGGCGATGTTAGGGTTAGGGTGAGGGATATAGAGAGAAAGGAAATTGATATCCATTACCTTGACAGCAACGGCACCAATATCCCTGGTGTGGGGAGGAAGAGGAATTGGGCTAAAATAATAAGATCTATTAACAAAAATAGCACATCCTGCATAGCCATCGCTACGGTCATCACGCAGACAAGCATATCCCGAAATCCTGAAATTGGATCCAGGGAGAAGCCAAGTCTCCGAAATGCCAGCAACGACAGGAGAGAACTTGCGAAATAAATAAATAAGTTCAGATTTTTTAGGGACTAAACTTCTACAGTTCCATTGCAGGATTTGGGTTGGATCCATCAGTGGATTTAATAAGAGAAACGAGCTGTAGTAATTTATCTGCAACGTTGGACGGTAGACATTCATTAAATTTAGAGATAAAATTATCTAAAATAGCTATAAAAAGATCTATTAAGTTTTCATCATTAATCTTAGGAAGGAGAGAAGAGGAAAAAAGGGTGTTAGAAGAAGCCGAAGGGTGGTCTGAGAGAGCACATCCATTGGGTAAAGAAGAGGGTAAATTGGTTATAATAGCCTGGTGAGCCTGTCGGTCATATCCTTGGGATAAGACAGGTTTGGGACGGGGATTTAAGAATACAGTCTTTCTGTAGGAAGAGGTAGAAGGAACAGTGGAGGGGAATAGGGATGGGGAGGAGTTATTTGGAGATTGGGAATTGTTAGAAGAGGTAACGTCAGCATAAGGACGTCGAACTGATGGAAACTGAGCTGACGCTTCAGAGTACGATAAATTCTTCTCTGACATGAGCATTTTAATAGACTTTTGTCTAGAGTGTTCGGGGCACTGTTTGTCAGTTGCTAGGTGACACCCAGAGCAGAAAAGGCAGGAGAACCTGTCGGAAGTAATGTCACAACTTTCACCTGAGTGATTCTGGCAGCATTTAAAACATCTAGGTTTTGACCGACACTGTGATTTGACATGACCGAAACGACAGCAATTATGGCACTGAATTGTTGGTAGTTGGTAAATTTCCACTGGCAATGCATTAAAACAACAGAATATACGTTGCGGAAGGACCTGACCCTCAAAAGTGACAACCACAGATTGGGTTGGAATCCATTTAGTAGAACCATCGGATGTAGTTTTTCTATTTAGTCGTCTAGCTTTTAATATTTTACCACAGCCCTCCAGGGGTTCAATGGCTTCAGCGAATTCAGTCATTGACCACTCACATGGAACTCCACGGACTAGGCCAAGTCTGGTTACATTATAGGAGGGGATGGAGGCGGTTAAATTACACGAGGAAAGGCATGGATGGGAAACAAAGTTATTGGCAGCTTCAGCGGAAGAGAATTCTACTGAGATTCTATTTCGACCTGCTAATTTGACACCACCATTGACAATATTTTTCACTCCGTTTGTTTTTAGAAAATGGCCTACTTTAATAGGACGGATAGTAAGTCCAGCTGAAGGATCGGACTCAATTCGGGATAGATGAACGATGAATGGGCCATAGTCATTGTTGCTGTATGAACGAGCAGACTCCAGGCTAGGATGACTATAAACAGTTTCAATAGATGCAGACGGCAAATCTAAATTGGTCACGTTTTTTTTAGGAGCATGGATATAGCCACTTGATTCCGAGGACGGACGTTTTGCGCCTCGTTCCGGCTGATCTGGAGAGAATAGTAAAGGAGAAGGAGTAACAGGAATGTCAGGAGGTCTACCAGGGGACTCGTCCCCCATGTTGATATATAGGCCTTTTAGGCCTTAATACACATATAAAACCCACTTACCTTAATTATTACGAACAACCCGACACCAAAACAAACAACAATCTCAGTAAAAACGGTTGAAATGGGCTTAAATGCCAATTTTGACTGAAAAATCTCACTAACACGTGTGTCAACCAACTTAGCTAGCAAGCTTCTCAAAATGAAACTCTCCTATTGAATTAGTGAACTTTCGCGTTTTATTTCTAAAATTGGCAGTGACAATGACAGATCATGTCAATGTCAATTATCTCGATTTTCCAATGATGAAAACTACATATAATATTTTACATATCCATTTTATTTAATTGCATCTCATTTCGTAAAGAAAGAAGAAGAAACCCTACGTATAAACGTTTGCATAAAAAAAGAAGATGGAACCGATGAAAGACTGACACTGAAATTCATCTGAGGATATTGATTTTTGCAACAGTCGTTATAGTCCTAGACAATGGTTTTATTCTTTGCCTTCGGCTACAGATTATTTTTATTAATTTAATATGTTTTTGTTATTGATTGACATTAGAATTCATGTGAAGATCTTGATTTTTGCATCAATCTAATACTTGACATTGGCAGAAAACCTCCCGTTTGGGTGAAGCTATTTGAAGAAAGACTTGAAGTTCTTTTTTACTTACCTATCCAACGACTGGCTTAACTTAGTCCTTCATATGAAAAGGACTTCTTCTTTCTTTACGAAATGCGATGAAGTAAAATGGATATGAATATGGTCTCACCACTGACGTCCATGATACAAGTACGCGATGTACACATAGAGGTCAGTGGGTCTCACCCACAACTTAGTGGGTATTTTGCCAATTTCAAGTAATTAATAGCAATAACACATTCAATAAATACACATGTAGCTACACACATATTAAATCTATACTAATCTATACTTCTATACTAATCTATACTAATATTATAAATGTGAAAGTTTGGATGGATGGATGGATGGATGGATGTTTGTTACTCTTTAACGCCAGACCGGCTGAACGGATATGGATGAAATTTGGCACAGAGATAGATTATAGTCTGGAATAGCACATAGGCTACTTTTTATCCCGGTAAAATGTATGGTTCCCTTGGGATATATTTGTTAAAATTTTCATAGAATACCAATAAATTCATTTTCTCATACATTTGATTCTGAGGCGGTACGAAGTTCGCCGGGACAGCTAGTATTATATAAATGGATGAGACATGAAGACATGAAAAAAAATATGACGGCAAGATGTCACATTGTGTCTGTCAATCAGTCAAAGTTGTCAAAATGTTTGGCCTAATATGTGTTCTGTGGTTGAGGTATGGGATTATTGTTTTTATCTCGCATTTTTCGGTGAAATCGCGCTTATTTGATTTTTTGTGGATTTTCATTAGATTACATCAACAGGTGTTTTAGCACATAATTGCTACCACTTTGCAATTTTATTGAACCAATTTATGTAAGTTCATAATACCTATATTTTTATGTAGCCATGATTTGTGGCATTGTATCGTGTATTTAAATATAATCACAATTTAGCATACGATATCCATAGCACTTACACTAGACTATATTGGAAGTAGTAATATAACTGAGTGTTTCTCTTATTATCCATTTGGTAAAATCACCAACATGTTTGTGGAATTAATATAATAGATGTGAAATGTATACTTACTCAAATATCGGTGGAGCCATTGGACAGAACAAAATAATTCTTTCCAATATAAATATCAAAATATTGATCCCACTAATCCCACTAATTTTATAACTGAAAGTTTGGATGGATGGATGGATGTTTGTAACTCAATCACACCAGAATGGCTGAACGGATCTGGATGAAATTTGGCACAGGGATAGATTATAATCTGGAATAGCACATAGGCTACTTTTTATCCCTGTAAAATTTTCAAATCCAAGGTTCAAATGTAATACGACAACCTGATCAGCGCAGATGGTAGTGACCCTGCTTTCTATGCCGAGGGTCCCAGGTTCGAATCCTTGTAGGGACCAACTTTGTGTGATGAGCATGAATGTTTGTATCCAAGTCATGGATGTTTATTATTTATTTTATTTATAATATGACCCAAAATAAAAGATGTTATAATTTGGATTGAGTTAGAACAAACAAACTTTACATTGATGTATCAAAAAGTTTTTTGCGCAACTGAGCTCATGGTGTCACAACTGAGCTCATGGTGTCACAACTGAGCTCATGGTGTCACAACTGAGCTCATGGTGTCACAACTGAGCTCATGGTGTCACAACTGAGCTCATGGTGTCACAACTGAGCTCATGGTGTCACAACTGAGCTCATGGTGTCACAACTGAGCTCATGGTGTCACAACTGAGCTCATGGTGTCACAACTGAGCTCATGGTGTCACAACTGAGCTCATGGTGTCACAACTGAGCTCATGGTGTCACAACTGAGCTCATGGTGTCACAACTGAGCTCATGGTGTCACAACTGAGCTCATGGTGTCACAACTGAGCTCATGGTGTCACAACTGAGCTCATGGTGTCACAACTGAGCTCATGGTGTCACAACTGAGCTCATGGTGTCACAACTGAGCTCATGGTGTCACAATGGTGTTTACACAAATAAAATAAACTTTTTCATTTTGGTTTGTTTTCCTATGACTTTTGGCTTTTTAGTCCAATTATGGGGAACCCAGCCGAAGGCTAGAGAACTTACGAAAAATCTTGTCTTATGAATTGTATTCTGTTCAGACAACATGAGGCCAAGTATGGCCATTTTGTTGCATTTTCATATTGAATCTTCTATTCGGTTATTAAAAATGGCTCTGAAAGATCTACGGCACAAGAAAATTTATAATTGAATGGATTTGGTTACTAAATGAATTGTGACCTACAAGAACCTCTCAGTTATATCTGTTATACTTGTTAGTAGTAAGCTATTGATTAAGTAATTGATTCAATAATATCAGTTCGCAGTCAGTGAACTATCTGAACACTTATCTAATAAAAGCATTTTAAATAAATTTATCTCTAGTTCTGATTAGATTCCTAACATTTTACACATAATTAAACGACATATTGAATCTCGCACAGTGATAGATAACAACAGTAGGTACATGAATTATCTGTTTCTCCCGCCAGCCAGCAAATAATGACCATTTAGATAACACCTCTGGGCTCAGTCAACACTCGACCGGCTCTGTGTACACACGCGTACGTGCAAACCGTCATATACATTATATAGTACACATATATACTCCTGATTTGTTATGATCCTTATTATAGTGTATATTCTAGATTTTTTCATCTATCTATGTGAATGAATACTATCATTGCCTGTGTAGACTAGGTAGGTACTAACTACTGTAACTAGCTAATGGAAACTTATAATAGGGCCCTCTTCAGCGATGTGTCAATATTATTGTGTTACTTCTATACAAGTCATTCATTCGATTACTTCATTTGATGGCTTATAAGTTAAACAGTATCTGTTTTTTTCGTTCTTTTGCTTTCATCGGCTCATAAAGCTTAGATTTGAACCTCGGTTACGCACCCTAGTGGTGCTTTGTCGTAGTACCAGGAACCTACTAGGGATACCTAAATGTTGAAAACACGAGTCGCCTGCGACATCATCGGACGTCCTTGGATACCACGCACCTTTGCCAGACATCTCTAGGAAATACACCCTAAAGTTATCTTTAGGGTGTACATATTTGGCAGGCAACAATGTCTAATTTCTCATTACAATCAGACGTATTAAATAATGTTAGTATGAAATTTTCGTAATGTCTTGTAAGTAGGAGTTATACCTACCAATTTTGGTAGGTATTATATCCAGTCACCAATAAAAACTAGTTTACTCGTAGTTCAAAACAAACACATTTCTGCCAGGATGTAGATATTATTTGGAATATTTTAATTTATAATTTTCTGATTAAATAATTTGAGATTATAATATTGTTGTTTTCGTTTCAAATAAATATTCATCTATCTATGTTATTTCGTTTTGATAATTGCATGAATGACTCAAGGTGAACTCATTTAACTGGTTTCCTAAACTAGAGCAAAGGTACAGCCTCCGACCGAATATACCCTAGCTATATACAATATGTCTCATATATAAAGCATTGGCCAAGTTAGGCTCTTACTAACACAGGTCTTCAGGTATACAAATTATTCATATGCATCATGTTCGTCGATGCACTATTAGTTCAATGATTGCAATGGTTCCCTGCAGCGTCATTCATTAAAGTTCAATTGATTATTGTTCACGCTCGCCGCAGGTCCGCGATCAGTGCTAATGGCGGCCGAAGAGGACACGGACACCCTCAAGCTGTACTGGGACCATTTCTTCAAGGCGGAAACTGGTACTTATGAGGTCTGTATACTCTGTAATCTGCGGGAAAACAATAATTTATTACCGGTCAGTATCCTGTGTTGCAACGCAATAGAATCATGCTTACGCATTGGCAATCTTTGGCACGGAATCTTCCAATTGCCGCTCAAAATTCTTGGGATAGTTATCATAGGGCATTTGAAATAAAACAAATTGCACTGTTTACGTAAATGCAGATGTAGCTCCAATGCACAGCAAAATTAAGTTAATCATGAAAATTGGCTATACCGATGGTCCGTAAAAGTAAAAGAACCCTATTGGTAAATTTCCACACCTACGCCGCCGCTGTCTGGCTGCACCTACGATTATAGGTTTATCACTTTGTTTAGTTTATCAACTACAACTTTGTTCCTAAACTTACACATTGCTAACCCCGGGTACGTTGATCCATGTCCGGTACATTATGTACATTGATGAATGTCGGTCTAACCATCGAAAGTAGTGCAGCAATCTTTCAATTGAGGTATGGTCGGCGGTCACGCACGAATGGTTGCGCAGAAAACGAAACGGCGAAATAGCTTGAAAAAGGTATCAATAGTCCACCATTAGATGGCCTTTGCAATGCAATCCAGCATCAGCTTAATTTTGGTCGTATGAAGACCAATATTAAGCTTATAAATGTCGCCACGAATAACTTGATTTAAAATTTCAAGGCCGTAAGCAGAGACCTAAGTCCTTAAAGTTGGCCTGGAGTAGGCCAACTTTGTGATACTCGGAGAATTAGGTATTCAAGGCTAAGTACGGTTCGGGCTAAGATGCAATTGTATTTAGGGTCGCCATCATCAAAGTCTTACCAATCTTACCAAACAGTCCTATAAATCGACTCCTACGCATATCAGCTGTGTTACGACTCGTGTCGGTATCTGTCTGTACCAAATACTTGCTTTTGATATCGTGATACGGCTGTATTTTACAGAAGGCATGTTTCACAGAAATCGACTTGGCTGGACTTGTTCCTGGCTGAGTTTCTAATACGCGTCAACGATGGCGCAAACCCTAAGGAGCTGATCAAATTCTGGTGAGTTATATATTGTATAGTAGCAACAATGAGCATAATCCGTCTTTTACAGTAACAAGTAACTAATTTGCAATACCCTAATGGCTTATTGCTCCTATCAAAATACAGAATTGAAATAGAACTAATTTTTCGAATTTTATCGCGGTAATTTCATGTTTGGACGTTCCCGACGTTTCAGCTGCTTTTCAGCAACGATGTTCACAGGAGTCCTCCCGTGTATTCATTTTATTTCAATGTGTAGTATTCGCGTAAATATAAGAAATCAATAAAATACAGAATTATACGCATCCTAATGTTGTTTGGACGAGATCGCGGTTTGCGATACGACTAAATTGTATATATTGTATAACACACGCAAATGGCGGATGACAGCGATCGCCTGAGGCAAACACGCTGCCTCGTTGTCAGCCCCGAGCCAGCCTCGCGAGGCTGCGAGGTCTGTCTGGAAACGACCAATTAATAATGCAATCAATATGTACTGACCTAGTTCACGGCACAACATCTTTTCACTTTTACATCATCATCATAATATACATACGACGCATGCGCTTGTGATGTGGTTAACCTTCTACTGCCGACGCAGTTGCCTAAACTGCGGCGCACACGGTCACGATAGCTTACTTGAACCTATCGCGCCGTTGTAAACACAACTATTAACCTAGCTTTAGTGTCTGCTATCTGATGCCATTTTTATTACAGCTTGGTCAAGTGATTGGAGTGTAGACTATTCTAGTAGGCTCACTGCATCGTTGCGGGTTCAAATCCTGACTGGGCGTATTCGGGGAATTATATTTCTGTAATTTATCAACGCATACTACCCAAAGAGACAACTTACTAAAACACACATATCTACCAACTAGTTATTGCCCGCGGATCCGCCCGCGCAACCATAGATTTCATTCGGCATCGTCGACCCCCAATGGTCATAGCGTGATTAAACATAAACCTATCAAACTCAGTGATAGTGTAGCTTTGTATCAGTGAAACAATTATCAGAATCACATCAAGTAGTTCCGCAGGTTAGCTGCCACATTTTTTTTTAATTTTAGTAATATACTAGTTCACCCAACGATGTTGTCGTATAAAACCTTGTTTTTATCACCAGACACGCATCAACTGTCCCAAACTAAGCAACGCTTGTATTTTGGGTACCGTACAATGGACTAGGGCTGTTGATAGTATACAATATAATATGTATAATACTTATATATGATAATATGGAACATTCATGACTCGAGTACAAACATTCGTGCTCATCGGCACAGAAAGCAGGGTCACTATCAACTAAGGTAATCCTCGTCGTCGAGTTGTATTTCGAGCCTTATGTTGGGAACGTTGGTCGCAGTCCTCTGAGCGGCGTAGTGACGCTGGTGGGATGCGAGCTGCTGTGCGGCATCCACCGCGTGATGTCTTCCATGAACACGCACTGCGCGGCGCCGCCGCCGTGCCTCGACCCACCGTGCTCCGGGAAACAGCCCGCTGAAGCCGAGGCCGATGCCAATGCCCCTTCCGGTTAGTATACGCCCCAATCATGGTCGGGGCCATAGTTAGCCCCCAAAACTCACCCGCTGTTTACCGCCTTGACCATGTTGACCATACAAAAGACATTTAAAGCTCATGTTATTTAAGTGTTGTGGCATGTTGGCCCAATCCCGGCTTAGATGGAATTAAAATCAAATATTTTTATTTCATGTAAAACCATTGCAGTACTTATCGTCAAAAATGTTTTGCCACGATTTTACCGCCTGTTCGGAATGCCGTTCCTATTAAAAAGAATGGACAAGAAACTCCATGGTTGCACTTTTTATAAAGCCCTTATACATTTTTGTATAGTAAATCGTTATGGGTATGACAGAACAGGGTATGTAGGAACGGCTAAGTAGGCTTGAGAACCATGTAAGAACGACTACGCAAGTATGGGTAAGCGAATCTCACTACGAACCTTCCGCAATAAAATGGCTATTTAACAATTTGTTAGTCTTATTCACAACCTTGTCTGCATTATCGTACTCTATTTGCCTAAGGTCTGAGAACCGCCGCCATGGTAGGCTTCAGCGCCCTCTGAGGGGTGGTCAACCTCTGCACCAGAGAGACACGCGAGCTGGAGTTATGTTAAAATCTGAAAATGATTACAATAAAAGATAACCTTTTCATCACTAACTTAATTGTTATTAGACACCGACGCGACGGGTGACGAGGCGAAGCTCCAGTCCACCAGCCTGTTTACGCGGAGCAATATGCAATCTTCCGAACAGATCCTCAGGAAGTACCTGCTGGGCGGGGTGGCGTGGAGGTGCCTCGTTCTACTAAAAGCGCTTGGAGTTGAGGTGAGCCATTACACGTAAAATCGCTTATCATACAAATATTGACTCTACCGGAATTCGAACCCGAGCCTCGCGGTACAGAAAGCAGGCCAGCTCTGCAAATTCAATATTAAAATAAAATTAGGGATGAAGTTACTTTCAATACAGAGGCCGTTTTTGCAATTTTGTTTGTTTATTCGCGCATCACGCCACAAATACAACTGTAATTACAAATTTACATGAACCCGGGTCAACATATTACTTTTTGTCCCTGCATTCCCAATATACATTTCCAAAGGGGAATTCTCCTCAGGCAGTCGACAAACGTACATGAGTAGTACCTAGCGTCGCTGCTCTACATCGATCTGCTCTACATTATTTAGTACTACATGTTGTTATGTTTTTAAGACGCTTGTGTCCTAACGTGGGATGTATTGGCGGTGGTTGTTTATCGCGGGGTCGGCACCCGCGCGACGGAAACGACCATGCTTATCTACGGCGCATTCTATGAGACGCGCCCCGCTCAACACTGCAACTACATTGCACTCTAAATTCACGCACAATCTACAATAATTTGGTCAGAATTGAAGCGTGTTCTGTCACACTCACACCACATATTTCATTACTAGAAATGAAAGTGTCAGCATGCCGTCGATGACATTACGATTACTTTAGTAGGTGGTGGTTCAAAAGTCATGCAGTCAAGTGAAATCTGGCATCGGTTACGGTTTCCCGAATGGCGCCAAAAGTTAAACAATAAATGTAATTGTTACAATAATGACTAGTGACCAGTTATTATTTATCAACTCGAACCGGCGTAACAACAAATCGATCGTATTTTTATTCCAAATTAACTTTGATTACCGCGTTGTGACCCATGTGTTTTGCACGGGGTGTGTGTAGCGCGCGGTCGTGTAATACGAGCTCGATAAGCTATCGGGCGGACCGCGGCGCAGATTACCGGCCGCACTCTACAGATTCACCGCTGAGGGGGAAACATTACATCAATAACGAATGCTTTTACCGAACCGTGTGCCTAGCACGAATTCCTGATGTTATTATATCCTCATTCACAAAGCCTACTATGTCTTTCATCCGTATTTTTCATATCTGTGCTATAAGCTGGATGGAGAACGCTTACGTTATCGTAACGAAACGTGAATATTGTCCCCGCTGATACTGATAATGCAACCTGTCTTAAATTCACGGTAAAGTTCCATGTGCTCCTCAATTACTTCGCTCATCTAATATTGAATATTGGATTATTCATTGTGAATTCATAAAATCATTGCTGCATAATCATGGCTACATTTGTATGTTGTTATATTTCTGATACATAGCTGATAACTGCCAATATGCGGTAAAAAAAGTACTTTCAAAATACCTGCAGGTTCGATAATAATTAAACTATGCCCCATTATATGGCAGGGTCTATCATGCTGTAGGCAGCTAAGCACAGTTCTGATTCTGCTATTCGGTGAGCTGAGCGCCGCCCCCGCTAGCGGCGGCGGCGCCAGCCAGGCACAAGCCACGCCGAGGACACCCATCCACCAGCTCTTCTCGAACAGGTACGTTAACCTAACAGATATAGCTCCATCATTGAGTTTTATGAGCATATTACTTTCTATTCAGAATCTTCTCAGTAGCCAAAAATATATCCAAAGTTATCCACGGATAGCAGACGAACCAATTGTTTGCGAGGAAAGTGGGCAAAGTCGAAACGTAGGTATAATTACGCAAGCGATATCTGTGCTACTGACCAAACAATATCTTTGCGGTCCTGACGACATACTCAAGATACATTGCAGTTAATTTAAACGTATAAATATGAGAAGCTGACTCACACGATGCACTCGTTATAATAATATTTAAATGCACTTTTATGTGTTCAGAGTGCGATGTCTGTCGGCATAGTCCCATGGCCAACCATGGCTAATGTGTTAGGTACGCACTCTGTACTAAATGGCGTTTGACTTTACATTACGTTACGTTGAGCAACATTATATTATATAATATTATAATGGGCTACCTAATAGGAAAGGTCCTGACGCATGTAGGGGAACATTAGCTGCAAAATTAATTGAAATTAGAAATTACTAAGCATTTATTAGAAGAGCTCATAAGGATTAATACTTTCTATCAATTTAGATGTGTATCTTATGGCTAAAGAAAGAAACCTATCACAAAAAAAATATTTAATCTAGCCACTTAGTCATCGTTTTTATCCTGGGTTTATGTGCACTAAGCTTGATTAATTTTTTCTCGCTAATGTCGTCTTTTGATTGTTACATGAGCCTTTATCTAAAACCAGCAGTGTGTTACAGAATATGGTCGAAGCAGAAGCCAACCGGCACTCAGATGACCAAAGTGAACTCTGCCGTAACTTCCGACAAAGGATCTAGCACTGGAAGGTTAGATGCCCTCGCCTTGAGCAGCTGCCTATTCATTTATATCATCCCCATCGTCTTTTCTAGCAATAGGAGGAGATGATATTCAATCTAAGAATCTTTTTATTCTTGTTTGTCGGTACTTACACAATTCTGCCAGATATAAGGTCACACTACTGCCCTTACATGGACTTTAGAACGTGGTGTAGTACGAAATTGTCTATGTTTTTGTGACTCTTAACGATGTGACTTATTATTGACTATCTGTTAGTTGGTTTGCGTGTCATGTGAGATTATCTATCATATATGTTATGACAAAAATAACTCGTAGTTTTCAACAGTTTATTTAGATTTTATTTCGACAGGTCGAGACACCCTACACAAGTCAAATTTGACTCTTCGGAAAAGGCGAAGAGGAAAGCCAACAAACTTTCGGAATGTTCCACGGAATCTGGCGACTCCGACGACGACCTTCACATCCTGAACCGCTCACTCAACATCAAAGTGTGCACGCCCGACGACGAGTTCCTATACTTCAATTCCACGCGGTCCCCAAACGAGTACACCAGTGATTCCTTCTACGATCCACACTACCCTGCTAGAAAAACTAAACCCAAAGCGGACGACTACATGAACGACAAGCACAGAGAAATAATCAATTCAGAGATAACTACATTCCAATTTACACTTATCATAACAGATTTATTACAAGAGTTATGCAAAGCGGAGAGCAGTCTGTCCGGATCTGAAGGCTCTCAGATCTCCATGCAGTGCATTAACTTTTCACTGCGGAATTTGTGTTCCCTACAGTTCAGTTCGCAACCACAGTCCCAACAGAATAATACTCAAGAAGTTTCTATAATAAAAGTGGCGTTAACCGAACTTCTAATAGTGTCGTTGGACCAGGTCCTGGTACACGCGGATCTCTGCGCAAAACTGATCAACAACGGAATCCTTCCGATGTTGCTGCGAATACTCGAAGACGTTATATACAAATCAAGACAGAACAAACTCGAATATCAGAATCATAAAGAAGATAAGACTGAATCAGAAAACTTGCTCAAATTTGTTTTCGGTATCGCGTACTCCATAACCGCGTTCTTCCATTGTTTACTAATGCAGTGCCGCAGCGTCGACAAGCTGAAAGAGTTTACAGACCAATTCAAATTGTTCGGAGAATGTCTCAAAGGTCGACTTTTAAAGGAGTGCATCGAATTAATGATTAGAATACCGGCAGAAAATGAAGACACAGTTGTTTTGATAAAGAAATTAATAGAAATTGTTGGAAAATTAATAAGCGGTATGAAAAGAGTGCGCAGCGAAGTTATACACTCGGCCGCTTGTCCGAGGAGCAGGCACAAGGCGTGTCGACAGCGCGTGGCCGCGGGCATGCACCACCACCACGACATACTGGGCGAGGCCAGCACCGGCCTCCCGATGTCTTCAACGTGCTGCGTCGCCGTACTATATGGGACACTAGCTTCACTTCTGACGGACGAGGAAGTATCAGCTCAGAGCGTTTTGAGGAACAAAATCTTAAAGGTTATGTTGAACTGCGGTGTTTGTTGTTGCTTCTCCCCGGACTTCCTAATGGAGTGCGTAGTGAGGCTGATGTTGACGCACAATAGCGTCGCCGCGTTGTGCCTTCAAGTTCTGGAGCATGCGGTGTACGGAGACTTGGGAGCGAGCGTGTTGCTGCCCAAGGCGACCGACCAACTACCGTGCTCCATCTGCGAGCCGACGGACGAAAGGAAAGATGTTGGAAGAAAATACTGCTCTCATACCGTCAGCCCTATTGAGAGGAAGAGTTTTTGGGCTTTTCTATATCATTACAACTCGCTCCTGCAGTTGGATAATCATAACAACGTGCTGCACGCGACCGTCAGCCATCTCCTGCGAGTCACGCCGCAGTGCAGGATGGAAATGAAGTATGAACTACTATTCAGTGTCATATACCCGACTTTTATAGTCGCCAAACACAGGTACATCATACGCCTGGAGGAGTCGGCGTATTTCCTAACTGTGTCGTGTTTGAATATATTCGCAAGTCTGCTTAACACGATACCTTTCGCTGAACAATTCATCCAGAAGGGGGGGCTAAGTTACGTCCTAGAGTTGGTGTCGTTACCGGAATTCTCCAATCAATGCTGCTCCATATTAGAAATAGCAATCATCGTTGAGATATTCAAACTAATGAAGGAGAACTCTGAATTGAGTTATTTCCGCGAAATGAGCTCACTAGCATCGGTGCAGATGCTTATCAAATCGTTATCAGAGATGACTGGCAAGTGTTACAAGATCTACAAAATGAAATTGTCCCACGACAAGTTTGAGGAACTGTGTGACGTCACGACGGAACGTAACAATCTCGCGTTCATCCCTCCCACCGATCAGGTGCCGCCCAAAAAGCTCTCTACGTCGAAAGCTATAAATATCAATTTCGCATCTAGCGAGAACGTTGAAGAGTCTATAGAGGATAATATAGAGGTTCTTAAGAACATTTTGACGTTTTGGAAGACGTGCGCGGGGCTGTGCCTGTACAGTCCCATGTTCCGGGAGTATATTGTGAGTGAGACGGTGTTCTTGGACAGCTACGCGATGCTGAAGGTGTTGCTGCACTTCCTGTGCAGCTGCGACTGCGCGGCGGCGGAGTCGCGCGTGCTCATCAAGATCACAGAGGCCCTGCTGACGGTGCAGCTGGCTGTATCCGGTGAGTTGCCACCTTTACTTGTAACAACGGTATTTCTCACTAGCAGAGGCAGCGACTTCGTACTCGTCAGCTGAAGTTGTTGTAGTATTTTGGGGAACCCTCTCATTTCCTACGCTGAAAGTATCCCGGGAACCCTTTTCTTTCCTAGGTATGAAACATTATTCACACGAAAAATGTTGAGTACTGTCATTGTTAATTTATATAAATTTGTTTTTTTTTTGGTTCCCTTTGCTTTCCAATTTTCAATTCTATTTTTAAAGGGTTTTAAAGTTTGGACGATGCTTTAAATTTTATCTGTCTGCTTATTAAATTTCGGGGCTATGTAAAGATCAATAGTGTATAGCCCAATACATTTCCAACAGATGAACAGATTGTAGCGTACGTTTTTCACTAAACTTAGATCAACTTATTAGCGGTATTGCGTGCATGGCTGGTGGTGAGCCCACCGCAATAAAAAACAGATTATATTACAGTCCATGGTTTTAATTCTCCGTTAAATCGACTATTACGATATCCCCAAAGCCTTAAGATCAGAAATACAGTGGTGATGCTACCTACCTACTAAGAAACATTCATAGTCAATACCCTGTGATGCATCGAATAAGTAGCAGATATAGATACCTTCACTGATTCTCCGCTAAACGTCATTATAACATGACATCCGACACCGCAAGCTCAATACTAGAAACCCTATAACGGTTCAAACCCTATACTGCACCTCATTTGGATTTCAACTTAAATGTTATACCAGTAAAGATTCATTTTGAATGAGTGTAATATTATATATTTATTGACGCTCGAGAGGATCGTTTCACACTAGATTTAATTACAAATAGTTGTATGGTATTGTTATATTAATGAATATTTAATGCTACTGTTGTTATTTTTAGATATTTTGTCTGTTATATTTCGTAAATGAGATTTTCTTTAGCTTTCAACGTGAAGAAGTGTGTTACCAGTTGACATCTTTGTCTGTGCCATGTAACCTTTCTCTAATTGATTCTGTCGAGTATTATAAACTTGTATGTCAAGGACACTTCTATATTCAATTTATAGATTTGTTTACGATAAAAACTGCAAACCATTGTTGGATTTAGATACCTACATACAACCACAAAACACATCGATGCAGTTTGTTTTTCTCGAATATCACAACCTATCAGCGCTTGCATATGATTATAGTCCGAATTATCTTAATTTTATGTATGACTGTCTGTTGGCGATAAGAATTTTTTAAAGATGCTGGAGATGCTGCTTTTTAAAGAACTGGAATTATTAGCTAACCGCATTACCTAGTGCTTGTGTTCAAACCCCGTTAGCGAGCACCGGTGGGTTCTTATTTTGGTTATGACGTAGGAACAGATCCGTTTCCGCGGATAAAAACTAATATATGTACAGGTGATTCAAAAGGAGTGTACTAAGCCTTGAACCTGCGCATCTTATTTCGATTTAGAAAAAAAATTGCCAAAAAAATGACAATCGTTTGTGAGCAATTTTTTTTAATTGACATCGGACTTCTGACATGAAATATAGATTACAAATGCGCTAAAGAAGCGCAGGTTCGTAGCTAGCATTTTTTTTTTTTTATTATATTATAGGCAAGTATTTGATCTCGATCTCACCTGATGGTAAGTGACGATGAGATCTACGATGGAGCATACTTGCCTAGGTAGGAAGGCGGCAGTAGATATAGAGACGCTACATTCACTAGGCACATGCAGCGCAACTGATCTGACCCGCCATCCATGAATGGCAGCTACGAACATCATGCCGGAACACGGCTAGGCCGCTTGGCGACATGGCTAGGTTCAGTGGGTGGTGACTAGCCACGGCCGAAGCCTACCACCAGAGTTGTCACCTGGTTGGCACCACCCAGGGTCACGTGTAGGGTATCTCGAGGGTACTTAATTCTCCTACGGACGAAGGTGACTCGACCCCAGCATACCTTTTCTGAATCATCCAGTACATGTGTACACGGGCTATAAGCTATCGTCATGCCTAGTTATAAAAAACTTTTTAACAAAATAAAAACCGTCTTCAAAAAACTAAAAAGCCAAAAATAATCTAATCTTGAAATCTACCTTGTCTAACTAAATCAAATATTTAACTAATCTGAAGTCGGTGCCAAACAAACAGCTGAGTCGAATATTGCCAGTCTGCGCCAAAGACTATACCTACAAATTGGTCCGCGCATCTCGTTACTGAGTATACTTTTGTTATTCTTCATCGTTAGTTTATTTGGCACCGACTTCAGATTAGTTAAATATTTGATTTAGTTAGACAAGGTAGATTTCAAGATTAGATTATTTTTGGCTTTTTAGTTTTTTGAAGACGGTTTTTATTTTGTTAAAAAGTTTTTTATTTTACACTTTTTAGTGGATATATTTACTATTATTTGTCACTAAAAAGAATGTAATATCAATCTTTTTTACTGGATAATAGGTATACCAATTATAACATCATCGCGAGAAAAACATAGATTCAAAGAAATAAAGATAAAACAAAAACCACTGAATCAATCTCGCTGAATTTTAAAAAGGTATACCTTATCTTGTAAAAAAGAATAATCGAAATCGGAACATCCACGAAAAAGATTTATTTATAGCCAAAGTGCATCCCATAACAATTTCAATAAGCCCAAACACGGCTTGGATACATTGTTTTATTACAATGTTCCGGTTCCTCCTGGGTTTATCATCAGATCAGTTCGATGGTACCATATTCATCAGAACCATTTCATTAAATTTGCTTTTTCATTGTCGCTTAACGATCATAATCGAGATTATCTTGGCGCAACCCGTGAAATACGTATCACTGACATGTTCCGGTGGCCATTTGTGGTCTTCTTCATCACTTTCACTTCAGCAAATGATACTTTCTGAATGCAAATGCTTGACTTCTTGATGAAAATACCAAAATTGCTATAGGTTTGCCTATAAAATTTGAGGAGTCCTCTCAATTCCTCATGGATCCCATGATCAGAACAATTTTTTGAAAAAAATGGGACCAATCTGTAAGCATATCCTTTCATATAAAAAAATAATTTTCCAAATCGGTTCATAAATGACGGAGATCTGAGGTAACAAACATAAGAAAAAAAAAAAAAATTACAACCGAATTGAGAACCTCCTCCTTTTTTTTGAAGTCGGTTAAAAATGAAAATCACCCACGATAATGTTTCCAAACATACTCAATGTACAAACAGGACTTAGTTAAGTGTTATCAGCTGTATGTAAAGATTGTGTTCCCACAGACGTGACGTCGGGCCGCTCCAAGGAGACCACCTGTTCCCTAGTCCGGAGCGCCCTGGCAACTCCGGCGGCGTCCCTACAGGCGGGCGGCAGTCTCCGCGCGATATGCGAAGCCCTGATCCGCGTGGCCACGGCGCGGCCCAGCAGATACCACGCCATGCCGCGCCTCAACCACGCCAAGGTAACATGTGACGTTACTACTGTGAATAGGGTGCTAACTTGCTAGCTAGTGGCCGTTCCCGCTGGACTTGCATGCGGGTGGACGTCTCAACGCGATGTGTGCACTGTCAGTAGGAATGATCACCAGACAGCTGCTCGCTTATTGTATTTCCACGGCTCAATTTGGGAAAGGTACCCGATTTCGTAACATATTTACCCCAAATCTGTTCATTACAATTACACTACTGTGCACCTCTGCCTACCCCAGCGGGGAAGACAGGCGTGATGGTGAATATTTGTGTATTAAAGCAATGATATACGCAAGACACACCAATTAGAAGGCGACCCTGACATACATTGAAAAGTATGCAAAGTACAATGAACGGTTACAAATTCATACTTTATCTTTAGTGTCAAAGATAACACTCGACAAAGGGTATTCGTCTAGCTGGGGCATGTATTTACACACTAATATTTACTAACCAGGTATTAGCATAGGAACTGCTTGCTTACCAGAAGCTGTCTCCTTTCTAGGCTTGTTCAAATATAATAGTAGCAAGTGTATCAACATCCGTAGGGCTGTGCAAAAATCATTTGTCCCTTGTTCCCCAATTCATAAAATATTAAGTTGTTACCGCCACAGATCACGAGAGATATGCCGTGCGATTCAAAATGTATGGGAACTCGCTGTCTCCGTTTTGTTTCCCACCACTCGCTAAAACCAACCAATACGAAGTCTCTTCGGTGCGTGCTGCGTCGTCGCCGTATACAGCGGCCGTACCACGCGACGCACCAGTTTATTCAAAGTATCGTTAGACGATCTATCCATTGCCTCGTACATTCACTCAGTAGCGAACATAGGTGGTACTTAAAGAGCCATGTATTTTGTACAAAAATAAAAAAGTCGTTGTGCTACATGAAAACTAAAATAACATAATAAAGGCATTAAATATTTTTTGATTTGTTGTTTTTAATGATTTTAAAGACGAATAAATAAAATACTTAATACTGGCTGGTGAAATGAGATTCCATCTTTCGCGTAGTTCACTTTGCTGCTAGTATTTTAGCACACAACCACGGAATAACACGGCATTTAAAAAAAAAGTTAGAGCTCCGATACCGACGTGCAGTTGCAGTCGACTGACGTCGAAAACTCTATGTTAGCGTAATTTTGGCATAAGGTGAGCGCAAGCCCACCGCTTTCATAACATATCTCCTCTAATATATCTGTGGTTACCGCATTCAAGACCATATGTACGCAACTTTCTATTCTCAAAATATATACATTCTTAATAATGTAGGCTAAAAATGCACTTAGGGTCAGTGCACACAGCATGCAAAAGTAAATACAAAAAGTACGTATTGAAAAGTAATGATTAGGTAACATATCGGCATTTCATTTGGAACAAACAGAATCACATAGTTATGCAAATTAAAAATAGATAATGGAGTGGGCGCGATTAGTGGCGATCTACGTTACCTCATCGAACCGGTTCCGCCGCCGCTTCTACCAATCAATGTACTGTGTCGCGTTAGAGTTCCGGAATTTAATGGAGAAATCTTTTGATTCGTTTATGCTAAAATAAATTGGAACATATGTTTACAACTAATCGTGTAGATAACCATGTATCTATTACTAAAAATGGTCTATAAATATATGCGTATAATCAACCTATCACTACTTTTAAGAAATCAATCAAATGGATTTAAGGTCGTTCGAACGCTTGCCTTGAAAATAAGTTCGATTTGACCCGCATAACCATGTCCTATTATTTCTAAAAGAACATTGCCTTCACAATTTGCGCGAAGCCTTGAATTAACATATTATAACAATATCATAAACATATCCAATATTGTCAAGGACTGGTTAGCGGTCGTGGCCAATGTCACCTATTACTAATCTCGGCATTTTTTCTCTATCACTGAAAATAAACAAACACTTCCGAAAGATTACATATCGGATCGGAAGGAAGGACTACACGAATCCGTACAAGTCAGTTCAGTTTACTATCCACTGGCCTACAGCGCGGTTGTGCTCTTTTTATAGTAATGTAGTCACGGGTCACCGCACTACATGTTCGATCGCGCTTGACCCAACAAATTATAATAAAAATTTTAGAAGCCGGGATAAATCGAATCTTACCGGCTGTCTACGTGAGGACACAAAATAAAATATAATTTATTTATTATTTAATTAAAATACTGCTTATGATTAATTAAGTGTTGTGTTAGTGTACAGTGTAGTGTAGAGATTTCATTGAGCTGTCACTGTGGTTTCTGTATACATATAATGTCGACGGATAGCAACCACAACTTTACAGCATCAGGTAGGTCATCTTTGGTGTTCATTCCCTCTCTATAACATCCCCCCGCTCCCCCTCCTTGGCTTTGGTTTTATTCTTCTGTGATATTGTTACGTTACGGTAAAGAATGCCAAGGCCGGTTAAGTTGTTACTTCGTAACGATTGCCCAATATTTAATGTGGAGAAAAAAACACGAATGACGTTTTTATGATTTTGATGTATTTTTAATGACAGACATAACTATGCCTTCATTACTAATACACCTATAGGCACTCCGTGTTAATAGCGAGAATTACTACCTACTGCAGCATTATCATAATTAGCTATGAAAGTTTTTGTTAAATGAACTGAATTGCTTAAGCAGCTTATTATTATTATTTTTAAAATACCAGAAATACCATCAACATAAATGAAGCAAGCAACTCTTATTTTTAATTATTTATGAACGTAACTCATATTTATGCTAAACCAAATATAGCTGTGAAAGTCGTTGGAACCCACCGGAATATGGCCAGACAAACAAGAAATCCGTTAGTTTAATAGCTACAAAAAATACGGGCAATTCGAGGTCGACAGAATATGCACCAAGCGACTAGCTTTTGTACCTACATATATATCTACATATTTACTACGATATAGGGACACCATGTTGCAAACTATCATTTCGTAATAGGGTACAAGCGTATTGCCATTTCCCGGCCATACTTGCAGAATCTGAACGACAGCATGCTCGACTTAGTTTTTGGTTGTGGATGTGTAAAAACGGAGGTCGTTGGAATGTAATAAAAATATTATGTACCCGTGTAGGTAGTGGCTTTTCTTGCACGTGTATGGACAGTATCTTTATATACATGTGCAAGAAAAGCAACTACTATAGTTGTCACAAATTAACCGCGCAGCGTGAAAACGTATGATGTGTTCTAGAACGGCTTATTTTCTCAGAATCAATATTCTATAATTGATGTATTAGATTCATGTTTATTGAATACATTATGCAACATGGATAATCGATCATTAAAATTCGCGGAATTAGCGAGGCTACCTCCTAAAGTAAGGGCCATGAAATTTTAATGTTTGCGTAGGAGTAATATTTTGGGTCCGTTCCGATTATGCGCTTGGATCATCAAGATTCACGCGTCCGTGTGGCCGTCGTTGATGCGCAAAGCAATCTCCACTCTTGCGCCGAAACTTCATGTTTCATGCCCCTACACGTTACGCGAAAACTCGGACACCTTCTGATCGGAATAAATATTTTAGTATTTGGGTCTTGGAAGCTTTTTTTCTTGGCTTCACTAGTTTAAACTAATAATATATACTATCACGGCTGTAATTAATTAAAATAAATTAAATATATTAAAGGATTAAGCAGAGGTATACTGTAGTTATAGAAAAAACATTGCGCAATATTTATTTAATGAATTAGAATTCTGAATCAGAACAAGGCAAGTGGTAACGGCCACTTGCCTTGTTCGGAATTTAGTTCTGACTATCCTTTGTCAGAACAAACGTCGGGGGAAACATACGGAGGCTCTTCCCATGACGAAAGTATATCCCCTAACATTCCTAGTGCATTAAAATTGATAAAGTGCAGTGTGCGGGCAGGTGCCGCCGCTGCTGTGCCCGTCGGGCGGCAGCTCGGCCGAGTGCTCGTCCAGCGAGGACAGCGCCGCCGGGCCCTACGCCAGCGAGCACAGCGAGCCCTGCGCCGCCAGGCCGGATGAGGGGTACGAGGTGAGCGGCCCATTTCAACTTTACTTTTAGGGTCATTAGATTTGAAGTTGTGACTACCGCAGCGCAGAGCTTATACGCACATCTGTCTTGCCTGTGCGTAGCTTGCGCCGCTGTGGGTTTCAGACTCAGGTTTAGAATTGAATTCTCATTAACAATTTGACTTAATGCATATCTATGTATGTATTTTATCAATATGCCTATGGTAAACCTACTAAAGTGGTCAGTCTTGCATGACTTTAAACCAATACCAAATACGATAGCAAGTTTTTCAAAAATACTCATAATGATAGTCGCAGATTGTCTCATTTGCATTTGCGTCATAGCAGGTCATAAAATATAAGTGTTCATTCAACATTTTTTGCGATTGGGAGCTTTATTTTACATTGCCTTGACAAGCGTAAGATAGTTGCTCAGATGGTGAACGGCCGTTACACAGTCCCTGGTTACCATATGGACTTGACTCCACGACCACCACTCACTCCACGATTACGATGTCAAGTCGTGCGTGTGAGTCGTGGTCATGATTATTCAAAACATACTCAAACAAAACTCAAAAGAGGTGGCTAATTTTAAAACGTCAAATAAAATGTATTGACCTGATTAGCTCAGTTGGTAGTGACCCTGCCTTCTGCGCCGAGGGTCCCGGGTTTGAATCCCGGTAGAGGCAACCTTTGTATGATGAACATAAATGTTTGTGCCCGAGTCATGGATGTTTAAAATCTATATAAGTATTATACACTGGGTTCGCCTCCAGCCCATTGTACGGTACCCACAATACAAGCGTTGCTTAGTGTGGGCCCGTATAGTTAGTTTGTTCGTCTGGCGATATTATTTATTTTTACAAAATATCGACGATTCATAAGGACTTATCTACTGCAATAGTTTAATTTAAATGAATAAAATATATAGTGATTCTAATTCTCCATTATATATTATACTTGGATACATTAATGGCATTTTTTGATAACATGAATTATATTGTCATTATACCTAAATTAAGGTTATTAATGAACACTGCAATAAAAAAGGCGTACTTCACAAAAATATTTTTAATGCAGATGTGTGATGCCATTGACCTCTGCTCTTACTTGAATAATATCAATGCTGTTGTAACCACGTAAAATAGGTAAAGATTATAACATAATATAGTATAATATAATTATAATATAATTATATAATTGATCAGGCGGACGTAGAAATCGGCAAGCTGGACCTCCCGCCGATTTACAAGACGCGCAAGCTGTCTGCGGCACTCTCCACCATAATGTCAGGTAAGCTATTTATATCTTTACTAGCTGCGCCCCGCGGTGTTACCCGTGATTTAAAAGTATGTCCTTTTTACCGGGATAAAAAGTAGCCTATGCGCTATTCCAGACTATAATCTATCTCTGCCAAATTTCATCCAGATCCGTTCAGCTGTTCTGGCGTGATTGAGTAACAAACATCCATCCATCCAAACTTTCACATTTATAATATTAGTGTGATTAGCTTTATTTAGCAATTTCGTCCGCATTGAAAATTAAAAAGAATAATATCAGTTGTAAAAATGTGACTCGGCCAACTACGTATGACTAATGTGCGCTTCAAGAATCTAGCGAACCCACTCAACGGGTCTACTCCATGGCCTAGTCGAATTCCAATGATCACTTCCTGGCTTTATCATCAGACCCTGCCAACTGTGTGTGACCGATGTGCTTTTCAAGGAAGATTATATGAAATCAAACTTAATGGGTGTGTTTTAGTCTCGCGTGTGCAGTACGTAGCGTTGACCAGGTACCGTTGTGTGTAGGGCTGCAGTCGCCGTGCGGGGAGCAGGCGGGGCTGGAGTGCGGCGAGTACGCGGCGGGCGGCGACCTGGCGCACCCCGAGCTGTGCATCATCGTCGTCGACATCCTCACGCAGCTCATACACAAGTGAGCGCTTCCACCGGTCTACTGCCGGCGTGCCGTCTGAGATATACATAATGCCCTATGCCATAAGCAAAGGCAGAATCATTCGATGCAATCTAACACATACATTATGATCGTGCACGAACCTTGGTTTGTTTCTTAGCGATGAGATAGAGCTTCCTCTGATATGTTTCATGTCCATATGAGCTGCAGTCGAATGGCTATGTTAAAGTAAAATGTCGGTGTAGTGTCTAGTTAGTGAATCGTGTGGCAATGTTGTTCAGGTTGCTAGTGTCGAAGGAGTCTGCGGAGGAGAGCGGCGGCACGTGCCGCGCGGGCGCGGCGCTGGCGCGCGCGTGCTGCGCGCGGCTGGGCGCGGCGCTGGCCCGCGCGCGCGCCGCGCCGCCGCGCCTGCTGCAGCGCCTGCTGGCGCCCGCCGCCGCGCGGCTGCTCTCCACCACCAGCGAACACCTGGCAGGTAACCTGGGCCTGTGCCCACTCAACCGACAAACGACCACATGTCATGTCTAATATTGTTCACCCTGAACGTCAGTCTAGGGCTAGGTGCCGGTAAAAGAAACTGTTATTTGTTTTTCTCCGATAGGCTACCAATTAATAAATGCCACATATTATTACATCAGTGGCGACCGAAATAATTCACAAATATTTTCTACCAAAGTAGATACGTAAAATTAACGGTATAGTCATATCGCCAATATTATAGTATACGAACGTCACAATCGAGAACACCGTATCGCCCGTAGATCTCCAGCGCAGCATCCTGGAGCTGATCCACGTGGTGGCGTCGCAGAGCATCGAGCCGTCGGAGCTGGCGGCGTTCCTGAAGCTGTTCACCGCCGAGCGGCCGCCGCTGGCCATGCTGCTGCCGGCGCTGCAGCGCCTGGTGGACGCGGCCGCGCACAACACGCCCGACTGCATACTCACCTTCCCGGTGGACAGTGACAATCACGGTGCGTTACGGACGGTATACACCTGCACTTGCTACGTGACAATGTGTAAACCGGGCATTGGCCGCGGTGTCGGAGCGTGCAACCAGATAAGGACACCTCGTCTATGCCCCTCAGTTAGAGACTATCGGTTCCCGCCATCGGAGAAAGGGTAGAAACGATTTAGTAATATAATGTTGTTCGCAGAGGGTATACAGTCGCTCCCCGAAGAGTTGGGGTATCTGGTCGTGAACAGCGCCACGGCGCAGAGCCACCAGGCGGAGACGTGCGCCAAGCGCTTCCACGAGGGACACAAGAGAGCGGGTGGGTACAGTTCTCAAACTAATTCGTATTATTACAGTCGACGTACAATGGACTTTCCCAAATAGGGGTCTGGTTTGAACCTGGTGTGTTAAGTAACAACACTTCAAGTCCTTCTGCGAATTTCGTTAAAGGCTAATAAAGCCATTAACATCACGGTTCATTATTACGACATGTGTGCATATGGTTCAAAATTTGCCAAACATGCGTTCCGATCTCTATGAGGAAGTTAGAAAATATAAAAGAAAAAAAAACTAAAGAACCATGACGTCGATTTTGGAGATAAGTGAATCTACATCAATAGATACTTGAGAGTCGAACCCAGTAATTTGGCATACACCGCATTAATGCAATGTAACCGAATCAAAGGTAGGTATTCAATTCAAATTATATTTTTATTTCGTAATTTATATTTGGTTCTTGAACTTTAAGAAATACCAAACTATGATCATTCATAGTGTGGGCAGATAGCATGCGAAGTAGTATTCCACACTTAAAATAGCAAGGTGCATAGAAACACTACAACGAGCCAATGATCTCAGGATATTCAGACGTAGTTTAATTCACATATGGTTTGTTTTAAGTTTCGCTAATAGATACATTGTTATAGACTAATGAAAAGCGGATGTTTTATATCTGTTCAAACAATTTGAAATATCTCCAATGAACAGTTTGGAATTAAATGTAATGATTGCAGTGATGGTGAGTATGTGTGTGTGTGTGTGTGCGTGCAGGCGTGTCGTCGGCGTGGTCGCGGCACGCGGTGCGGTGCGGGGTGGAGGGCGCGGGCTGGGCGCCGTGGCTGGCCGGCTTCGCGGTCACCGCCTGGATCAATGCGCACGCGCAGCGGGACGCCGCCGCGCCGCCCGACCGGCGCCGAGGTCGGTGACCGCCACTCAGTACCACTTATACCACTACCACTACCTACTACTACCACTTATACCACTTGACACAGCCAAACATGCTGTTTTGGTATTTGCAAAGAGAGAGAGAGAGAGAGCGAAGCTAGAGAAAAAGTTCAAATTTACAAAAGGGTTTTGTCTATTTACAATTGCGACATAAAGCACTTCTGTTTTGATAATGCTTTGCATTGCTATTATTACGTTAATTAAAGCTTCTCTACTTTTGGGTGTAGCACTATTCGAATCGGAAGTTGTTTGTATGACGTCATAATTTCGAATTTATTGATGATTCTTATTTATAGACGATCTCGACGACTTACAAGATGACCCTGCAGCAGCAGAAATGAACAAGAAGAAATCTCCGTCTAAGAAGGAACAAGCCGCGTCCGCCGTAGAGCCGTCGCACGTGCTCTCGCTGGGGCACGACTCTCTCATGTTCGAAGTGTGGCTCGACACACCCACTGGTGCGTAATACACCTGCCGTGACAATATATATATTATCGTCCTCGCCATTTTAACAAGTAAAAGTATGATGAACAGAATCGAACTATCTATATTTCGCGTCATGTAACTGTGCTGCTCTGGAACCATGCTTACCGAACGAAATGGTCTTTCTCTAACTTTGATTAATTTACAGTAATTTAAATTAATCAAAGTTAGAGAAATTGCTTTATCAGTGGAAAATTACATATATTAGCCCTTATAATATTCCACTGTTGGACACGAGCTTGCGTACGAGCGAACCTGTGACTCTCGTAACCAAGTTATAATAATATATCTAGATAACTTAAAATGCTTATTATAGCGGCAGGATCTTATGCGTAAAATCAAATGGACCGGTGCTCGAAAACAGCGGCGCGGCAGCGGCGCGGGGCGGCCAACGAGCGCCGCTCCCGCGCTGCCGCCGCCGCCGCCCCGCTGCCCGCTAAATTCGAGGCTGAGGCCTTAGAGCGTTAGAACGCGGACTCGAAATTGAATCTAGTATTTGTTCTATAAACAGTGTTGTTATACGGCACCGTGACTTGTTACTGTATGTTGTATTCAGGCACGTTCATATTGCGGCTGACTCGTCCGGAGGCGCACAGCAACCGCGTGGTGAGCGAGGCGCGCGTGGCGAGGCAGCTGCCGCCGCGCCAGTGGGCCTGCCTCGCGCTCAACGTGCGCGAGCGCGTCTTCAAGCGCCACATCTACATACAGGTACCGCGGCCCCTACATCTACCCATCGCCACAGGTATCACAACCGCGTGGTGAGCGAGGCGCGCGTGGCGAGGCAGCTGCCGCCGCGCCAGTGGGCCTGCCTCGCGCTCAACGTGCGCGAGCGCGTCTTCAAGCGCCACATCTACATACAGGTACCGCGGCCCCTACATCTACCCATCGCCACAGGTATCACAACCGCGTGGTGAGCGAGGCGCGCGTGGCGAGGCAGCTGCCGCCGCGCCAGTGGGCCTGCCTCGCGCTCAACGTGCGCGAGCGCGTCTTCAAGCGCCACATCTACATACAGGTACCGCGGCCCCTACATCTACCCATCGCCACAGGTATCACAACCGCGTGGTGAGCGAGGCGCGCGTGGCGAGGCAGCTGCCGCCGCGCCAGTGGGCCTGCCTCGCGCTCAACGTGCGCGAGCGCGTCTTCAAGCGCCACATCTACATACAGGTACCGCGGCCCCTACATCTACCCATCGCCACAGGTATCACAACCGCGTGGTGAGCGAGGCGCGCGTGGCGAGGCAGCTGCCGCCGCGCCAGTGGGCCTGCCTCGCGCTCAACGTGCGCGAGCGCGTCTTCAAGCGCCACATCTACATACAGGTACCGCGGCCCCTACATCTACCCATCGCCACAGGTATCACAACCGCGTGGTGAGCGAGGCGCGCGTGGCGAGGCAGCTGCCGCCGCGCCAGTGGGCCTGCCTCGCGCTCAACGTGCGCGAGCGCGTCTTCAAGCGCCACATCTACATACAGGTACCGCGGCCCCTACATCAATCAATCACCATCAGCATTTCAACAAGAAAAATACTTTGTAATAGCATGGTAATGGAACAAGAATTTTCTATGGTGTCCGTACAGATGATCTAACAAGCCAGCAAGCATAGAGCAAGACTGAGCAATCGTTTTTTTTTTTCTTCTATAGAACCAGACTAAAAACTGTATTCTCAGATTTCCACAGTTTCGGGTCTGTTATAAATCGGACTGTCTGAGAGGTCTTATTTAAAAAAAAAAACAATTTTAACAGTAATGTAACCAGGCTTTTTTTATTCAGGTCACTCTATTCATCAACGGATACGAGTGCGAGACCGTATCTCTGCCGCTTCAAGGTGATTATGTACTCACATCAAATAATATAGATGTATGTAGATACTTTTCCTTTTTCTTTGTTTTCGTGTGGCTGCGCGGTTGGTCTGGATACTGCTATTAGATAGATTTTACACAGCTCCGTCTTTGAATTAAGTACCCATTAACTTGTAATGATATACTTAGAGTTAGTACTTATTTGTACCAGCTGCGAAAGCCTGCTTAGCCGTTCCTACATTGTTCTCACATACCCATAACAATGTACTGCTCAAATATATAACGGATCTTTTTAAAAAGAGCAACCATGGAGTTTCTTGTCCGTTCTTCTCCATAGGAACGGCATTCCGAACTGGTGGTAAAATTGTTGCTTAACATTTGTAACTATTTTGACGATTCATAAGTACTGTACTTACTGGTTTACATGAATAAAAAACATTCTGATTCTGAAATCATGAGCTGCTATCCGAAAAGTGTTAATATTATCTATCTTTATTTTGGTACAAAACGGTAATTACGTAACACAATGTTCATGTAATCAAACTCCCCCGGCAGGCATCCTGGTGCGCAAGGTGACGCCGACGTGCGTGCTGGTGGGTCACGCGGGGCGGGCGGGCGGGGCGGCTGGGGCGGGCGGGGCGGCTGGGGCGGGCGGCGTGTTCCACCTGGCCGGCGTGCACGTGTACCGCGCGCCCGTGCTCAGCGTCTACACCGCCATGCACCTCGCCGCGCACGGGCCCGACCACGCCTGCCAGGTCCCTGCCCCACACTATATATAATACATTTTTCAAGTGCTCGTGGATGGCTAAATCTCAAACTATTGGGAATGCTGCTTTAGGGTCTCCAAAGGCCGACTTTGGTAAAAACTAAAACAGCTTCAAAAGATTTTTGAAAAAAAAACATGGCCGCTAGTTATAATTGTTAGTTAAAAAACACATTACACCATCCGATAATGTGCCTAATAAGGATCAAATTCTGGGAAGTAATGGCATACGGAAAACTATAAAAAAGTGCTACTTTTACAAAAAATAATAATAACTAACAATGACAAAAATAAAGAAGTTACCGATCAGATAGAAACGAAAGCATATATTGCCGTGTCAAGTGACGTCACCGCCACAAGTGGGTGCGGTTGCGACAGACGACGACCACGACCCACTATTTTCCTTAACCTAACTTTAACAGCGAGTATCTTTGAAATCTTATTCTTCTCTTCAACGTTCGCAACCAATTTCAGTTTTGCGTTATTCCACTTCCACTTTGTACTATAAGTGAGGTTTGTAATAAACGTCTATACTATTGTTCGCAGGTGCGGTGCGAGACGCCAAACTATGCGTTACTGCTGACACCCGACGTTCTCGACACAAATATAGATTGGGATCAGGTAAAGTTAACCGCAAATTTCTAATATAAATACAGAGTGTGTCAGAAATGCGAAACATTATTTTAGGTATACAAAAGTTAATGTAATTGCTCGGTGAAATCTGACTGTATTTAGTTTCTGAGTTACCAGAATTTGAATATGACTACAACACAAACAAAACTGTGTGTACGAGTAGCGGCCGCTGAAACTTTAGAAATAGCTTGATTTTGCGTCGAACTTAGGAAACAAAAGTATAGTATAGTATTTACTGGTGGTAGGCTTCGGCCGTGGCTAGTCACCACCCACTGAACAAAGCCATGTCGCCAAGCGGCCTAGCCGTGTTCCGGCATGATGTTCGGTGTTGCCATTCATGGATGGCGGGTCAGATCAGCTGCGCTGCATGTGCCTAGTGAATGTAGCGTCTCGATCTACTGCCGCCTTCCTACCTAGGCAAGTATGCTCCATCGTAGATCTCATCGTCACTTACCATCAGGTGAGATCGAGATCAAATACTTGCCTATAATGTAATTTAAAAAAAAAAAATACCCAATTATTATTTTAACAATTCAGTTTTTATTTGCCCGAATCTCATTGCTATGCCTGAACGCATAAAGCTTCTTATATATTGAAGCGTCCACTTATCTGTTGCGACATCGCGTGCAGGTGTTCGAGATATCGTCGACGACGCTGCGGGAGCTGCACGACAACCTCCTGCTAACGTTCGCTGCGCACGCGCCGAACATTATGAATCTGTATCATCAGACCGTGGCGCTGCCGACGGGTACTGCTATTTATTATTGACGCCTCTTCCTTTAATATATTAATATTGTTTTTAAGTGGATGGAATTCGTGATCGTCTCCTTTGTAGGCAAAATAATCGTAAGTGCGATGACTTTGGTTACCTTATACATGAAATAAAATTCTAACCTCGGAGTATCTATATATTGAGCAATTTTGGAAAACAATCTGCAGGTGATTTAAATTCTACTAAAACTCTCCCAAATCTATCAGGCAGTTGTAACTGGAAGATGGCGTGACAATAGCATAATTATTACCGTGCCTGTGAATGAAAGGGTTCCCTGAAATGGTAAAAAAATAAGTCTTGTAATTTCTTTTGGTCGGGAGTAATAGTATTGGTGTGTTGTCAGTGTTCGCGGGTCGCGTGGCGTCCTCGGGCGGGCTGGCGGGGCTGGCGGGCGCGGCGGCGGCGGCGGCGGGCGCGGGGGCGGGCGCGGGCGCGGGGGCGGGCGCGGCGGCCGCCATCCCCGAGGCGCTGTTCACTCGCTGGGCGGCCGCCGCGCTGCCCAGCCGCCACCGCGGCTTCACGCCCGCGCTCTACATGCTGGGCGGGCCCGACGTGCTGCTCTATCTCTACGCGAGGGTATGGCTTTCATACCGTGGTTTTAAGAGGTTTAATTTAGAATATACAAATGTCGTCGACGTCGGATGAAAAATGTGTTCGTATTGTTGCTTTATTCACATTTACACAATATTTAATTTTCGTTTGATATTAACTTAAATAATCTCAGAGTCGGTATACAACATGTTTCGTGTATGTCTCCCAAATTGCTCACATGCAACGCTTGGTTCTCTTCAATCTGCGGCATCTACTTTGATCGCTAACCGGTGGGTGCGGTGTGCGCAGGTGGTGGAGCTGGCGGGGCCGGCGCGCGAGCAGGCGCTGGCGCTGGGCGCGGCGCTGCGCGCCAGCCGCGCCGACAGCCGCCTGCACGCCGCGCTCTACTCGGACGCCGCGCAGGACATGCTGCTGGCCGTGTTCGCCGCGCCCGGCTGCCACGTCTCGCACCATCTGCTCAAGGTAACAAGCTCTTCCACTCTCTAACTAATTATGAGAAAGGGACCCACCTCAGACCCTCGGCTTTTCAACTTTTCCTATTATAAATCATCCGCATCAGAAAGGCTAGGCTACAGATGAGCCGTTGTGAGGTTGCCTCGTTTGGAGGCAAAACACGTCAAATTATTTTTTAGGTTCTAGACACTCTCGAGAGGCATATATTCTTCATTGACATATCAAATGGTTCAGTTTTGTTGGCTTCTACAATTTATTGATTAGTTTGTGTGGTTTATAATTGTTATATACATATATACATTTATAGGCAAGTATCTCGATCTCACCTGATGGTAAGTGACGATGAGATCTACGATGGAGCATACTTGCCTAGGTAGGAAGGCGGCAGTAGATCGAGACGCTACATTCACTAGGCACATGCAGCGCAGCTGATCTGACCCGCCATCCATGAATGGCAACACCGAACATCATGCCGGAACACGGCTAGGCCGCTTGGCGACATGGCTTTGTTCAGTGGGTGGTGACTAGCCACGGCCGAAGCCTACCACCAGTAGAGTTGTCACCTGGTTGGCACCACCCAGGGTCACGTGTAGGGTATCTCGAGGGTACTTAATTCTCCTACGGACGAAGGTGACTTGACCCCAAAAAGTGTGAAAGTTGACAAGCCGAGGATCAGTGGTGGATGTCCATTCGTCTAACAATGGCTTTCCGCCGAGTATCGGCGAGTTCTATCAATTATCTTTGACAGTCGCTGACGATATATATCTTTCTAGTTGGATTTCCATTGATTTTCTCAGCCTATATTGTTGCCCATTGCAAGTCATGCATCTCACCTTCTTTCCACACGGGGTAAACTACGGCGAATCAACAATATTGATTTAATAACTAGTAGAAATAGAAGGGTGAGTTAATGAGAGCATGGACGGATCCAGGTGATCCTGGACGAGGCGTGCAGCGCGGCGGTGCTGAGCGCGTGCGGCGACAGCGTGCAGCTGGCGGCGCGCACCGACGCCGTGCTGCTGCGCCCCGCGCTGCTGGTGCTGCTCACCCGCGCCTGGCGCCAGCTCGACACCGACCAGGTGAGGGGGGAGCCTAACTAATCAATTCACTGATTATCTTTCTGATCATTCATTTAGGATAGGATTACTAAGCAGTTTTTCGGAAAAATGTTTAGTAATACCATTGTAAATTGATTAATCTCTCGAGCTCTGCGGATTTTGACGAAAAATATCTAAAACAAGCATTTTTGACTTCTGGCGGCTAGCTTCATGGAGAGCCAGGGGGATTTTTATGTTTTGTAATATACGAGGTTTATTTTTTACTACACTTTACAAAAACGCATTTTATCTGTTTTTTTATTTTAGTTCATAAATCATTATTACATAGTACATCCGATTTGTGATAAAATCATACGAAGTAATCAGTAAAAAAATGTGTAAGCATTCAACTCAATCCTACTGGTCAGCCAACCTGCTGTTGCCTGCAACTGCATAGGTATATGCAATATGTGGTGTGTTGAGTGCGGCAACACGCTGCAGGAGCTGTGCTGGGAGGTGGAGTGCGGCGGGGGCGGTGGGGGCGATGGGGGCGGGGGCGGTGGGCGCGAGCGGCAGCGCGGCTCGCTGTGGGCGCTGGCGCTGTGCGCGCTGCGGGCGCTGCTGCGCGCGCAGCACCCGCGCCGCGCCTTCAACCACTACCAGATGAACCGCGTCGGCCTGCTCGACCAGCTGCTGCTCGCCTGCAAGGTACTGCACTACTGTTTTCATGATCTGTAGAAGTATGTGTGTATGTGTATCTGTATGAATCTGTAGAGCCGATCTGGCGGCTAACTCGCTTCGTGACAATTTAATTTGACGACCTGATTAGCGCAATTGGTGGTGATCCTGTCTTTTGTGCCGAGGGTCCCGGGTTCGAATCCTATCATTTTCAGCACTTAACTCCAGCAGGTGGCTAACATAACATTAAAATTCTCAAAAAGAGCCTCTACGTGAATATCGCCAGACGAACATACCAACTATACGGTCCCACACTAAGCAACGCTTTTATTATGGGTACCGTACGATAGACTGAGGGTGAACTCAGTAAATAATACTAATATAGATATTAAACATTCATAACTTGGGTACAAACATGCATGGTCATCACACAAAGTAGGATTCGACCAGGAATCAGGGTCGTTGGCAAGTGCGCGGATGAGTTCGGTGTAGTGGTAGTATACAGGTGTTGTGCACGTACAGGAGCAGTACCTGAGCTCGTCGCGCGGCGCGGGCGGCGCGGGCGGCGCGGGCGGCGCGTGCGCGGCGGGCGGCGCGGGCGTGGCGGGCGCGGCGCTGGTGCGCGCGGCGCGGGGGCTGCTGCGCGCGCCGCCGCCGCCGCCGCCGCGCCTCGCCGCTCTCGCCGACTTCCTACTGCTCATGCACCAGGTGCGCTACACTCTCGCTACACGGACAACTTTTCTTCTCTTCTTCCTCTTTCTTCTTCAAAACGACAAATTCCTCTCCCAGGCCAGCGACACGTTCGTGACGCACTCCCGCGCGAACTTCTACTTCCTCCTGACCGCGGAGACGCAGGAGATGAGCGAGTTCGCCGCCAGCTTCGCCGGGCGCCGCCCCTCCAAGCGCTCCAAGAGACGAGCCGACGCGAGCCGGCCCCGCCCGGACAGTGTCTCCAGCGCACCCACCGACGACATCGCGAACGATAATAGCCTCGATGCACTCGGAGATACGGCTCACAGTCGCGAGGCAGACGACAGGATCGACAGCAGCGGCAGCACCGAGTCGACGAAACTGATGAAGGGGATTATTAATACGCAGATCAAGGAAGGCAGGTAATGTGATTGATTATTTGCTTTTATCTTTTGTCCCGGCGAACTTCGTACCGCCTCAGAATCAAATGTATGAGAAATTGAATTATTGTTATTATTAATTTTTTTTGTAAATATTTCCCATATTTTAATAGTTTTCTGCTATATGGGCGGCGACAAAAAGAAAAAAGACCCACCCGTTCTTGAGTTATAAATGGTGTAACTAACACGACCTTGTATTATTTATATAAGATTTCTTCGATTTTTAAATGGGAAAATAATCTGCCGCGCCGCCTGACGCAAGTGGCGTTGGCACCCTATAAGCTTTTCAGCCTTCAAAGTAACGATCTGGATACATATAAAAAAATGGGTATTTTTTTTCCTAAATCGTTATAAATATTAAATTTGTTCCCAGAAAACATAATGCATCTTCTACTTCAGAAAACTCTGATGCAGTGGTCGGTAAGTAGTACTTTGTATTTTGTAGGTTTCTATTTGATGATTCAAACCCTTGAGAAACATTGATCATTCCTACACTAATTAAATGGAGTAGGTTACCGTGATGTGAACGGTGAAGGAAAACGTCGTGAGGAAACCTGCATGTCTGAGAGAACCCTCGAAAGATGTGTGAAGTCCACCAACCCGCACTGGGTCAGCGTGGTGGTCTATGGCCTAATCCCCCCTCGCATTAATAGGAGGCCCGTGCCCAGCAGTGGGCATTCAAAAATGGCTGGAATTATCTATTATATTATATACCGTGATGTACTACAATTTGATTCGTATTCTTACCATTCTTGACTGCACAATGCTTTCATACTCTTCGTTGCATTGCACGCCGACCACACGAAATTACATACATACACGCTGTTCACGCTATGCCCACGCAGGAGTAGCTTTGCACACTATCAAAGTATAGCTGAACGTAAATATACAATAACTAGTCAACCAATTCCATTGCCACTATGCAATTTAAACCTTATATTGAAATTGTTAGAGTTCAATGCCCAACGATAACTTTGAGTGGTTGTCTGGTTATTGAATACTGAGCTGGGCTTGTGGTGGCGGTTGCAGAGCCCTCCGGGGAGGGAGAGGGCGGGGGGGCGGTGGGGGACGAGCCGCTCAACGACTACATTGTTGTAGATGTCGACGACGTCAACCACACCACCGTCGAGATGTACACCAGCGGGATATACCACCAGGTGAGCTCAACACATTCTTGCTGAACTAAGAAAACCCTTAGACGGTGTCTAAGGCCTCAGCCTCGAATTTAGCGGGCAGCGGGGCGGCGGCGCGGGAGCGGCAGGATCTTATGCGTAAAATCAAATGGACCGGTGCTCGAAAACAGCGGCGCGGCAGCGGCGCGGGGCGGCCAACGAGCGCCGCTCCCGCGCCGCCGCCGCCGCCGCCCCACTGCCCGCTAAATTCGAGGCTGAGGCCTTAGAGTGCTAACCACGACTAGTATTGATACTTTGTACGTATCACTTACAAATGTAACAATCGCCAATTGTGAAGAGTGTATAGTTGAATGGGCTGGTAGTTTAAATTGGATGCTGCGGGCTGAAGAATCCTGCGTCCAATAATAGACGTCATCAGGTCGATGATAATGAAAGAGATGTATAAAGATCAAAACCTACATAACACGTCCGTGTAAAGGATACGTTTATGAATTGCCACTCATCGAGCCTGTACTGTCAGCACTGTAACACACCTGATAGTAATCTTTCCTACATAGAGTTTAAAGTTCAGTTTCGCAAGTATATAATAGGTAAGAAGATAGATAGTTGTAGGTATTCGATCAGTTGAGTACAATGTGTGTGTGTGTGTGTGTGGGGCAGCGGCGCGTGCGCGCGGGCGCGGCGCCGGGCTGGTCGGCGTGCGAGGGGCTGCTGCTGCTGCTGCGCGACGCGCTGGCCGTGCTGCCCGACCACGACCTGCAGCAGGTCAGTGCACTACACACATCCTTGCAATATTTGCCAGCCTATTGAAATAAATACACAAACTTGCCAAATAAACTATGATTATATATACTATATTATATTATTGCAATAAAAGTTTCAAGAAATTTGTTTGTTAGGGAATATAACTCAGTAGCAGCGTTCGACTCCAGATCGAGCGGTCCTCGAATCAAAAGTCAAAGTCAAGTCAAGTCAAAGTCAAGTCTTTTGAAAATTTTTGGTTATTTTTTAACAATGTAAGTGATGTACTAGTCAGTCCGTATTTTTTTATTGAATAATAAAACCGACACGATGGTTCGATTCGAATGTGCTGAACCACCTGTACAGGTGATTCAGAAAAGGCACACTAAGGCCTGAATCTTAGCTTCATTAGCGCATTTGTAAACACTATTGTAAGTCAGAATTTGGATATATGAAAACTAAAACGAATTGTTCACAAAAAATGACAATCGTCATTTTGTATGGAACATTATTTTAATCGAAATTGTGACTTCACATAATGATTACAAAAGCGCTAAAGACGCACAGGTCCAAGGCTTAATATGCCCTTACTGTATCACCTGTATAGCAACCCTCACGCATCCATTTCTATCTTCTTCTTTTCTAGCAACTCCTTGCTTAAATGGAGACCCCAAAATCTGTAAATTGTTGTACTGAAAGTTGATGAAATAACGGTTTTTATTTTATTATCTACACTAAAATTGGATTTTAATTCCAACACCTCTAAGTTTTTGTCCGTTCTTCTTCACAGGAACGGCATTCCGAACGGACGGTAAAGTCGTAGCTTAGCATTTTGTGACATTTTTGACGATTCGTAGATTCTGTATTTCATGGTTTACATGAATCAAAAGTTCTGGTTCAAATACAAACGTTTAACACTGAGGTTGTATATGCCCACTCCGTGTGTTTCCACCAGGCGCTGTGCGGCGCGGTGCAGGCGGAGTGCCTGGTGGTGCTGGCCAACCACCGCGAGGCGGGCGTGCGCGCGGCGCTGGTGCGCGTGCTGGCCGTGCTGGCGCGCCGCGCGCCGCCCGACCTCGCCAGGAAGCTGCACCAGCACCACTACTACGTGCACCTCGCCAACCAGGTGATACGTCGACCATTTGCCTTCCAACTACTCCTATTTCCCTTTCAATTAATTTCGTTGCGGGTCCCAAGACCCAGTGTATCTCATTACGGGGCGAAGGCCTCCTGTTTTTTTCCCCTCAGGAACTTTGGCTTGTTGTGGTCACCATCAACGTCATTATTTTTCTTTAGTTCCAATTATAAATGTGTCCCCAGATCTCCCTGTACGAGGGCTCGTGGGAGCTGGCGGCCGCGTGCGCCGCGCTGCTCACCAAGTGCGACGTGCCGCTTGAAGACCAACTCGACGTAAGACCCGCATCACCACACACGCATGCACTACTCATAGGGACATTAACCACACACGGGGCGAATACTTGGGTGAATTCCACCAATAGGTTGATTGTATTTTCCTTTCGTGAAGAAATAAAAAATTAGAGAGATATCTTGTTCCTTCCTCTTATTCCTTCTATCTTTTTCCTGATGATATTCATTGTGGATCCTTGGACAATTTAGCTTAAGTTCAGGACTCTGCGTGGTCTGATCTGGGGTAGACATAGCTTACAGACGACAGACCCTCTGGCACAGATTAGATGTACATTACACAAGGCTGCAATAACGCTGTTGTGTAGGACGACATCTGGACGGACGTGTCGGAGGAGGCGCTGCAGCGCGCGCCGCCGCTGCTGGCGCTGCTGCCCAGCTGCCTGCGCGACGTGCCGCTCGCGCACAACATCACCCTGCTCGCGCGCAGGATCATCGACAAGGTGTGCCTCCCCACGCCCAGCCGGCGAGTCGCTGCTCAGGCTCAAGTCTCTCATCCTTCTGAAACATTCAGATAAAAGATAAAATTGTCAATTGAGTTTTTCAGTCGACAGTCGATTCCCAAAGCTGTAAAACTTATTTGTGCAAAACTGTCCAAATTAAACATTATCAGATGGATTCTGGACGGTGTCACACCATAAACCTCAAAGTATTTGTCGTACTGTAGTTCAGTATACCTCTGTTCTCTTTAGCAACCATTGAATATCATCGCTGTAGTGATGCCATATATGGTATACGATCGCAATATCTCCCCGCCAGGCGTCGCTGAAGGTGCTCCACGAGATCGCCCTGGCGGAGGTGGTGGTCCGGGCGGTGCGCGGCGTGGGCGCCATGGCCGACGGCCAGTTCGAGGGCCGCGGCCTGCTGCTGGAGGACCTGCACGAGCTGCTGAGCAGGCTGGCGGTGAAGGCGCTCGCCGCGCACCACAGCACGCAGGTTACTTATTTCATGGCTATTGTGTGGATAACTAAATCACTACACAATATACCCGTTTCCAAAATACAAGGATTGACTTTAGTTTCGCAGTTTCTGCTCTATAAGTGCCCAGTCGTAAGAATTTTGGTTTATAGTCAATTACTCTGAAAAGATAATAATAATAATATCGCTAGACGAACATGCCAAACGTACAGTCCCAAAGTAAGTATTATGCGTGCCGTACAATAGACTGACGGCGATCCCAGTAAACACCAGGACTCGGGTACAAACATTCGCGCTCATCACTCAAAGATTGCCCCTACTATGGATTGTAACCCGGGATCTTCGGAGGAGAATGGAGGGTCCCTATCAACTGTGTACACAGGGTCTCCGAATAATAAACGTGTGACGCCGTCCCAGCAGACGATCTCGGATCTACACCACCTGCTGACGTACATCGAGGTGGAGGCGCGCGCCGACACGTGCGTGCGGCGCGTGGCGCGCGGCGCGCAGCGGGCGCTGCTGCACGCGCAGCTCGACTACCTGGAGGAGCGCCTGCACGCCGCCTGCGCCGCCGGCACCAAGCAACACAACTACTTCACAGGTGAAGTATGCCACACATACACTATTATGAAACGGTGCGAGTGCCATGCTAACGATAAAATTTAAAAAAAAAAACATTTCAAGTCGAGGGTTACAAATGTTGATATTTTTGAGCGCGCATGTTTCACTGTCGTATACGCTATTCATAGAACCTAAATAGCGAGGGTGGATTTTTCAAGAAAATCATTATGGTGCCTATCCCTATCGTTAAGGATTAAATTTTAACAGACGAACAAATAATAATTACATAGCCTAGGTGTAAACGAAAAATGTAGAGCAAATATTGAGTATTGAGAAAAAAGGGCAGCGGTGTTGTCATTGGCCCGCGAAAGTTCATCGGCCTTGCCTTTTGTTTAAAGTACTTTTATAAGCCTAAATGTTTAGTCTAGATTTTTCTATAAGATCGATAGAGAACCTTGAACTCTACAATGCATTTTTGTTTTGGAATAATTCGATAACTATTGAACGAGTTCTCGATATATCTTTTCAGGCGTCGTAACAACAATATACGTAGACGATTATATTTTTTTTAAATTTTGTTGAACAAATTAATACCTTGAAATAAATTTGGATTTGGAATTATGAAACAAAGGGATCCTAAGTGTATGTTGGGTGCGGCAGTGTTGTCGTCGGCGGTGTCGCTGGGCGGCGAGGGCTGGGCGCGCGCGGAGCGGGGCGAGCTGGCGGCGCGGCACCTGGCGGCGGCGGGGCGCGCGCTGGGCTTCCTGCTGGCCGCCGACCCGCACGACCCGCGCGACGCGGACGCGGACGCGCCGCTGCTGGACCGCCTGCTCGCCACGCTGCTGCAGGGTGAGTCTCTTCTAGGTGCTCATTCTATTATAGAAGGTGCTCATTGTGTTGCCAATCTCTTGTCTCTGATTGATTAGATGGTAATTATTATTTTGCCGAATGTACCGAGATTACTAGTTTTCCATGTCGTAACTGTGTACTGTGTAAATTTTAACAGGCGCCGTTGATAATATTTTTACACATTTTGGAGTTCATTGATAATGGGATACTGATTCGATGACTCGGTACTGTGTATGGTTTGCGCAGCGGTGAGCGGCTCGAGCGCGCAGCGGCCGAAGTGGTGGGTGAGCAGCGGGTCGGAGTGGGTGGCGCCGCTGCAGGAGCTGTTCTGGTGGGCGGCGGCGCCGGCGGCGGGCGCGCGGCGCCACCAGCCGCGCCTGCTGCGCGCGCTCTACCACGCGCCGCCGCCCGCGCTGCTGGCGCTCACGCCCGCCGACCCCGCCGCGCTCCGGAAGGTGAGCCATACACACACTGCACAGCACTCTGTGTGCCAAGGATCTTCCTTCCGTCGAGACTCTTCACTAGCATTCTTTTCCAACCCTCTTATATGAGTGTCGCTGTGTATATACGGCGAATATTAACGAGGCGGCGTGTGTCGCGTGCCCGGCAGCTGGCCGTGTACCTGGTGTCGATGCTGCAGCACGCGCACGCGGCCGAGGCGGTGGAGCTGCCCATCACGGACTGGGCGCGCGCGTGGGCGGCGGCCGCGCAGGCCGGCCTGGCCGAGCGCGTGCCCGGCGACGCGCTGGCCGCCGAGGCCGCCGCGCTGCTGCGCCAGGACCAGCAGCGCTGGGCCGCGCGCGCCGCCAGGAACCACGCGCTCGTCGCCAAGTAAGTCCACACACGAATGAGCCGTTGCCTGGCTGCGCGTTCTAATTCTGTCTCCAACATGTGGCAGCGCTTAAATTATTTAAATTTACAAAATAAACTGTAACGTCCCATACACCCATCCTTCGCAAAATAAATATGTAAATGAAATGGATGAAATTCCGAGCGATTACTAGTAGTATCGAGGTCACTTTAGTAGATACTGGTCTGGGTGAGTGGTTGTCGGCCTCGTGTGAGTGTAACACACGGATGGGGTCGTTCACCGCGTCGGGGCGTGTCCGCAGGGCGGTGTGGGGCAGGGCGGGCGCGGCGGGGCGGGTGGCGGAGGGCGCCATGCAGCTGACGCGCGGCGTGGTGGAGCTGCAGAACGCGCAGCGCAAGGCCTTCCTCGAGCACCTGCGCCGCGCGCACGCCGCCGCCGCCGCCGCGCGCGCGCGCTGGCAGGGCCTCGTCGACGCGTACACGCACGACCAGGGTCAGTCACACCACCCACCACACACCACACACCACACACTACAGGGCACCACCTCGGATAACATCATCAAGTTGTCCGTTTGAATTTAATGCAGGTCAGGTTATACAGCCTCATGGCTTCGGGGACAATATTTATTTTTTCGTTGCCTCTTTTTGTGTTCTACTCGTACGCCTGAGCAATAGTCGCCACTTTAGTTTTCAATAAAATATGTAATGGAATAGATGAGACTTTACTTTGGTTTTAAGTATATCAGTCTCAGCGAGGTGACTCCATTCAATTCATAAACTTTAAAATATTAATATTCATTTGAAATATGTATTTGTATGTGTTCCATTCGAAGCTTTGGCCAATTTGGTCAATAAACGTTACTTCTATTTGTATGCATTTGCTTCGGTGTGCGTAGTGTTGTTAGTCAATATGTTATCCCCCCGTGTGCAGCGCTGTGGCACATGGCGGCCAGCTACCCGGTGTCGTGGCGGCTGGACGAGCGCGAGAGCGCGGGCCGCGTGCGCGTGCGGCTGCGGCGCGCGCACCTGCACCTGCACCCGCGCTTCCTCAAGCCGCACCACCAGTACAAGGCGGGTGCGTGCCTACACACACGCACACACACACACACACATACACTACACACAACATACACAACTCATTTGTTATTTCGTCTATTGTTTTTAATTATATTTATTCTAACTACGACATATTACTGTAAATGCTATGTAATGTAATACTTAACTGGTATGGTTATTTTAGATATACCTGCGCTTCTCGCCTGAAACACAGGTTTGCCTAGCTCAGGCACATATACCTAAGTAAAACATTCTAGCCGTTCACCATGATCTTTTTCATAAACAAAATGGGAACATTAGATCAATCCAAGTAGATTTCTGTAAAGCCCAAATACGCATGATAATGTACGTAAGTTTGTACGTGTACGGCAGAACTGTCGCACCGCGCGGCGCCGCTGAGCGGCGTGGTGGGCGGGCGGGCGCGCGGCGGGGGCGGCGGCGGCGGCGGCGGCGGGGGCGGGGGCGGGCTGGCGGCGCGCCTGCAGCCGCGCGAGACCGTGGCCTACATGGCGCGCGTCACCTGCGTCACCGTCGCCGCCGAGCTGGACGGCGAGCTGCTGCTCAGCGACAGGTGACCCACGCCGCCCACTGCACTTGCATATCGTCTCATACGAGCGTTACTGGTGAGTGCTACAGCGCTCGTGTGTCCCAGATGCATCCACTTCGTGCCGGAGGAGGTGCAGCCGCAGGCGAGCGCGCGCGCCGCCAAGCTGTGCGTCCCCGAGGCGCAGGCGCAGGCGGCGGCGGAGGCGCACAGCTGGCCGCTGGAGGACGTGCGCCAGGTGGCCACGCGGCGCTGGTGCCTGCAGGAGCGCGCCGTGGAGCTGTTCCTCAGCTCGGGCCGCGCCTACATGCTGGCCTTCGCCGACCACGACGAGCGCGCCGCCTTCCTCAAGGCGCTGGCCGCCTGCCAGCACCAGCACCAGAACCAGCCCGCCAGGTACACCACCAGTGCACAGCCGGCCGCTGGAGGACGTGCGCCACTACACGACAATGCGTTCAATCGATGTGTATATATAAATGGGAGTATAGCACAACAATCAAGAGCACTGGACTTCAGTCCAGTATAATACCATAAAACATGTTGTAAATCCGTATCTCAACGAAGGTTAACGCGATTCTCCGTGGCCAGGATCGAGCCGGACACGCTGGCGGAGGCGATGAGCCAGTGGCGCAGCGGCAGCATCACCAACTGGGAGTACCTGATGCGGCTGAACGGGCTCGCCGGCCGCTCCTACAACGACCTCATGCAGTACCCCGTGCTGCCCTTCGTCATCGCCGACTACACCAGCCGCATCCTCGACCTGGACGACCCCGCCTCCTTCCGCGACCTCACCAAGCCCATGGCCATACAGAATAAGAACAGGGAACAACACTACATCAATGTTTACAACGTGAGTATCTTAACCGAAACATTGTTCCCCGTAGGAGCGAGCGGTGGAATCTCAAGCTGGATTGACGGTACTGCCGCAGTTGGATTCAGTATTTCGCGCTAGTGACTGTACTGGATGACATTATACTGTCCAGTCAGTGAACTCTTTTTGCTTTATTTTTGTGGTCAACTGTGGCACCAGCGACTGGATTGACGTGTTTATACGGAGCTAGTGACACTTGAAAAGTAGGCTACCGTTTCTCCTACTCCGATCGTACCTCCGAAACATAATTGAAACATATGATCCTACCTATAATAAAGCAAGCCGTGCGGTTGCGCGTGCGCAGGACCTGAAGGCGGCGCGGCGCGAGGGCTGCAGCCCGCTGGCGCGCGCGCCGCACCACTACGCGTCGCTGTACTCCAACTCGGGCGGCGTGCTGCACTACCTCGTGCGCCTGCCGCCCTTCACCGACCTCTTCCTCAACTACCAAGGTCTGCGCGCACACCTCGACTTGCGGGAGCCCTATGCAAATATATGTGAGAATGTGTCGACGGAGTAATCGTGTGTGTTGCGCAGACAACAACTTCGACATGCCGGACCGCACGTTCCACTCGCTGGCCACCACGTGGCGGCTCATCACCAACGACTCGCCCACCGACGTCAAGGAGCTCATCCCCGAGATGTTCTACCTGCCGGAGCTCTTCCACAACAACGAAGGTGAGCGACGACTCGCACGACTGTGACTCATTGTAGCAGCCTCCTCGTCCTTACACTTTGACAATAGCGAATATGCTCATTTTAGAGATCTGACAAGGTAAATGCTCAAGTACGACGGACGGACTGACGGACATAGTCGCACCGCAAGGGTTCCGTTTCTACCATTTTGGTACAGAATCTTAAAATAAGTACCAAGACTTTAATTATGTAATGTGAAATATACATAGTATTTGCTCTTTCTCCGTCGCACCTGTGCCCACTTATGACGGTGACCGATCGGAAACACGCGGCACCGCGAAGCCGTGCGTATACGAAATAAAAGTGTCGGTATATGTATGTTGGTACCGCAAGGTCTGGACCTGGGCGTGCGGCAGTGCGGCGCCGCCGTGGACTCGGTGGAGCTGCCGCCGTGGGCGGCGGACGCGCGCCTGTTCACGCTGGCGCACCGCCAGGCGCTGGAGGCCGCGCACGTCACCGACCAGCTGCCGCACTGGGTGGACCTGGTGTTCGGCTACAAGCAGACCGGCCAGCCCGCGCTCGACGCCATCAACGTGTTCCCGGCGTGTGTGAGTCGCGACTGTATTATATCACCGTCTTGTGCTCTCCGACGGGTTGTCCAGACTCACCTTCGCTGATGGTGCAAATATAATTCAGGAGATTCTTTGCTCAAACATGTTACGGTAATACACAAAATCCGTAATATTTTTTTCCATTTGTTCGCGGCAAAATGGATAAACTTACAACTCTGCCTTTCTTGCGATGTAGATGTTTGTTTTTGTTAAAACACTAGGGCAGGCGTGGTGTGTAAATTGTTAACATTAATTTTGCACATATTTGTACGCGAATGCACTAGTTTAGTTAGCGTTGTGCTTTTTAAACAATGTGTAAATACATAGCATATTTTTTTTAACAGATCATCAGATCACTTATTCCCATAACAGTGTATTGTATATGATTTGTGATGCGCATGTGAAGTAGTATGATGTGTGTGTGTGTGTGTGTGTGCAGACGTACTACGGGTTCGACCCTCGCGCGCACTCGAACGAGGTGGACCGCACGGCGGCCGAGGCCATGGTGCGCACGTACGGGCAGGCGCCGCGCCAGCTGCTGCGCGCGCCGCACCCGCTGCGGGCCAGCGAGCTGGCGCCGCACGCGCCCGCGCGCGCCGCGCCGCCCGTGTGGGCGGGCGTGGCGGGCGCGCGCTGGGGCCGCTACTGCGGCTCGCCCGCGCTGGCGCCGCCCGCCGCGGTGGCGCGCCGCGCGCTGGCCGGCGCGCACGCGCTGCACGCGCTGCCCGCGCCGCGCACGGTCGCCGCGGCGCCGCGCGCCACCGCGCTCGTGCCCGTGCACGGCGAGGCGTCGGGCGCCGGGCCGGGCCCGCTGGCGCTGGTGTCGTGGGGCCACTCGGACAACATCGTGCGGATCAAGCGGCGCCGCGACGCGCGCCCCGAGCCGCTGCTGCACGTGCCCGCGCTCGACCAGGTACACCACGCACGACACTGCACCGTTCTAACTGTCACTGGCTCGCACTCGTGTTCCATATTCAAAATATAAGAAAATAAAAAAAAAACAGTTACCCGGCGTTAAATACGTTATTTTTCATTATAATATACTCTAAACACGTGTGCCTCAACTTACCACGAAATTTGAGAATTTATAAGCAACATAAAAAAGACTGCGTGACTTCTACATATTATTTAAAGCTTTAAATGAAATGAAAATTTTAAAGAAAGAAATTAATATAATATATTCGTTCATTTACAATGTGATTACAATGCACTTTTATTCCGATAAATATTTTGTTACTTGATTGCATGTTTTTAAATTTGGTAAAATGTGTGTGTGCAGATAACTGTAGGAACGTCCTCGTGCGTGACCGCGGGGTGTCCGTACCCGCTGGTGCTGGGGTTCGCGTCGGGGCGCGTGCTGGCGCTGCGCGTGCGCGACGACCCGCCGCGCGCGCGCTCGCGCCAGCTGCACGCGCACGCGCGCCCCGTCACCGACGTGCACCTCTGCGCCGGCGCCGGCCTGCTCGTCACCGCCAGCGCAGACGGCAAGATCGTGCTCTGGGACCTCGATAAGTAATGTCATTTACATTTCATTTTTGTTTTATTATAACATAAACGGCCCCCTTACCATATACTATTAATGCGACTCAAAACACGACCTCAATTGGAAAAATATAACATTCACCTTAATCGAGGATTATAGAATGGACCCCGAGTCGGGTGCACTCAGTTTGTGTGTGTCGATCGATTTACGGTAGAATTTCTAAAAAAATATTGCCATACTTTCAGGCTAACGTACATCCGCACCCTGCCCAACCGGGACATGCTGTCGGTGACGCACGTGACGGTGAGCGAGACGCTGTGCGACGTCGCGTCGGTGCACGACATCGCGGCCAGCCACGCCGGCGCCGCCGCCGCCGACGTCACCGGCGACGCCGACTCCGAGGCGTACGAGAAGGACGCCGCGTACAAGTACAAGTCACTGGTGCGAGTGCACACCGTCAATGCTAGCTTCGTGGGTAAGCAAACACACCAACTAAATAACTAGACGCACGCGATATTGCCACAGTCTGATTGAGTTTTACAACAACACAAATTATATTTATTATATTACCGGTTACTAGGTGAAACGGGATTTATTACTATTTAACCGGTTAATTAAAGCCTCCGTTCACACGTGACTCATAAAGTCACGTGTGAACGGAGGCATCGACGCGAGGGAATCGTTCGTTCGGTCGTTTGAATAGAGTATGGGATGTGCAGGCAGCGTGAAGGTGTCGGAGCGCGTGACGTGCATCTGCTACTCGGGCGCGCCGGAGGGCGTGAGCGTGAACAGCGTGGCGTGCGGGCTGGCGAGCGGCGGCGTGCGCCTGTACTCCGCCTGGGACCTGCGCGCCACGCGCCACGTGCCGCCGCCCGCGCACGCGCTCGCGCCGCAGCCGCTGCTCAGGTACCGCCCGCCCCGCCCGCCCCGCCCGCCCGCCGCTGGCTCGACGACTCAAAACGTTGGATCAATGTTACTGTACGAGCATGCACGTACATTTGCCGAATCAGCAATCACTTTGACCTAAATGTTCACATTTACGCAAATTATATTGTTACCAAAATCAGTTCGTCATCGGTCATCAAGCAAACCGCACGTTCTCACCCTTCATCAAATCCACTCTCATTACATACGTATAAGTACAGTTTTATAATATAACAAACTATATCAGTTAACAGTGTTTCCATCAGCCCAACCCCTATCAGTCAAAGTAGTACGGGCATCCCCGTACATTGGTCCTTCGAGCTTTCCGGAAAAGCGGGATCTTTGTACGCGTGTCGGTTCGTGGTGGACTCTAACAAAACTACACGTGTTCGCGATTTCGCTAGCCCTCTAGCAGCCAGCAGTACTATACCTACAGACTATACTTCTCACTAACTGAGAAACTGTTACTGTTCTAACAAGTGCTTCAGTGACACATCAGTCAGCAACTTACTGTATCATCAAGGAGTACAGTGAGTCGGCCCAAGCGTCAAGGTTTTGGGTAATCAGCAGCAAAGCAGACTTTATCAAGAAAGATCTGTCCTTTGATTTATATTACACTAACTGAAGAACTGTTACTGTTCTAACAAGCGATTCAGTGACACATCAGTCAGCAACTTACTGTATCATCAAGGAATACAGTGAGTCGGCCCGAGCGTCAAGGTTTTGGGTAATCAGCAGCAAAGCAGACTTTATCAAGAAAGATCTGTCCTTTGATTTATATATTACATAAACAGCAGCAACAATGTCGTCAGCAAAAGATATCCTGGCAAAGCAGCAGCAGGTAACCTCGGCGATAGAGACCCTGTACACCAACTTCAAGAAGGATGGTTCAAGCAGGAAAACTCTGGATTACATCAAGATGAAGTTGGACATACTGGACACTTATTGGTTCGAGTATGAAACCAACTTTTCGAAAATGTCGGCTATGGAATTAGAACCAGGAGTGCGAGACTATATCAACAAGGATATGGAGAGAGTGAACGAGAGATTTGGTAAGATAAGATCTCACATTCAAAGTTATCAAGTATCAGCAGAGGATAGGCCCCAATCGCCGCTTGTAAAGCCTCCCACGTTTATACCGAAAGCGAGTGACCAAGACAACCCGCAATCGGGTGGCAGCAAGGCCATGACAACGAGTGCTACGGCGAGTAAAACCGAGGAGATGCTAAGAAAGCAGAGCAGTAATTTTAAGGCCTTCCATCGCACCATGACAGGTATCGACCTGGAATCAGTAAATGAGAAGTGGGAGTTTCAAGACCTGCTTCAAACGTTGCAGTCCCGCTGGAAGACGATCGACTCGTTACACTGGGAATTGGACAGCATAATGGACGGTACTAACGTGGAATACGAGAGCACCTTTGCGTTGTATGAAACGAAGTACCAGGCTATCAAGAAAGCTATAAACAAGAAAATGTGGTCTACAGCTTACATGGAAAAGTCCACACCTCAGATAGAAATCCCAGTATTTAACGGAAACTACAATGCATGGGTTTCATTTAAGGATTTATTCCAGGGCACTATCCATGATAACAATTCCATCTCCAATGCGCAGAAAATGCAATACCTCAAGACCAAGGTAAAAGGGGAAGCAGAACGGCTAATTCAGCATTTACAAGTCGGTTCGGATAATTACCAGGTTTGCTGGGAAATTTTAAATCAGCGATACAACAATAAGAAACTTATCTTTACATCGCACATGAACCTGTTACTGAATCTGCCGACTATGCAACAACAATCAGTCGGTCTTATCAAACGCATGCATGACACTACACAAGAGTGTCTGAATGCTATCAAGAACTTAGGGGTCAATATTAGCTCCTGGGACCCCATAATTGTGTATCTGCTGACTCAAAAATTAGACACAACTTCGCACACAGAATACCTGGGATCAGTCAAGAATCCACGTGAATTGCCAAACCTCCAAGAGTTTTTACAATTTTTGGAAGGCAAGTTTACAGCACTGGAATCAATACGTAGGAAGCAAGAGAACCCTACTCAGAAAAATCAAACGCCTAACAAAAATCAGAATTTTGTGGCTAGTAATCAAAGACCTAATTATAACAAGGCCACTTTTGCTATCAGCAAAAATGTTGCGAAACCAACCAACAACAATATGTGTGACGCATCGTCATCAAAATATAAATGTGCGTTGTGCAACAGCGACGAACATGGAATTTATTTTTAACCGACTTCAAAAAAAAGGAGGAGGTTCTCAATTCGGTTGTATTTTTTTTTTTTTTTTTTATTTTTTTTTTTATTTTTTTTTTTTATGTTTGTTACCTCATATCTCCGTCATTTATGAACCGATTTGGAAAATTATTTTTTTATATGAAAGGATATGTTTACAGATTGGTCCCATTTTTTTCAAAAAAATGTTCTGATGATGGGATCCATGAGGAATTGAGAGAACTCCTCAAATTTTATAGGCATACCGATAGCAATTTTGGTATTTTCATCAAGAAGTCAAGCATTTGCATTCAGAAAGTATCATTTGCTGAAGTGGAAGTGATGAAGAAGGCCACAAATGGCCAGCGGAACTTGTCAGTGATACGTATTTCACGGGTTGCGCCAAGATAATCTCGATTATTGGTATACCTATTATCCAGTAAAAAGATTGATTTACAAATCTTTTTAGTGACAAAGAATAGTAAATATATGCACTAAAAAGTTTAAAATAAAAAACTTTTTAACAAAATAAAAACCGTCTTCAAAAAACTAAAAAGCAAAAAATAATCTAATCTTGAAATCTACCTTGTCTAACCACATCAAATATTTAACTAATCTGAAGTCGGTGCCAAATAAACAACCGACGAAGAATAACAAAAGTATACTCAGTAACGAGATGCGCGGACCAATTTGTAGGTATAGTCTTTGGCGCAGACCGGCAATACTCGACGCAGTTGTTAGTTTGGCACCGACTTCAGATTAGTTAAATATTTGATGTGGTTAGACAAGGTAGATTTCAAGATTAGATTATTTTTTGCTTTTTAGTTTTTTGAAGACGGTTTTTATTTTGTTAAAAAGTTTTTTATTGTAAACAATTTTTGGATATGCTTCCTTACAATCGGCTAAAAACAATTACGAAACTAAAACTTTGCCCAAATTGCCTATATGATCATCATGGAAAACCATGCCTATCAGATAAAGCGTGTCGTGAATGCAATATGGATCATAATCGCCTATTACATGAGGCTTTTGCGTCACGAACCGCAGACAGGAATGACTCATGCGCGCGCGGCGGCAAAGAAAACGACACGACAGCAAATGCTGGCGCGGGGAGGTCGGTCCGAAGTAGCACACACGTGTCACTTCAGAATGACTGTTCTGAAGTCTTATTACCGACCGCTTTAATTAAAATTCAAGCAGAAGATGGTTCAGAGCATATCATGCGCGCCCTACTAGACCAGGGTTCGCAAACATCGTTGATTACAGAACATGCAGCTCAGCTCTTGAAAATACCTCGGAAAAGGTGCATGGGAGTCATCACAGGTATTGGAGATAAAGAGAACAACATCAAGGGTATTATTTCTGTAAGATGTTCGTCAGTCGCTAGCGATTTTACGTTTGAAACCGACGTGATAATCATGAAAAAGCTTATCAAGAACCTACCCAGTCATACCTTTTCGAAGCCTGACTGGTCATATCTGGACCACATAAATATGGCGGATCCAGAATTTTATAACAGCCGCCCCGTAGATATTTTACTAGGCGCGGATGTTTATTCCATTATACTGATGGACGGAATATGCAGAGCAAACTCAACCTTACCGACCGCGCAAAAAACGCGACTTGGGTGGATTTTGAGTGGAAATGTTAAATCTTTCCAATGCAACGTGGTTTTAAATAATATCGAAGAATTGCAGAAGTTTTGGGAGATGGAAGATTTATCAGAACAATCAGAATTATCAACAGAAGACAAACAGTGTATTGAATTTTATCAGAGGACAACTACAAGACGGGAAGACGGTCGATATGAAGTCCGGCTACCCCTTAAGACAGATTATCAAGATAACTTAGGCCTTTCAAAATCGAAAGCAGTCGCTCAATTTTATAAACTAGAACAAAAACTTAGAAAAAATCCATGCGTTGCAAAAGAATACATAAAATTTATCGATGAATACCTGTCGCTCGGACATATGATACCGGCCGACGACAGCAAAACAACACTCAAGTGTTATTTACCCCATCATTGCGTCACACGCGAGGAGTCGACTACGACCAAATTGCGTGTTGTGTTCAACGCTTCAGATAAAACATCTTCTGGACTAAGTTTGAACGACGTTATGTCTCGCGGGCCGAACCTACAGCAAGATCTGCAATGTCTCATACTCAAGTGGAGACAATACAAATACGCGTTGACTGCCGACATAGAGAAAATGTTCCGGCAGATATGGGTCAACAGCGAGGATCAGTATTTGCAAATGATTATGTGGAGAGACAATCCAAACATGAAACTGAAAGAGTACCGGCTCGCGACAGTAACCTATGGGACTAAAGCAGCGCCGTTTCTCGCCATGATGACACTTAAGCAATTAGCGCACGACGAGAAACCAAACTACTCAAGCAGTTTGGCCCCCAATGTCCTAGAGGAATCTTTTTACATGGATGACCTAGTTCATGGGGCGCACACAGTACAATCAGCAAAACAATTGCAATCAGAGATGATCAGCCTCCTAAAGGCGGGTGGATTTAACCTCCGAAAATGGAAGTCTAACACTCCCGCATTACTTGATAATGCTAGCGGATATGTAGAGCAGCAGGACACGTTCGACTTTAAGCAAGTAGAGTCGACGAAAGCTTTGGGCCTCAGGTGGAACCCAAAGGAAGACTACTTTACATTCCAAGTAAATATCTCCGCTATAGTAAAACCAACAAAGAGATCGCTCCTATCAGAAATATCCAAAATCTTCGATCCGCTTGGTTGGCTCTCCCCGCTTACCACAAAACTTAAAATACTATTCCAAGACATTTGGAGAGCAAATGTACAGTGGGATGAACCTATACCACATGAGATACAGGAAGAGTGGAAACGGGTCCAACAGGATATAGATATCATTAATCAGTTGCGGTTACCGAGGTGGCTGCGAACTCAAGAAAAAGATCAAATTGAACTGCATGGCTTTTGTGACGCAAGCACTAAAGCCTACGGTTGCGTTGTATACTGTAAAATAAACAGAGACAACAGCACTTCAATAACATTAATAGCGGGAAAAACCAAGTTAGTACCGCTAAGTAAACAGTGTTCATTGCCACGTCTGGAGCTATGTGGCGCAGTTTTGCTGTCGAAACTAATCTCAAAAATCAAGGAATGTCTGGGAAGTTATGACATCATCACTTACGGATGGATAGATTCAATGGCTGCGCTAGGTTGGATCAATGGTGACGTAGAAAAATGGAAACCTTTCGTGGCAAACCGAGTGAAGCAAATTACAACATTGATGCCGGCCAACTGCTGGCGATATGTGGCATCGAAAGAAAACCCAGCAGACTGCGCTAGTCGGGGTATCACAGCCTCTCAACTCAGGGACCAGGCCCTCTGGTGGGAGGGTCCATCCTGGCTGCCAACTTACTCAGTTGAAAATGAAAAATCACAAAATTATACAACCAATCAAGAAGTAATGAACTTAAAACAAGTTAATGTCATTTTATCAAGCGAGCATGGAGTTGTGAAAAAATTGTTAGATAAGCAAAATTCGCTCACTAAGGCTGTACGAATACTAGCGTGGGTTTTACGATTCAGCAAAAAAAGAATATAAGCAGGATTACTTAAGCAGGCAAGAGCTAAACAAGGCTAAAGCTATAATAATAAAAAACATTCAACGCGAAGAATTCCTAGAAGAAATAATTTGCTTAAAGGAACGCAAAAGCGTGAGCAGTCAGAGCAAATTATATAATTTAAATCCAATTCTCGATGAAAACGAAATTTTAAGGGTCGGCGGCAGGCTCAGGCACGCGCATATGGACCCTGAAATGAAGCACCCCGCAATCATCCCGAATCACACAAGATTAACAGATCTTATCATCGATCAAGCGCACGAGCTCACCTATCACGGGGGAGCCCGATTAACTACCGGATTTATTCGTCGCAAATATTGGATTATGGGCGGAAACAATGCCACCAAAAAACGACTGCAGTTATGTGTCAAATGCAAGAGACACAACCCCAACACTCAAAATCAAATAATGGGCGACCTACCTTCAGCGAGAACAAACCCGTCGCGCCCATTCTATCATTGTGGTGTAGATTATACAGGTCACGTAACCGTAAAAGCCAACAAGGGTCGAGGTATCAAAACCACGAAGGGTTACGTAGCGGTGTTCGTGTGTATGGCAACCAAGGCAGTACACCTTGAACTCGTATCAGATCTGACAACATCAGCTTTCCTAGCAGCATTGCGAAGAATGGCAGCCAGAAGGGGACTACCGGGTCATATTTACAGCGATCAAGGAAAGAACTTTATAGGAGCCGACAAGGTGCTAAGACAAGAACTATCAGAATTAAAACAAATAGTCAACCAAGAATTTATGGCTGAACTAGCGAATATGAATATAGATTGGCACTTTAACGCGCCCTCCTGGCCTTCAGCAGGCGGCTTGTGGGAAGCAGCGGTAAAGAGCCTTAAGCATCACCTAAAAAGAGTGATAGGCGAACAGCATCTTTCGTTTGAAGAATTTACAACTCTTCTCGCCAGTCTAGAGGGATGTTTAAATTCGCGGCCACTGTGTCCCCTCACAGAGGACCCTGACGATTTAAACTGTTTAACCCCGTCCCACTTTTTATCCAGTGGTCCGTTGTTAACCCTGTACGATAAGGAAACAGATCTCAGAACAAGGTGGCATCTTACACAAAAAATATTTAACGACGTATGGAGACGTTGGCGGCAAGAATACTTGACACAGCTTACCGCAAGAAGTAAGTGGCGAAAGCCCCAGACAAATATCAAGTTGAACGACGTTGTCATAATCAAGGATGACAACCTCCCGCCGGGGAGATGGGCCCTAGGTCGCGTAGTAGAGCTACACCCAGGATCCGACGGGTACGTTAGAGTCGTGACATTAAAAACCAAGAATGGTATAATGCGACGACCCGTTGTGAAACTATCTATTCTACCGGTACATCAAGATCAAAAGCGAGTAGAAGTAAAAGACGAAGATGCGGAAGAGAAGCCACCGTCAAGGAAAAGCCCAAGGACAAAGAAAATGTCTAGTTTTTCGACTGTAGGCATGTTAATGCTGACTCTATTTTTTATAGTAATACAATCAGTCAATGGCTATTACAACATAACTCCATTACAAGGAAATAATAGTATTTATTTCGATCGCGTCAAAGACATGCAGCTGATACGAGACGATTGGAAACTCGTTGTGTACTACGATACACAACCTTATCAAGACGGCAACAAGGCTGTAACGAAGAATATCAAGTATTTAGACCAGTTATGCGAAAAAATTGAAACACGATCACACTGTGATGGAGTCATGTGGCAGATACGTCACGAGGTGAACGAACTACAGTATTACAACGATATTCTAATGAGTCATAACAATAAGAATCAAGTGCGTCGCCGGCGCGGACTAATCAACGGTGTCGGTTACCTAGCTAATAGTTTATTCGGCGTTCTTGACGATCACTTCGCGGAGAAATATGAGCAAGATATAGGTCTCATCAGGGATAACCAGAACCATCTAGCCGCGCTTTGGAAAAACCAAACTTCCGTCGTCGAAGCGGAGTTTAATCTACTAAAGCGCACAGAAACCCTTATTGATAAACATCATAAGTTAATTACTCACAAAATGAACATCTTAGAGAATACAGTTAATCAAGTGAAGACCGAAATACAGAACGCATCTATTATTGGCGAGTTTTTGACTACAGCAATTAGATGCCGTGACCAATATATACAATGGCAAATTTGACTTCCATCTTCTCTCGCCAGTGCAATTAAGGCGGGAATTGGGGGTCATATCGGATGAGCTCCCCAAAGAGTTATCCTTACCCATCAAGAAAACCGACAGTTTATCAGACATATACAATCTGCTACAAGTCCGAGCAAGAGTGACTGTCAGATTTATAATACTGGAGATCAATGTACCACTCATTAGCGAAGATGTGTATGAAATTCTCAAATTAATCCCAATACCCCAGCCAACACACCACGGCTACGAGGTAGCAGTTGTGCCTGTAGCTAAGTATGTTGCCGTCAACCTCAAACAAGATAATTTTATCAAAATAAGCGAAAATGATTTAACGTCTTGCTTTCAAAGAAGCTCGGATCTAAGTTTATGTCACATTAAGTGGCCTATCTATTTAATCAAGGATGATCAGAGTTTCTGTGAAACTGTGCCCAATCCAAGAAGGTGCAGAACTTCCATGACATTATGTAATAACAGATGGATGGAATTGTCTAAATTCAACACATATTTCTATTTTTGCTGCGAGCAATGTCAAGTGAAGCTCGTATGCAACGATCAAATTACACCAGTGCAAATGTCTAATTCCGGGTTCTTTCATGTCAATCAAGGATGTACAATTAAATCAGCCGATTCCTTCGTATACTCGCATAGACATGAAGTCAGCATGATAAACGTGAGCTCAAGCATCCCGTTACCCAAGATGTCGCAGATCAATCATATAATAAACATCTCGCTACCGGACATATCTCTCCATAAAGATGAAAATTTAGATATGTTCAATCAAACAGTTCAGCTCCAAGAGATTGAAGAGAAATTGAAAATCATGAAGCAGAGTGAACCCCTCTTAGAAGGAAAAGTTTCCAACCACGACGTCCACCACTATGCGACGATATACATCTTGTTCGCGCTAGTGGGAATCGGCGCAGCAGTGTGGGTGGGGAACGGCATCAGGAGGAGAAGGGCGGACGGGGCCTCGGCAGCGGGCGCTCCCGCCATGCCGCCGCAGCCGACGTTGCGCCCGGAGGTAGCAGCGGCTCAGGCTACGAGTGATCAGTGCAGTGAGCTAAATGAATTAGCTAATAAAAGTGCGCGTGTGCTATTGCGTAATAAAGGCTCTTTTTCCAAAGTATTACACAGTGCGCGAGTGTTAGTGAAAGAAACGGGGTCGTCCCCTATTGTGTTGAGATCAGGATTCAAATCTCCGGATGAATCCGTAGACACGTCTTATGTATAAACTTAGATTTAAAACGAGAAATGCCTATCAGCTGGTAATCATTATCAATACTAATCCATGGGTTCAGTAATTTAAGTCCAATTGTTGATCACCTTGTACATCAGTTACAGCATCTCATCACCACTACTAACCCCATCTTTCTCGCCCGGGAATATGTACGAGCATGCACGTACATTTGCCGAATCAGCAATCACTTTGACCTAAATGTTCACATTTACGCAAATTATATTGTTACCAAAATCAGTTCGTCATCGGTCATCAAGCAAACCGCACGTTCTCACCCTTCATCAAATCCACTCTCATTACATACGTATAAGTACAGTTTTATAATATAACAAACTATATCAGTTAACAGTGTTTCCATCAGCCCAACCCCTATCAGTCAAAGTAGTACGGGCATCCCCGTACAGTTACACTATGATAAATTTGCAATTATGATAAAAATAATAGAAATCATTTATGTCTTAAGTCATTGGTTACACATGTTTTTCTTTTTGAGCGCGCATTTTATCGCAAACCACGAGATTACAACACAATGCATGTATCGATTAAAAAAAAAACTGATTTTACATAATGATTACAGGAGCGCAACTTAGTTTAGTCTCTCGGAGTCACCCTGAGACTGAGACATATAAGACTAAATTGTATGATGTATTACATAATGTTGCACGATGTCCGCAGCCTGCGCTACAGCAGCGAGTCCAGCATCCTGTTCGCGTGCTACGCGGGCGGCGCGGTGGTGGCGTGGGAGAGCGACGCGGCCGCGCGGCCCGCGCCCGCGCGCATCCTGCCCGCGCACGCGCTGGCCTGACCGCCGCCGCCCCACCGCGCTGCACCACTACTCACAGTGCCATCGACCCGGCTGCTCCGTGCTTCAACCGAACACGCTGTCTCGGTAGCGTGACGTTACGTAAAAAAATGTGCTCCAGCGAAACTGAATCTAGCGTTGTTTTTATAAAAATCTCATTGCTTTTGACACCTTTTTAAAGAGAGTCGACAGCGCCCCGCACCCTGGCACTTAAGTTCGAGGCAGTGTACATGAGCTACCAAAGTGTAGAGTGTAGTGGTCCCTGACTCGACTGTCGCATGAGCCTTAGGTGTTTTGACATTCATCATTAAAAGAAACTCTCAAGCTTTGATTATCGGGTATCCCCAGGCTCTAATGACCTCTTACATATTATGGTTTCTCATGATTGGATGGGTTATGCTCTCCGATTCGGTTTTCTTATACATATGTTAGACATCATACATGGGCCGGATCCCGGCCGCTCTTTATGACGGCCGTCGCCCGAGACGAATGATCGAGCTGCCTCGCCTAGCCGCTGGCGGCCGTACCCGCGCCCCAGCCAGCCCTCCCGAGGCCGCGCGGTGCTTCGAGCCATGGGAATACACGTGCAGGGGACCAAAGCTGCAGCTAGTGTTGTCGTCCTTGTTTTCGTGGAAACAGTAACGATGACGTCACCATCACAAGTACACGTCGGTTGCACCGTTATATCGTTTTACAGGCATTTCAGTTTGCAGCGTCATTTACAATACAAGACTGTTACTCATTCTTTATAAGTGCGTTTTTAAATATTGTGTGCGTGCGTGGTGAGCTAGAGTTAGAGTATCTTTAGAAATAAGCAATGTAATGTCGTCTTCCTATGTATAAAATATTGTTGCAGTGCCAAAATACATGAAAAGCAATAGCACGTAACGTTACACGTAGCAATATAACGTTGTGATAATGAATTTGAATATAACGAACGAATATGATGAGATACGGATATATGAATGTTATATTTTTAAACCAAATTTCATAGCAAGTTGTAATCCATTTACAGTGGCATGGCGAAGCATGCATGGGCATGTTTCATAATGCATGTGAATGGATTCAATTTTCCATAGATATGGGGGTAAAGTTTATATAGGATAAGAAAAAGAAAATGTATGTGGTACTGAATAAGGAACGTTGTAGGAGTGAATAAACAGTGAAGAATGTCCACCAATGATATCGCTAAGCGACGTCGTTGCTCGTTGTCCGTGCACTTGCACAGTTTTAATTACTCGCCGATAATGCCGGCCAAGTTGACCATCTACAAATCTATCCACTATACACAAATAAATTATACTTCTGTACTAGTTTCCGTGGCTAGATTTGCACAAGTAAATAGTTAAGTTTGTGGCCGGCGTAAAGTATAAATAGAATCGAAACGAAAATACCACTGGATTTCTTTCCCTCTTGCTCGCACAGACAAGTGAACTGCGTGTGTAAGATAAAAAGAGATCGCGTTCCATCTTCGTTTCGATTCTTCATTGGCACGAATTATGCAAATGTGTGTAGCCAGATAGAACATATTTTTTTATCATAGAGAATCTACGAATTTACTTCCGATATGATCGATATATTCTGTTATATTACTGTTTTAAATGTTATTTCTATTTACATAATAAAGACTGTTTTTCGAAAGCAAATTATTTAGATGACATATCATAAGTGGATAATTTTGTAAATACATAGTAACCTGCCTATATTTTATTTTAGTACGTACGGATTTTCAAGAAAAAAAACTTGCTCTTACTACTTATTTTATTACATGCTATTTCATTATTTCTAACTATTAAAGGAGGCTATATACAGAATTTGTTTGATATTCTGAATGCGTTATAGAGATATCTACGTGAGTAATTAATATTTGGCAAAAGAAAGACATTGTTCTTCCAAGTTCTTAATCCCAACACATTTCGGCGCCTAGTGCAGGTTTTTTTTACTTTGTTTTGTACTTTAAACATTCGCCAGCCATAGGAATGGCTGGCGAATGTTTTGAGTTTTATTAATTATCTCAATAAAATTCAATACGTAATTTTGAAAACCTTGATTTTGTTATGGTTTATAGTGTACCGTCTGGCATCAGGGCTCAAGGTGCTCTTGAGCCCCCCCCCCCCCCCCCTCTTGTATCCGCGCCTGATTGATATTTTAAATAGGAGGTTCATAAAACAAAGTCGTTACAAGTTGTCGTGGACGGCTCCACATCCGACCAATTGGCAATTAATGCCGGGGTACCTCAGGGGTCCGTTCTCTCTGCTACTCTTTTCTTGCTGCATATAAACGACCTGCTTGGACCCGGTATCTTTGGGTATGCAGATGACAGCACAGTATCAGAGAGATACATGTCTGACGCACGTGCCGGAGCAGCGCTGATACAGTCCAATCGAGAGACCATGGTCGATAGCTTGAATATGTCCTTGCAGGCAGTCTCCGAATGGGGCGATGCCAACCTGGTCAAATTCAATGCTTCCAAGACCCAAGCGTGTCTGTTCTCCGCGAAACGGAGTCCATTTCACCTGACTCCGACTTTCCGTAATGTATCTGTGCCCGTGAAGGACCACCTAGAGCTACTGGGTGTGACTCTCAGTTCCAAGCTCAATTTCGGTTCCTTCATTGAGTCCAAAGCCAAACTAGCTGCTATGAAGTTGGGCATCCTAGGGAAGGTCAGGCGGTATTTCACACCGGGACAGCTTCTAAATTTATATCAAGCTCAAGTCCGATCGTGCATGGAATACTGCAGCCATCTCTGGGATGGGTCTGCTAAGTATCAGCTGGAGGCTTTGGACTCCATAGACAGGCGGGCTAGAAAGCTCATTGGCAATGAGACCCTAGTGCAGGCCAAGCTACAGAGCCTAGAACACCGACGTAGGGTTGCCAGCCTATCAGTTTTCTACAGAATACATTTCGGAGAGTGTGCGACGGAATTACACGAGTTAATTCCCCCATCTCCATTCTATCATCGGTCAACAAGACGCACGGACAAGTGTCATCCGTACACTGTGGACATTCCTTCGGTACGTACTAAGCGGTTTGCTTCTACGTTCATCGTGCGAACTGCCAAGGAATGGAACACGCTACCGGCGTCTTTGTTCCCCGTCGACTATAATCTGGGTGTTTTCAAGTCGAGAGTGAACAGGTACCTTCTAGGCAAGTATGCTACATCGTAGATCTCATCGTCACTTACCATCAGGTGAGATCGAGATCAAATACTTGCCTATATCGTAATAAAAAAACAAATTTCCATGACCAGCAGTGTGATTTTGAAACCTCGGAAATCGGAATCGGATTCGGAACGGTAGTTTGCGTTTACGAAGTTATTTTAATAATGGTAGGAAATAGTAAAAAACATATTGAACGCAAAATCTAAACTATTACAGTTTCTTGTGATAAAAAGCTTCATACTTATAACCACATAAATCAAACATTAAGTTGAACACTTGTTATTTTTGATATTCACGTTTCTAAGCCTACGTGTTAGTTTATTATTTTTTGTACCGAACTTTGTAAACAAATACTAACTACAAGGCCTAACTAAACGAATATATAATCACTACCTACGTTTTGGCTACCTTTGGCTCTATTGCCTTTGGTTTGGCCCATAGACAATATATGGCCCTCTACCACTGAACTTGCTGGCGATAGATATCGTCACTCATCGATCTGACTGCGATAAATACCTACAATGCGCTATAGCCTTGAGCCCAGGGCCGCAACGCGCTTGCAAGAGATAGTCACGTTATAATATTGCCCATTACATAATTTCTTGACACTGGCAAAATGCTTCTGGTGTGTCTGCCAAATATCAAATAAAAAAAACAAATGAAACAAAATGGCGTTAGTGATTTGTTTGATTCATTGTTGAATTTGTAATTATATTGCAACGTGGTTATTTATATTCGTGATTAATTTGTTGGTGAATAATCAGACTTATCTACTTAGTGTCAAGAAAGCATTGAAGTGAATCGAAATGGGCTCAAAGAAACACAAAAAAGAGTCCAAAAAGAGGAAGCATAGGAGTAGATCTCGATCACCACTCGACGCCGAGGAACGTGAGCGCAAACGACATCGCAAACACAAGGATCGGAAGCGGGACCGCTCGCCAGACGGTTAGTTACACTTGTTCAATTACTAAAACACGATGCGCTGGGCATTGGTGATGATTCCCAACATTCGTGTGCCATTATACTTACACTTCGTAAGTCACTCTGTCTTATGATCTATTCAATAAGTTATCGCTCATTACTTATCGCATACTATTTCGATGTATTTGCGTACGAGGCAACTATTATGGGAATCATGAACGATCTTGGCGCGTTTTCCATTTGACATGATAATGGCATAGTGTGCTCGTTATTTCAGACTCGGTGGCATGCGAGATGGGCCACCGCGTCCTACGTGCTGCTGGCGTAAGGTGGGTACTGTAGTGCTTCCTCCACTGCGGCCTACCAGTGCAGAATGGTACGGAAATGCTACAATTAAGACAATGTTTTTTCTTGATACAGTATAGAAATACCATCGTATCTTTCTCATTTTTGTAAGGAAAGGCAGCCTTGAGGACACATTATTTTAGTTCAAATGGCTTACATGGAACCTACACTCACATGTTATAAAGTATATACCACAGCTAAGGACTGTGGCTTGTGATAAGACAGCCCAATCTATATGCTTACTGTAGTGTGGTCAGTGTGTTAAAGTTGTGCAAGATGAGGCTTGATTATGGCAATCACCTGCTGTTATGACAATGTCATGCATGCAGCTTTAAATGGTTTCACATTCTTTCAACACTGTTAGTAATTTTGGCTTTGATAGTATTCCCAAAAGTTATTAATTCAAGACCGAGTTTGCAAAACAATATGAACAAATAATAATAATCAACCAAATAATAGAAACCATTGGTAATTTGTACAGGATTTTATAAAAAGGGCACATTCACATCCCTATTTTACTACCAGTTACACACTCAAGTATTCATTGACATTTGAGCAAACCAGTGTATCATCTTGTTAAGCTTCACCAATTTAATGGTATGTACCAGTTTACTCATAGTGAAGGAATACTTATGTGTAGCTAACCTAACTGGAGACACATAAAATTGGGATGTGAGTAGCCACTCCAAATGGTTACATTATTGTTACAGTTGAAGAGGTGCCAGTGGACTCTCATTTGCAAAAGGACAATGGCTCGGTGCACTCGCGCAGCCGCAGCACCAGCGAGGACCGTGATCGCCGCATACGGCCACATCACTCGCATGTACAGACGGCTGACACACCCAGGTGAGAGAGGACTATGAACATCATATACAATATGCAAAACATTTCAGGTTTCAGAGAGCAGTTGGGTGTGTTGCAGCCAACTTCACATAAGGAAAATTATTTAACTAGCAGTAATGCTAACTATAAATGAATAAGCCAGTACTAGTAATAAATAGTCCAGCTGCATAGTCAGCTAACTTTATCCATTGTGGGCGGGGCGTGGGCACTGCAGACCTCAATGCGAGGGGTTTTCGAGGTTGTGTCTGCGAAACTGACTCAGTATGGGTAGATGGCTGATGATATATGCATGTCGAGAACTATAATAAATATTAATTGAATAATAAAAAATCCATAAATGCGTACAGAGACACAGAAGACGAGCCGCGAGCCAGCGACCGGTCGCCGGTTTCGATTAGTGGCGGTGTGCAGGAGAGCCTGTCAGTCCAGGAGACCAACAAACTTCGTGCCAAGCTTGGTCTCAAACCACTAGAGGTCGCTGAGAAACCTGCAGGTGATTGCCAATATTTCCCTTATGTAAAATCAATCTGCATAAGTTACTCAACTCTTATGGGTAAGCGCAATCCAGCGGATGACGGCGAAGCGACTAATTCAATAACCAGTAATACTCAAACGTGTTTAATTTGAGAAATTGGTAGAAAGAAATTGAATCACTCATTCCTAGTGTTATTTTATTGCACTTTTTAACAAGCATGAACATGCTCTAAATGAGAGAATGACTCTTGGAGATGTCTAAGAGTCCGCTTGTCCTCTTCCAATGACGACTTATACTTTTACTCCTTACATTCATATCCACCTCTAATACCAGTGTTCTAGTAAGCCAAGCCAAGTCACAAAACTCAAAATTTCGGAAGTATAAATCTGATATCGATATCCCTTTCAGTATTTTGGAAGCCACGCCAAGAACGTAATTTTCATTCTCATTGTATTATCATCTAGATGACGGCAAAATCAAAGATGACCTCGGCGAGTTCTACCACAAACCGGCCGCAAATCTGTCGCAGCTGAAGAAGTCTGAAAAGATCAAGGAGAAGCTGGAGGAGCGGAAGGAGAAGCGAAAGCTGGAGCAGAAGCTGCAGACCACGCTGCTGGCCGACGACGCGGCGGACGACGACGACGCCGCCGGCTGGGTCCAGCGCTCCAGGGACATCGAGAAACAGAAACGAGAAGCTGCCAAGAGGGTGAGTACATAACATATATTGCATATTAACTACTGAATCAAGACAATCTTTTTAGAGAAGGCGTTTTGCTGAACTAGCTGTAAAATAATTATGTAATTTTAGGGATTAGATGCCAGTTGATCCTAATTTCTTAATGCCTCTGCAGTGTGTTTGAAACCCTCAAATAATTAGTAGAAATAAAATGAAATCTGATATTTATTTTTATTACAGTAAGTATTCTATTACAGTAAGTTATATGGCGGAAAAGGGAGGATCTTCCAGCCAGGCGGGCGGTATGCCTCACGGTTATTGTCGGGATCTTGTATATATGCTACGTGCTCCGAAAACTCTCTCTCTCTGAATATCGTCTGCAGCGCCATCTGTGTACCCTGCGGTGCGGTTGAATAGGTCGCTACAGATATTTACGAATCATCAAAAAATACTGTTAAGGATCAAATGGTAAGAAACTAGCCTTTTTTGGTGTGCGCAGGCGGCGATGCTGGACGAGATGGATGCGGTGTTCGGCGTGTCGGAGCTGGTGGCGGCGGACGCGGACGCCACGCGCCGGCGCAGCTACTCGGCGCGCCAGCTGCGCGGCCTGCGCGTCGCGCACGACATCGACGCCGTCAGTACTCCATGCGATCACATTACCACTCATAAATACTGTACTCGTCAGGCTACTCTGCCTGAGGTAAAACATATTCTTAACTCAATCATGTATTTGCTTGTGTGCAGCTGGGTGACGAACGCGAGGTGGTGCTGACGCTGGCGGACAAGGAAGTGCTGGCCGAGGACAGCGAGGACGTGCTTGTCAATGTCAACATCGTCGACGACGAGCGGTACAAGAAGGTAACCTTGCATTGATCCCCCCATACTCTTCATTCATGTCCACATTGTTTATAAAACTTCGTGAAGGGGCGCCTATCTCTGCAATGTTCCGTTTTAAGTTTGTTACGGTTTGTACCAGAACTTGGAGGAAGCGAAGAAGGCGAAGACCGGCTACCGCGCGTACGACGACGAGGCGGAGCTGGAGGCGGCCGCCCTCGGCTACCAGAAGCCCGTGCTCGCCAAGTACGACGACGAGATCGACAAGGGCAAGAAGGACAAGCAGAAGGGCTTCTTCATAGGTGACGAGGACGTGTTCGACGCCAAGAAGTTCAGGGACATAATGGTGAGACTTTCTTATATTATCAATGTGACACGCCGGATTTAGGGCCAGCGCAGTCCGGAGGGGCGCCGCCGAAGAGCAGGCACTGATCGCTTGGCACTCCTCCCACTGCGCGACTAGGGTAAGTGAAGCATGTGGCCTCTCGACCGCGCTTCATGCCATCTTGTGTGATTGTATCTTTGAATTGGCAGAATTGATTTAGCAGAAAATACTTTGAAGCGTACCATTGCAAGACTTCGAGACACAGTGAGCTCTTTCTGCGTAGATCGGACCTCAAGTAACGACTAAATATGAGGGTACCCCCGTCAAACTATCACACTAGGACGTCAACCACCTCAGTCCTCCCGTGACCATGGTTGCTGCAAAGCAGCCGAAACGTCGGGAACGTAGAATAAAAAATAAACCGCGATAAAATCCTTAAGATTAGTTTTATTTCAATGTGTAGTATTCGCGTAAATATAAGAAATCAATACAGAAAATACTTCATGAGGTTCCCATTTGATCTCGTTAAAGTTAAACTATTTTCATTTACGGATGATCATTGTGATTATTCATGGTGTAGAGTTCATGGAGCTCCGGGGCATTATTAGTGATTACAAGTAGTTTGTATATTACGATAAAATTCATCGATTTTCTAGTATTCGAGCGTAGTGAATGCAAAATTATGACCTTCGTATTCGCTCATTCGACGACAACCAACGAAGTTCTGTTATTTTTGTCTCTGCTTAAAAGCCTAATGAAGTTATTCCTCGCGGGTGGGTGCGCAGAGACAGGATTGCGTGCAAGGCGGCGGCGACAAGCGGCTGGAGAGCCTGCGGCTGCCGGAGCTGCGGCTGGCGTCCGACTACCTGGACGAGCACGAGCTGCAGGCCAAGTTCAAGAAATCCAAGCGCAGGGGCAAGATGCGCCGGAAGGCCAAGGAGGAGCCGATAGACGTGGACGACTACGACGCCGGCACCGCGCCGCTCGACACCGACGACACCGGTACGCGCGACTCTTGTTGTAGTAGCTGCTTACATACTCTACGTCGTATGGTATATTATTGCGGGGTTGGGCGGCAGATGAATCGGTTTTCATTTTACCAAAGCGAACTATTAGAATCTACTTTTATTTTGGTAGTTGCGATTCCCTGAGAAAAATTTAAAGAAATGAATAATATTTTACCAGTACCATGCCAATATATTTACGAGAGCATTTCTTAGAAATATAGGTGTCGTTAATGTTTATTTTAAGACTAGAACCTGGGTTATGAAGTTTTCGTTTGTCATTGGTTTTTTTATTCAGAGTAGTACATCGATTTTAATTTTCCACCTGGGCAGACAAAATGATATTTTATAACAACAAATGTAATTGATGGTGCAGAAGTGAAGCTCGGGGAGTTGCCGTCATCCCTAGTAGTAGATGAAGAGGAGACCGAGCCCGACACGGAGCTGCAGGCGGCGCTGGCGCGCGCGCGGCGCCTGCGCCAGCTGGACGCGGCCGCCGCCACCGCCACCGCCGCCCCCGCCACCGCCACCGCCGCCCCCGCCACCGCGCACAAGGTGAGCGCGGCCCGACGGCTGGACTAGTGCTGTCGTGTGGCTCCACCTCAAACTATACCTAGCTTTATGCTAACGAATTCCGCCCCACTCACACCACAGATTAAATAAACTTCATTCCCCGATTTAAGAAAATATATTCTAATATGAATCATGCATTATGCACCGCTTAAACGCTGCTTCATCAGGTGCAAGATGTTGGAATGGTTTCGAAATTGTGAGACGATTAGTAATCCCACAAGTTGGCACATTTTATTTACTTCAAAACGACGTGATTAATCTTTCAACATTCGAGACTACTCACGTACCTACAAGTTCTATTAATTACATAATTTCCGCAAGCTGGCCTTTATTACCAACCAGGTGGAGGAAATCCTGGAGAGCGTGAAAGAGGAGCCGATCGGTGAAGAGTCGGCAGAGGGCGGCGCCATGGTGCTGGACGCGACGGCCGAGTTCTGCCGCACGCTGGGCGACATCCCCACGTACGGGCTGGCCGGCAACCGCGACCAGCGCGCCGAGATCATGGTGAGTGCTGCGCGCGATACCGAGCCAGACCAACTGTGCTCGTCGAGCCCAAATTTCAAACTAAATACGGAGTAAATAAGTGTTTATATTGCTCTTTTGGTAAGTTCAGTGTCACTCCTTTAAAGAATTCTATTAATAATATTATTATAAACAAATGAAAATATTACCAAATTATTAAACTCATTGAATTATTTTTATTTAATTTTAATCCATCATCTTATGATACTTAAGTTATTGTTTATTTTTTGTTGTCGAGATTGATAGTGATTAAAGGCCATATTTCGTATTTTTTATTGAAAAAAAAAAACACATAAATCATGGAGCATGATCGACCGCATTCGGCCTTAGGAGTGTGAATAAAAAAAATACATTTGTAGGATTTTGAACGCGAAGACATGGACATAGAGCCTGAGCCGGAGAGCAGCGCGGGCGCCTGGAGCCGCGTCGACGTGGACACCGAGCGGCCGCCCGACCTCGCCGCCGGTACGTGTCGTCACTCAGCCTGTCCGGCTCCTTCCGTTCACTTTGTGCGGTCCACACAAACAACTCGTTGTTTAATGCGCTTATAGACATGGATTACGCTTTTATTGCTTCACTATTCTCTATTGTTTTTTGTATCTAGCATTTTTCTCAATGTAGTCAGATGAAAAAATTTGTGCTTCGCACGGCTGCAAAATTATAGTCTCATGCAGTTGAATCCCTCGCTATGCTCAGGGTTCTATTTTTGAACCACTTGCTACGTTCGTTCAAGTGGTTCAATCTGAGAATCCTGAGCTTGCTCTGTATTTAATACAAGCACTCGCACCAAATAAGTTAGCAGCCTTGCACTTGTCGGTCGTATTGTCGTTCGGCTCGCACATGTAACGCATCTCCCGGTCACAGGCGTTGGCGCCGGACTGGAGGCCGAGCCGGCACTGGGCGCGGGCGTGGCGGGCGCGCTGCGGCTGGCGCTCAGCAAGGGATACCTGGAGCGGGCGGGGGCTGCGCCCGCTCCCAAGAACCAGCTGCTGCACCTGCTCACCGCCAGGCACTACTCCATCGAGGACAAGACGTACGGGTGAGTGCCGGGACAGTACAGGTACGCGGCTGGCGCTCAGCAAGGGATGCCTGGAGAATACCTCGCGTGTCGTTATCTTTAGCACGTGCTCAACAGTGTGTGTATGTTGTGTGCAGCGAGGACGACAAGTACGGGCGGCGCGAGCGCGGCGGCCACTCGGGCCCGCTGCAGGAGTTCCGCGAGAAGTCCAGCTTCCGACCCAACATCAAGCTGGAGTACGTGGACGACGACGGCCGCCCCCTCTGCCCCAAGGAGGCGTTTCGCTACCTCTCGCACAAGTTCCACGGCAAGGGGCCCGGGAAGAACAAGCAGGAGAAGCGTATCAAGAAAGCCGTTCAGGAGGGGGTGCGTATACACTTGCCTCGTGGCCGCGTCCGGACCGGCCGCGCTGCCCCGCGAGCCTAGCGCATGTTCGGGCTCGTCAGCGCGACCGTTGTTAGCCTCGCAAGTCTGCGCGGCCGGTTCGGATACAAATTTGTTGGCACTGTAACTTCTATACATTTTGGACGACGACCAGTCTATATCATAATTATTATTGTACTACAAATATACCTGTGCTCCACAGTTGATGAAGAAGATGAGCTCGACGGACACGCCGCTCAACACGCTGCAGATGCTGCAGGACAAGCAGCGCGAGACGCACTCGCCCTACATCGTGCTCAGCGGCGTCAAGCGAGACAACAACTAGCCGCCGACACCGCGCACTCGCAATAACCACTAGGCGGAAGGGAAACTTAGGAATACAGTCAATCTTGTGTATTTTCGCAATTCTGGTGTAATAAATAATGAGTTTAAGACCTAAAACTGCTTTTAATTTTAATGTTTTTCACTTAGTTATGACTGTACGAAAGTTACTGTAAAAGCGCAAGTTCGGGCGCTCGAGGTCGGAGGTGAAGCACGATAGCACCCATCCGCAGTCCTCACCTTGCCTCGCATGCCTTAAATGTAGTCATGAAATTATTATCCAAGGTAAAGTGCCGTCCTTGTCTGCTTTCGGCTTTCTACTCACCGCGAGACTCGATGGCTCCCCAAAAAGTTTGCCAACGATAAAAAATAATATGTAAATCAATCTGCTGGGTGAACGTATATCACTGGCACGAAAACGCTATACAAGATAAAATAAAAAACGAACCAAATCAAAGAAATTGACAATTATCAATCACTTTACAGCTTGTCGAAGAATTGAGTTTGAATTTTTAAGTTTTGTTAAATAAGTATAATTAAATAAGGAAATTATAAAGATAATACAAATAAATGAGACGCTAGCGGTCACTATGTCTGTCGACTACGCGGCCCCGCCCACGCCGCTCCAGCTGCCGGCCTTCGTGCCCTACGCCTGCCGGGAGCTGGGCGCGCACTTCGACGTACGCGTCGACGTCACGACGCAGCGTGAGTGACTTTCCACCTCAAACTTGTAGATATCTGTCGCGGGGCACTGGGTTCAGCCATCAATAAAGCTACACAATTATAGAGCTACACTGATCCACCGCTATGGAAATTACTCTGAAATAATTAACTTTATTGCCGAACTCGAACGGTACAAAGTCGACACTCTGTTGTCTTCATCAAGAGCCGCGTTTAACGCAGTGGAGAGCTTCCCGGTTTTTTTAACCTAACCCGATTACCCTGAGCACCAGCCAGCGGGATCCTTCGATCCCTTCGATGATCTTCCACACACACACCCCTATAGCACTGCCCTAGAATCAACTCATAGGTAATGTATTCTTTGTGCAGAGGAGTACGTGAGTAAAATTGATACGCCGAAGAAACCCCCTAAAAGCAAAGCGACGTCCCGCCAGACGTCTGCACCCGAAACCGTCAAGGTGGAGGAGTCTGCGACCGCGCAGGCATTCTTCAACGCCGCGGAGGGCGACGAAGTGACGGTGGGCGCGGTGATGGACGTGCTCGGCCACCTCGTCGAGATCAGCTTCCAATCCGAGCCCGAGGTGCCCTGTCTGCTGGTCAAGATCATCGGCATGTGTGTGCCGTACCAGCAGCTGTTCAACAAGCTCGCGGTGCGGTGGAGCGGGCTGGACGGCGTCACCCTGTACGAGATGTCGAAGTATCTGGCGATGTCGCAGCTCACGGAGCTGTGCCTGGACGACTCCCCTGTCCCGGAACGCAACTACGCGATCCTCCTGGAGCAACCCTCGCACCTGAAGCACCTGTCGCTCGCGCGCTGCGACCTCGTGGACGAGGACTGCATCGCGATATGCGACAAGTTGGTGTACCCGCGCCCCGCCTCCACGACTCTGCAACTATTGAACCTCGCGTCTAACACTATAGATGACGCCGGCGCGCACGCAATAGGCGAAATGTTGCGCAGCAACCGCACGCTGCAGTATCTCAATCTCTCCGGCAATCGCATCTCCGACGCCGGCGCTGGGGACATTTTTAAAAGTCTCGTAGATTTCAAAATGACCGCCACGGAAATACATGACAAACGTCTCCGGATGATAGAACACCTGAGGCTGAGGAAGGAGGTATATGAGCGGTGCCTGCGGATGGTGATACAAGAAATCGAGGCCAGTCGAAGCAAGTTGATGAAGAAATCTGGTAATCGAGGAGTGAAAAAGAACCCGAACGAAGCGCGCTTCTCGCTGGACGCGGTGGTGTCGCGGGCGGAGGCGCTGGCCGCCGAGCAGCTGAGCGGCACCGCCGAACCCTTCGCGCGCGACGAGACCGCGCCGCGCGCCCGGGCGCTGTACTCCCTCGGCAACCGCGCTCTCTGCTACCTCAATCTTTGCTACAATCATCTCGGGTACAAGAGCGTCACCGAGCTGGTCCGAGTTCTGGTGCACCAGAGTTCGGGGACGAGTAAGTTCGGCGCGGGGCTGACCCGCGTGCTGGTCGAGGGCAACCCGCTGCCGGTGCTGTGCGCCGACTACGAGCAGCTGGACGAGCTGCTCGAGAACATATACAAGGCGAAGGAGCTGGCGACCAAGAACAAGTCCCGGCCTGACCGCAGCGGCAAGGGGAAATCCCAAATATTGAAAAGCAAGTAGACTTCATTATTTATACTTATTTGTTTAACCCATAGATCATAATTTTATTATTATTAAGGATTTTAAGATGCCTACCTACATTGTATTAATGAACGTTATTTATTTAGACTCTTCTATAATTTTAATTAGACAATAATCATAATATTAATAAAATATATAATTAACACGAATACGTAATTTAATTGCACTCCACATGATCTCAGGCATCGTGTAATAAAATTATCCAATATGCATAAGAAGACGCGTTACAGATTCCTCTCCGTCTCGAGAAAAAATAAATATCTATCATGACCTTTCGTGAAAATCTACAGTTCCGAATTACCTGCACGTCGATCTCTCATGTCGCCCCACGGGCCCAGGGTTTCACTCGGGTTCAGTATTGCTATTCTGTAACGACAATCTCATATCTCACGCGTGAGTCCGAAAGTGAATTGTAAAATTTCAATACAAATTTTACATTAAACCCGAGGATTCACGCGTGAGATATGAGATTGTTATTTCACGCGTGATTTCGAGGAGAGTTAACCTAAGCTCCCAAATTCATAGAAGTTTTAATTAATTTACAATGGTATCAAGAAATCACTTTTCTCCTAAAAATGTTCTGTAATGTTATTGTAAGCCGACATTAACATTGATAAATTTAGGGCATAGGAAGTACAATTATAACAAAGGTACCTCGGGGCCAGTAGCCCAGCCCGACTGTCGCGGTAACATTTCTCCCATTGAGAAATGGGCGAGAGGTAAAAATAGCACTCCAGTCCAGCTGAAGGCACCTGACTACTTTACTACCTTACTACCTTACTTACCGTTTGAAGTACTCAGCTGTAGCTGTCGTAAGTGGGTCTGTAGCAACACCTAGCTATTTCTTTCATAAAAGGTCACCGATCGATAACAAAGAGCGAGAATGTAGTGTCGGATGCGCGGCGGGTCAGTGCTGCTGCTGCGAGGTGGAGGGCGCGAGCGCGGGCGGTCTGCCCTCGAAGTGCGTCTTCTTGGTCTTGGCGGCGCGCCGCAGCTGCGTCTCGCGCACCAGCTCTGGCGTGGGCGGCCGCCGCACCGGCTGCGTCGACGCCATGCGCAGGTGCGAGTACAGCGGGATCTGGCCCAGGTATGACTTTGTTAATACTGATGACGATTCCAATTCTCAGCGAGTGGCACTTCCCATGGTCCTGCTTTTATGTGCTACCGCGGACATAATTGCCTGCCCTTCTGAAGGGAATTTCAAGTCTTGGGAGCACGCGATGGTTGCTGTGTACGGGTACCCATGTACAGTTTTGAGGCCGTACAGTAGGTAAGTGCGACTCACCGTGGCTAGGGAGTCGTCGAGCACGATCCTGTCTTGCCTGTCGGGGCGCTTGGGCAGCGTGAAGTAGTGTCCGAGCAGCGGCTCGGGCGGCGGCTCGCCGAAGGTCTTGTGGCGCAGCTCCTGCTCGGTGATGTCGCGCAGCTTGTCCACCTCCACCTGCCCCGGCACGTAGCGCGACACGTAGCCGCCGCGCCACACCTGCCGTCACATCACACAGCCGTTCACGTTCTGCTGGAGTGCAGCGGAGTGGCCTCCTACCGTGCGAGCGAACTGGACTCACCGGGAAGCTGGGAGAACTTCCTGATAGCCTTTTTATGGCTGGAGTATCCGGTCAAACACCCTTCCACTCATAAAACATGCACACTCTTATCTATTTATGGATACCGCATATGCAGAATACCATTTGAACGAACCTTAAATGTAGTGAAGCTGGCAACTTTCTTGACGTCAGGCGGGAACCTGGTAACGTCCAGCGTCCACGGCAGGAAGCTGCCCAGCGTCTGCAGGTACTCGCCCGACAACCGCCACATTCGCACGCTGTAGTCTGAACTACCTCTGTGACATTTACGTAACCATTAGTATTAGTGCAAACAAAACACATCTAAAAGCTCACAACCCGCAAAGTGGGGAATACTAGGCTGGCGCAAGAACTTTGAGGGGGGGGGGGGGGGGGAATCGACCGCTGGATCAGAGAATATCTCAACACAACAAATAACAATCCACCACCACCACGGCAGGTGCGCGCGGTAGCTGCTGAGCTGAGGGAGGGTGTCTCACGTGAGCAGCAGCTTGAGCTCGTCGATGTACGCCATGCAGGTGATGCAGCGCAGGTGCGCGCGGTAGCTGCTGAGCTGAGGGAGGGTGTGTCTCACGTGAGCAGCAGCTTGAGCTCGTCGATGTACGCCATGCAGGTGATGCAGCGCAGGTGCGCGCGGTAGCTGCTGAGCTGAGGGAGGGTGTGTCTCACGTGAGCAGCAGCTTGAGCTCGTCGATGTACGCCATGCAGGTGATGCAGCGCAGGTGCGCGCGGTAGCTGCTGAGCTGAGGGAGGGTGTGTCTCACGTGAGCAGCAGCTTGAGCTCGTCGATGTACGCCATGCAGGTGATGCAGCGCAGGTGCGCGCGGTAGCTGCTGAGCTGAGGGAGGGTGTGTCTCACGTGAGCAGCAGCTTGAGCTCGTCGATGTACGCCATGCAGGTGATGCAGCGCAGGTGCGCGCGGTAGCTGCTGAGCTGAGGGAGGGTGTGTCTCACGTGAGCAGCAACTTGAGCTCGTCGATGTACGCCATGCAGGTGATGCAGCGCAGGTGCGCGCGGTAGCTGCTGAGCTGAGGGAGGGTGTGTCTCACGTGAGCAGCAGCTTGAGCTCGTCGATGTACGCCATGCAGGTGATGCAGCGCAGGTGCGCGCGGTAGCTGCTGAGCTGAGGGAGGGTGTGTCTCACGTGAGCAGCAGCTTGAGCTCGTCGATGTACGCCATGCAGGTGATGCAGCGCAGGTGCGCGCGGTAGCTGCTGAGCTGAGGGAGGGTGTGTCTCACGTGAGCAGCAGCTTGAGCTCGTCGATGTACGCCATGCAGGTGATGCAGCGCAGGTGCGCGCGGTAGCTGCTGAGCTGAGGGAGGGTGTGTCTCACGTGAGCAGCAGCTTGAGCTCGTCGATGTACGCCATGCAGGTGATGCAGCGCAGGTGCGCGCGGTAGCTGCTGAGCTGAGGGAGGGTGTGTCTCACGTGAGCAGCAGCTTGAGCTCGTCGATGTACGCCATGCAGGTGATGCAGCGCAGGTGCGCGCGGTAGCTGCTGAGCTGAGGGAGGGTGTGTCTCACGTGAGCAGCAGCTTGAGCTCGTCGATGTACGCCATGCAGGTGATGCAGCGCAGGTGCGCGCGGTAGCTGTTGAGCAGCAGCGGGCGCGGCTGGTCGCGCACGCCGCGCTTGGCGCGCCCCTCCACGCGGTCGTGCCACAGGAACGGGAACAGCATCCGCAGCCGCGGCATGCACACGTGCACCTGCAGCCGCCGAGCCTGACGTTCTGACCGGCTCCGCGCCGGTCGTACTGAGCGTCGCGATGCCATATAACAGGCATCGGGACGCCTTATATAACAAGTGTCGTGACGCTCATAACCAGCGACGCAAAGCTAATTTAAAACATCGCGAAGCCCAATTAAAAGCTGTAACGCGTAAAACAAGCAACGCGATGCCACACATGTGTCGCGACGCGTTGAAACAGGCGTCGCGACGCCCAATAACAAGCGTCGCTACGCCGAAGAAAAAGCTTCGCGAAACCATATAACAAAGCGTTACGACGCCCAACAACATGCATCACTCGGCCTATGAAAAGCATAGCGACGCCTTATAAGAAAGAATTACCTGCTCGTGCGACAAGTAGTTGGTCATGAGCCAAACTTTAACGTAGCCTAGTGTGGTGCCAGTGAAAAGAAACTGGTTGTCGATATCCGTGGCGAAGGCAGCCACGTAGTCGCCGGCCGTGTGGACCGCCTGGAAGGAGCCCTTGTACCCGCCCGCCGGGTGGTCGGACCAGGCCTGAACCTGCCCGTTCTCCAGCGCCAGCATCAGGGATGCTGGGAATAAAGGTTCTGTGACTATACAAGTACACAAACCGCCAAATTCATGGATGTTTTAATAATTGACAATGTCATTACAAAGCATTTTTCAGAAGAAAAGTGATTTGCGTTAATTTGATTTAATTGGTCCATGCTATTGCCTTTGTAATTTTGTAAATGGACGAAAACTTCTTACATATGGCGACATTTAGGGGTTAATATTTTCTTACGTAAGGACTATTACTTGTAAGGTTGTGCGCTCTTCCGATTTGCGATTCTGCGTTTAATAAATGCTATCTTATCGCAGCAGGTTTTGATAAATCCCGACCTAACATTTTCTCAATTATTTTTTGGGGCCAGTTCTAGTTTTAAGTAAAACATGTGCTTCTCCGGACAAGATGCTCACAAGCGTAACGACACAGCGTAACGATATTATGTACAAGCAATTGTAGCTAATTCTGTTAACAGAGGCTGGGTGGGATATAGCAGTGCTAGCTGACCGACGGGGATGGCGCAGGGCCTCGTGGGCAGGAAGATGCTGGCGTGCACGGCCAGGTGGCGCACGCGCTGCGCGGACGCGGGCGCGGCCGCGGCCGCCACGCGGCGCGCCTGCGCCTTGCTCACCGCCGCCGCCGCGCTGATCGCCACGCGCGGCCCGCTGGCGGCCCACAAGTACGTCACTTAAGCCGTGCTCCACGGTCTGATCTCACTTCGAGACCAGTTTACGTCATTCCCAGGGCTCGTTGAGAGTCAAATCTCGGTGACTCTCTTGGATACCGCAGCCGGTCCTGTCTTACGGGAGTAACAGTATTGGAAGCGGACGGTGTGCATAGTCTAAGAAGGCTAAAAACGAGCCGAGCAGTTCGATAGCTAGTAGTAGTTAGATTGTTATTTAGTTAGACCGTACCTCATCTTCAGGATGTTGTTAGTTCTCTTCGAGGCGGATGTGGCGGACGAGGAGGCAGTCTTGGCCATGTCGCGCTTATTGTAGCTCATCTTTATGCGCAGAGTAGGCTCCGTACATGAAAACCGTCTGAATAGATAGTTAACTCTATTGTTTCCACCATATTCAATCAGAACATAATTAACGTTATGTGACAATTAATGGCCGTACCATCACTGAGTATAGGCAACAGACTTGGGTTACATAACTGTATTAAATAGCGGAGTAAGATATTATAATTGACAAGTTTGTCTTTCATATCGAATGTCACAGGACGTGACCGAATGTTCGGTTATAAAATAATGGTAAATGATTGATGTCGGTGCTGGTCACCTGTAGGGCTGGCCGGTCTCGAGCTTCCACATGAGCAGCTCGGAGTTGTAGCTGGCGGTGGCCAGCGTGAGCGGCGGCCGGGCGGCGGCCGCTAGCACGTCGTCGGTGTGCCGCGTCTCCCAGCTCTTGCCCGTCATCGCCATGCCGGTGTCCTCGAATTCCGTCACGTGTCGGTTCCATCCGACCGCTAGGATTCTTTGCACGAGCAAATAAAAATCATGATGAACCATCCATTAGCCTTCCGATTTCTACTAATTCCACGACATACTACACAATTCCCTATCAGGAGCCAAAGTTGGGAATTATCACTACCCTTACCAGACCAATCATAAGCTGACAATCCATACGCTGGAAACATTTTTGAAAATAGAATATAACATACCGTCCTTCGACCCAGAAGCAGCTAGTGACCTCGCACATGTGTTCGATGGTCATCACCCGCATGCAGAGGCCGGTGTTAAAGTTCCAGACCTGATTGCAATCAAGAAACAAGTAAAAGCTACTATGAGCACCCATTTCGAAGACCTTATGACCTCAAATATAAATTTTCCTACAGAGTATACATGTACCTTAGTGTGATTACAGGGTACATTCAATAAGAACACAGAAGAAGAAGAAATTTGGCTCAGCATCAGCTGGAGGAATTGAGGCTTCATTCAGCGTTGATTTTCTGCCAAACTCTACTCCACAAACCAAGTTACTGGCAACCTAAATGTCGAAGGGTAATAAAATGTATAAAAAATACACGGAACACGTAGTAGGTAGATTACATTATTCCCGGCGCGTATTCCACCAGGCTGCCAGTTGCCAGTCAACACTTAACTAACATCTAAAGTATCCACTGTACTTTGAGTTCTCCGTTCCTGGCACCGGTGAGCAGCAGCTGGAAGCCAGGGTCGAAGCACGCGGCGGTGATCTCCACCGGGATCAGCTCGCCGTGCAGCAGCTTCGTGTGCGCGTCGCGGATCATCACGTTGCGTTTACCTGCAGGCATGGCTTCACTTGGACCGAATGCTAAAAGGATGATCGTAAGGAAACCTGCACGTCATAGACACTTAAACATCACGTTAACGAGTCAGACGCCTATACAAGATAATTGCCCCCCTGAGCTACGTCCGAAGTTCTCTATGACCTAACCCAAATTGTTCTTTCTCTACATCAATTTTAGTTAATAGTACTAGCATTTGGCTACGGCCCCGCCTGCACAACGATCATTTTTTTTCTGCAACTCGACCCCAACGCTCACACCATTATGAAACAGAGAATAACATTAGTGAAAGATTTTTTAGAATCGGATCAGATTATCTAAAGATTATTTCGTACAAACTTAATGACTTCACCGTTTTATAATATTAACATACAGTATCGCTAAGCATGAGCGTTTGGCGACAGCCGAGTCGCTGGACTACCACATGAACGAAAAAAAAACTAAAAAAACTGTTAAACACACCTGTAATCGGATCCCAGTTGATAATAATGCTATCCATGCCACAAGTGATGACCACCTTGAACAGCGGGTTGTAGAGCACGTTGGCGACGGCGCGCGAGTGCGTGAAGCCGTCCGTGTGCTGCGGGTTGAGCTGCTCGTCCAGCACCAGCACGGCGATCTTGATGGCGGCCAGCAGCAGCTCGCGCGTGGCGCGGTTGTACACCGCCGAGATGGGCGTGCGCTCGCCCACTTGCGGGGGGATGTCTATGTACGTCTGACAGTAGAGAGAAATCAAAGCCAAGTTGAAATGTAGACCTAGTGTCAGACGGCGAGGCGATAGATAACCTTACGAGCGTCACGGGGAGCTGGTGGATACGAGTCGTAAAAGGCTGACATGTGCGAAACTCTTTGGCACGGGCTTATGTCCAGCGGCGGACGACATTTGGCTGATGGATTGAGTGAGCAGGGTTAAGGAACAAGAAATTAAAAGATATTCGAGGCACGAATTCTGAATATTATTATGACGCAAAATGACTGCTAAATGTGTGGCTACTGTTAGTTGGCCGTGTCTCACCTGAACGCACGCCTGCGCCTGCACATCCCACACCTTGATGACGCGGTCCCGCGACAGCGAATAGATGGTCTGGCCGTGGTTCTGCAGCACGATGCAGGTCACGCCCGCGTGATGGCCCAGGAACACCACGTTAGCCTTCGCCGGCACGAACGGGTTCCAAACGCGCACTATACAATCCGGGCCCCCGGTCACCAGGATGTGGGCTTCCTCGTCGAATGCGAAGCATTGGATGCCCTAAGAAAGAAGAAAGAAAGAAAAAACATTTATTTGAATTTGAAAATATTAAGAGGGAACTTCTCGTCTGTTAGTCTTGGGGCCCAGTGCGTAAATTAAATATGGGTTATATTAAACTATCGCTGGTTACTTCACCTTTTCGACTCTGAACATGTTGTAGGTCTTGGAGCCCTGTATGTCGCACATGAGGAGCGAGTCGTTGCAGGTGGCGCAGGACACGAGGCAGTGCAGCGACGCGTAGAACGACACCTGCCGCACCCACTCCGTGTGCAGGCGGTTCATCTCCACCAGCCGCATCTCGGACAGCAGGTGCGGCTGCATGGAGGGAACAGTGTGGGACCTCTTACCGGTATATCGAAGAGTGAAGTTGTAATTTTTTTTTATTTTCCAAATAAAATATGTTTCTGTTTAATATTAGTGGAATATCCACCGGATATTTATAAACGTCCACGGATGTAGGAAACTAAAATTAAACTTGACTTTTCAAGTACTTCCGACAAATCTTTTACAGGCAGTACGCTTTACTGTTATGGTTAGGGGATTTCATTTCATCATTATCACCGTCAAAAGCATCATAAACATTTATTTCTAACTACTCCTCTCGCATAGCTGCGTTGGCACAGACTCGACTGAACAATTAGTATATCGCCGGGATTCAAAGCCAGCTAAGTGGCTTTTAGTAGTGTGCGTCGTCACTAGCTTCAGGCCGACCGGCGCGGCGCGGCGAGGTGGCGCTCACCCTGCGCTGCAGGTCGACGTGGCGCAGCGCGATGAGCGCGCGGCCCGCCTGGTTGCGGAAGGGGCCGCGCTCCACGGGCGAGAACAGCAGCGCGCGCACGTTGCCGCCCACGTCGCCACAGATCAGCATGCACTTCTCGCTCGGGTCCTTGTGGAAGTGGTAGTACATCGTGCAGATCTACACCCATAACAGGACCATATTTAATGCCTGCATTGTGTTACTAGGGAATAAAGAAACATGCTATCCAAAAACTGGAATACGTAAACTGCTAGCCATAGGCCTCCCCCAATGACTTTCGCACATCAAGGCGCTCCGGTACTAGCACCCTCCGGCTTCCTGCGACGCTAGTAGTATCCTGGGTCCACTTTGGGCTGTGGCGGCTGTCCTACACTGTGGCCTTCGGCTCGTGGTCACCATCCTTGAACCATTATGCCCCAAAGGCTGACGATTATTTGAGCCATGTGGGCATTTGGGTCACCCGCCACTTCAGCTTGGATTTGCTTCGAGGGTTAGTTACTTTAGTCCATGTATGGATTTCTTCATTTCTATTGCGTAGCGAAATCTCAATGTACAATAACAAAGAACCTGCGTTCAAACCGCGTACGAAACGAACTCATCGCTATTGCGTGCGCTTGTATGGAAATCCGTACCTACGCTACATTTTTCCAGAGCTCAAAACGGCCTGTTATAAATCGCAGCATGTGCCAAGTCCTGAAGTAATGCCACCCTAGTTTTTGTAGTCGATGACCGCCATAGCTCGCTAATCACTTAAGTCGAGTATGCTACAGTCTCTCGACAGATATATCTCATTAGTGTTTGTTGTCAATAGTACAAAGGTATAAAGAGTATGTGTTTGCAGGACGTGCCATATACTCCCAGCTGGTGATGACGATCTTGAGCGTGAAGGTCCCCGCGGTGCAGTCGTAGAAGCGCAGGTCGCGCTCCGTGGAGCTGGTCACGATGATGTTCACGTCTGGCATGCACACCATGTCCGTCACCCAGGTGGTGCGCACCTTCAGGTGAGCTAGAGCAAACCGGAGGTATTTTTCATGACAAACCTTAAAGTCTGTCTGAAAAATGCTGGAAGAAGTCACACAGGTTACATGTCTATTTTTGGTGTTAGTGGATGCGCGCCTCCAGCCCGACATTTTCTGTACACATGTTCATCCGCGCGGGTAAAGAAGGGCAGGGTAGACTAGTTGTTAGTGTGTGTGTGTGCTGCATTATATGGCGCGTCGCAATATAAAAATACAGGTGTTACAGCTTATTCTAATGCAGCAAAAAACAGTGTACACCTACCTAGTGACTGGATGAGTAGGACAAGTAATCATAAACACACTGACACTGGAATGTTGGTAAGACAGGTAAACTTACGGCTGGACGAGAAGGCAGTCCTGAGCAGGACCATGTCAAGAGACCACCAGTTGATCATGCCGTCCCGACTCGCCGTCAGGTACGAGCCCTGCATCGGATCTGTACTCCGATCCTGGATAGTACAATTATTTTCGTTACACTCGTAGAACCTTTGACCTTGGACTTTGGCCTTCAAAGGTACATCTTAGTGAATCAAAAATACGGCGAAAACTGTCAAGCACATAGTTTTGGAATGTCGGTACCTAAGCAATTTTGAAAACACGGTTGAAACAACCACCCGACAGAGGGAGACGATACTATAACAAAATAAATGCCGCGTACTGTTCCGAACACAGATCACGACTGTGGTTCCGAATCAGATTTTTTTTTATTTATGTAAACCATTTTAAGTACTCATGAATCGTCAAAATTCAGTGAAAATGGTAGTCCTTTTTAAAAAGATCCGTTACATTTTTGAGCAGTACACTGTTATGGGTATGTGAGAACAATGTAGGAACGGCTAGGTAGGCTTTAGTTTATTGCTGGTCAAATATTTAGTAAATATTTGATTTGTAAATATTAGTAATATTTAGTAAATATTTGACCAGCAGTAAATATTATTTACTAACTCTTAGTATGTAATTACAAGTTAATGGCTAGGTACGAGGTTCCCACATGTACAAATAAGTATTTCATACTATTTTCAATTATATGCGGTAGATCTAAACGGTAGATCTAGATGCGGTAGGTATGCGGAAAAACAGGAATGGGCCTAGTATTCATCTTTCGTTATTTATGAGACGTCAAACCCTATAGCCTCAGGGAGCAAAATTTTCAAATACGCCAATCACGGCATCTGTATTTTATGAGTTTCGGAACGAATCCACGTGACACCTAAAGAGTATGCATCACTCACAAAGGCGTCTTACCTTACGGTGGTAAAGTCAGAAATACCTTGCCAACATCTGGACAAAAGCATATCCTGGAGATAGGGTGCCGGTGCTGCGAGCGCATGACGGTGGGCAGCCCCATGATGGGCGCCTGCAGCGACTCGCGCTGGTTCTCCGCGTCGTTGCCGAAGTAGCCCAGGATCAAGTGAGACACAAACTCGTCCCAGTCAATCTCGCCGTTGCGATTTGTGTTAATCTAAACACGTAGGTATTTGAAGTGCATCAAAGCCGTTATTAAAAGAGTGAACTTATTTATTTATTTATTTTTATGGAAAACCAACAGCTACATACAATTACCTACTTTTCAATATTAGCCAACTGCTTCTAGTAATGGCGTGTAATCGTTCGTCCTACCCACATCATATTTTACTTACTTTCATAAACAGTATTTTAAATTCTTCATCGTCGTACTCCACGTTGAGAAGTGTCCTCATCATGTTTCTAAATTCATTCGGCAGTATTTTATTCCTATACGCGGCTTGGAAGGCATCTTTGATCTTCACCATGTCGACAATGGAGCAACGGTCGTGCAGGGGAACGTTCCGCCATCGCGAGCGAGTCAGTGGCCCTGTACTGCCTTCCGATTTTGAAGATAAGGTCATAAGCGATCTTATTTCGCTGTCGTTCGCCATTGTTTATAAATAAAATATACAAACAATTATTACAAATACCAATCACTCATGTTTATTATGATACCAACTTAACGAAGGGATTTTGTTTGTTGGCTTTTCTTAAAAAATGCCAACCCAACCAAGTATTATATTTCTCTTTGGAAACCAAATAAGCTCGAAGCGCTCAAATTTACTCGAACTAATATCTCAAATACAAGGTATTCGGTGCTCAAATAGAATGCTCCTTATTTTGTTTTGTCTATTGTTCCGAAACTATTTTTTATACCCGCATTCCGCAACTATGTCACTCACAGTATGACAGTAAGTCACTGTCACTTGACGTCAAATCGAAATTATTAGAATGAAAAATTGAAAATAGAAAACATAACCTCTTCGCTTTAAAAATAATTTACATCGACTTTTCTTGTACTTGTTTTAACAATGTTTCTAACATTACGCCTTTTATCAAACCGCCACCCGTCTTTCATAGCGCGCACCGTGTTCGTGAAGAACAACAACGTGGACGATGCCTGCAGGCTCGTGAATAGAATTCTGGGAAAAGAGGGCATCCTGGAGCAGTTTAGGCTCACCAGGTATTACGAGAAGCCCTTCCAGGTACATACCATACACCATTACTCATATCTTGAAATAACTGAAATTTTAATTTGTAAGAATTATACAATGGTGCTAATTCGCTTATATCTCCCGTGGAAATGAACACTACTATATATGAAGTAGTTGTACATACTTAATAGAGTAACCATTATGAATACCACTTCCGCTTTATTATAAACCAGGAATAAATTATGAGTGCAAGTATGATCTTTCTACACTTACCCTCAATTCTAAGGGTTGTGACTAGTTAGGATATCTGCAAAACATGTTTCTTGAATTGCAATTTCAGACAAGAAGACGCATTAACCATGAAAGATGCAAGGCTATTTACAATGAGGACATGGAGAGGAAGATCCAGTTTGTGCTGAGGAAGAATCGTCATGAACCCTTCCCTGGATGCCACTAAATCATAGAACAAAGTAGTTGTCAGTTAATTTTAGTAGAAACATTAAAATAAGTAAATAAATATAATTTAAGATTTGCTTTATTAATTCACTTATAAAAGTTTTATGCTTACCTAATTAGTAGTTACAAGAACTGCAGAGTATCTAGTTTTACATTATAATAGTCACTGTAAAAATATATGAAAGCTAGTAGTAGAATAATAGGGACTAGAGTGTTTTGGCACGGAGCCGGCAGCCATGGTGGCATGCCGTCGCGTCGTCACGTAAAGTGTGGGCAGGCGTCGCGTCGCCGCACATAGAAGTGATACCGATAGCAGCGGTGGCAAGTCTTGATGCCGCACCGATAGCTGAGCCCCCCTTGCGGCTTGCCCTTGCAGTACTTAAGGCCGCAAGGGTACCAGTTTACGCATACCTGTAATATAAACAGTGTCCAGCTAGTTTAATGACATAAGAATCTCTACAAAACGCACCGCCTATAGACTGCATTAGTACTCTATAAATGAAACAGATAAATTGTGCTTTATTATGTGCTTAGCACACATTTCTATATAGTTATCCATTTCTTCTCGATTAAAGAGCAGATTTGGAGGGCTAATGTGTTGTAAATAAACACATTATTTTCAACACAGACTGAATTCACAATTTTTGAAATTATTGTCTAGTCCTTGCATCCTTCAAAACCTATTGGATGGTTTTTGATAAAACTTGGCATAAGGATAGCTTAGAACTAGGGTCAACTTACTTTATATCCCAGAAAATGAATGAATTCTAGTTCAAAGGCAACAATTGAAACTAGTGATAGCTAATAACTGATTATCTAAAAGTTTTAAATGTCAAACCATAGTGTACTAGCCTCTAAGTGGCAGATACACTCATTAGAAGCGCCAGTGTCGGCGACGCATGCGCCGACAGCCGGCTTGCCGTCGGTGGCTTCAGAAGACAGCGCGTGCGCGGGGAACGGCGTCACCGCCGACATGTACGACGACTGTTCCATGCCTGAGCACGAACATCACACAGATAAAAAAAGGCTGCAGGATACAGCATGTGCTGCAATCTGCAGCATTTTTTTTATCGTTCCTTACATAAACTTAGTTCCGAATAATGTAATTAATAATTTTATTCACCTCTAAAATGCAGACGAAATAATGATAAAAAATATTATTCATAAATTTTTCGTAGCATTCGGAAAGGTATTCAGGGGCGAATAGCATACAAAAAATCCAAGTACTAAATTAAGCTCCTTAGTTGGGTCACATAACATAATTTTATATTTTAATAACTGTGTAAACACACTTTATTCATTTGTAATATAAGATATGTTTGCTTGTCAAAAAGCGATGCGACAATCAGTGCAAAACTGCAGCATACTCACAGAATGCTAGAAGTGACTTTATGTTACTTCTAGCATTCTGTCAGTATGCTGAGTTTATGTGACTTTATGTCACAACTGAAAGTATAATTAGCAGTTTTTCAGACAATGTTATGGGGTGCAGCTCGCCTAAGGCTGTTGTTCACAGTACAGTGAAATTTTTGCACATAAATGGTTGTATACCAGGTCTAGGCGGCCACCGCGCCAGGTCGGCGGCGCGCAGGTAGGTGCGGTCGCGTGCGCCGGCGCAGTGGCGCGCGGCCGCCGCCGACAGCAGCCGCGCGCCGCGCCCTGCCCACGCTGTCGCTGTGTTTTGCCGCCAGCCCCGGTCCTCTTCCGCTACACGAATTGTACCCGGGTTTTTCTATTAAACAGTACAAAGAATTAGTTACACGTTTGCTTTTTTTTAAATAATACAGTAATAAGTATTATTTTATTATCTGTAAACTGTAATTCTTTGGCTTTTCTAATATTAAAAAATATGTAAGTTTCAAAGTATCATGCAAAAGATGCCGAAAATGTTTAGATGAATGGGTTGTATAAAAATAGATGACACCTGTCTTAATTTTGCCATGGCATCAGGTGCAATGAAGTCTGCTTGCGCGGAGTGAGTCAGGAAGCACAAGGTTTGGTGACCGTTCTGGCCAAGCTCTTCCTCACCCGGTATTATCACTTTCATGGCTTCCACTTCCTAATAATCAATCATATTATTGTACAGTTATAATTTAATACCACTGATGCCAGGTTGGTGTGTTAACTTGTTTACTACAATCCCTGGAAATATAAAATTGCATGACTATGTACTTAGAATTGGTCCCAACCACATCTCTGATACCAATCTATGGATGCTAAAGTCTACCTTGCCGTTCCTACATTGTTCTGTCATACCCATAACAATGTACTGCCCAAAAATGTAACAGATCTTTTTAAAAAGAGCAACCATGGAGTTTCTTGCTCATTCTACTCCATGGGAAAGGCATTACGAACCAATGGTAAAGTTGTAGCTTAGCATTTTGTATTTATTTTGGCGATTCATAAATACTGTAAACAAATAAAAAATATTCTGTTTCTGATCCTTTCATCTGATATTAGAGTAATTCCAATTGTTCTTTAGTCACAAACACAGTTAAAGAATACTTACATTGCTGAAGTCAACCAGCTGTGATACAAATACTCCATCAAGCCTCATGAAATCCAGAGTGATTGTGTCCTCTGACACATTAGCTGTTATGTTCTCCTGCATAACATCACCACCCTGCGGTTTTCAAAAATTTGTTGTAAGAGAGTATATGTAGTCAAGATGTGAGTTAGTTGGATTGGAGTAATCAAAAGGACTTAGATAGAGATTTTTTAACCAATTATGCCACCGAAGCGGCCACTGAGCGCTGGAACCAAATTGTCCCAATAAACTAGTCATAGCACCCCAACTGATGAGAGACCTTAAAATACGGGTGGTCTTAAATTCTTTAGTGCACATATTTCTCCTTATCTGATGACCTGAGAATCAGCAATCTCACCTGGTTCCTAACGTTAATAAGAAGTTGCAGGTTTGTCGGTTCCACAAACCAGTAAAGTAGCATTATTTTAATTAGGAATATTTCCATTCTTATCAGCTATGACTATACTGACTCTAACAACTACTGGCGCGCGGCTACTACCCTCTTATCTCCTTCCTCAAACGTTATTTATTCATCTCTCTCTGTCATAATCGTAAAAAACTGAAAAACCCCTACGAAAAACACAGAATAATAAAATAATAATAATGCTACCGACTGAAAACTATTGCATGTGACATTATGAAGTGCGTTTACCAAAATTCATTAAACGTAATATTGCTCTATCCACTATGAAATACTTTTGTATAAAATCTAATTTCTAAATGAAATAAAAACGTCTATAAGAATATAAATAATCCACAAAAACATCTCGGTGTTTTTTTTCTTGTTATTAGAACCTTAAAACCTTGGGTCGCAAATGAAACAGACTTTTTTGTATAGAATCTTTATTGGTGTTTATCTTGTCACGGTTTTGGTAAACGATTATTTTACGTTTCATTTTACTTGAAATTTTACATTTTTTTCAAAACACTTGCTCATTCTCACATTTATAAGATGTGTGTGTGTATGTGTACAAAAATATTCTCTTGTCTTGGGTCTTGATGATCCCGATGAGTAACCGAATGAAAATACTTTTTGGCGGGAAGTTGAATAATGAAGTTATCAATTTTGATATTTTCTTTGATTTATACTGGTTGCATTCGAAGCCGCTTTTATATCGATACCATCGTTGACATATCTCTAATCTGTGATCATCGCGCTCACACCCGTTCTGTCCGAGTTACCGTGAGCGCGACTACGATATCCTTTGTGTCGTTACGGATGACTTCATTACATCCGAGTTCATCCGGCATCTTGCAAATTCACAGCCTATATTTCAAACAACGAGCATTTATTCGTATGCTCGCTGACGAAACATTTTATTTTACACTGGCTAAAATGGCACTTATTTGTAGCCAATATAATTGCCAACAAAAAAAAAAGATAAAAACCGAACGAAATACGAACGTCATCCGAAATCCGAATGAAACGAAGGAAAGAAAGAAGGACGAATGTTGCACTAGTCAAGACAGCTGTCGTATCATTTTCAGCTGATTTTTGTGTACGCATCGCGGACGCTGCGAATTGGATCAGCGAACGAGGCATTTCGTAACTGTTCAGATTCATTATTTACGGTCACGCAGGGAGGACGATCGAGGTGAGGGTGAGGTGTCGGGGAAAGCCAAGATCCACGGTTTCACATCGACGAACAAAGGGAGATGGTGTATTGAGCGCGGGTGGTGCGTAGCGGGCGGTGTGACGTCACCGGGCGACGGTGTCGGCGTCGAGGCCGATGCGGCGGGTGCGCTCGTGATCTCGGCGCTCGCAGGAGCGCGGCGAGCGGGCGCAGCGGAGCGGGCCAGCCTGGCCTCCACTGACTCGGGCGACGAGGGCGCTGGGCACCGGCTGCCGCGCAAGCGGCCCCGCATGCTGTCGCCGCCCGCCCGGCCCGCAGACATGCACCAGCCCGCAGCCAACGGGGCGCCGACCCACCACGTCAATGGGGACGCGGCGCCCCGCAATGGTGACCTGCAACCGCCGGGGCTGTGCATGAGCCAGACAGACCAGGAGATTGTTCGTCTCATCGGACAGCATCTGATCTCTGTTGGACTTGAGTGAGTAAACATTCATATGTTGTAATGGTCATATTCATTGTTTTACTGGCATCACTTGCAATGCTAATTTTACATCCACATGACTACAAACAGTAAAAAAAAATCATTTTTCCTTATGCTAGTTTAGATTAAATGGCTTAAAACTTACTCCACTTGTTTACAAAACATAACAACTAATTATCTTGCAAGTAATGGTCTTTATAAATACTATAGATACAAAAATCTTTTATAAAAACAAAAGTTTTCAAGCATTCATGTAAATCCATATTTCTTGTGAATCACATTTTAAATCTACTGATTTAATAACATCTTACTAGATGTTATTTAAAATTATAAGCAGGCAGCCATACCTACCTATCTTTATTGTATGCTTTAATACAATTCCAAATTAAAACTACTATAATTTTAGCATTCCCACAAAGATACAATATTAATCTTATATTAATTTAATATAAATAAACTAGGGATGTTCCACCTGTTGAGAAAATCCTTTGTGTATGTATAAGAGGCAACACAAAGTCATGCATGCACAATTAATTCCTTTGTGAGAGATGATTTTGTAAACTCAGTTAACTTATCAACATATACTTATTTACCTTAAAATGTTTGCTTGATACAAACATGATTTGAAGGTCATTGGCCTGTTAGCACCAATGTAATTGGTTAGTTTGTTGTAAACAAAAACATCTGTTAGGTATAAGGTAGTTAGGTATCTCTTGTTAAACATTGATAATGGCATTAATAGACATAACATTACAAAGAAAAACAACATTACATAGCCTATTTTGGGCCTATCATAGTATAGGCCTGATAGTTATAAATGAAATCTGATGCTTTTCAAAGTAGGGATTCATGAATCCATTCGTGTATATATTTAATTAGTTAGCTATTTCGTTATTTTCTTATATACATTTATATAATAGGCCCATACTACCACCATTCCTGTATTCCCCATAAGGTAGGGCAGAGTGCACTGTTTCACACTCACCTATGAAACCGCATACTGGCCAATGAGATAACCAAGGTGAGAATATAATAAAATTATCTCTATTCCTTCCTATAAGATTGTCTACATACTTATTTTAAACTATCTTTTTTCCTGCGGCTCTGCCGCCTGCATACCTATCAAGTTTACTCTGCACCTCTACTCCACATGGTCATAGCGTTATTGTAATGTGTACCCTATATTTTAACTCAATGTGGGCTCAAATACTACAGACATATAATACAGACCTTGGAAATGATGTGTTGTGAACAAAGTACTCTTCAAGAGTATTCAAATAAACCCACATCCAATGGGTCTTCTCGATTTCCTTACCAAATTCCAATGACCATCTTCTGGCTTCAATGTCAGACCCTAGCAACCATGTACAAGCAAACTACTCCGCATTACCGATTTAATGAACCCATACTTGGTGGTTCTGAAAACCACCATTCATCACCAGACCCTGGTCCCCATGGATAAATAAAGTCCTCATAAATCCCAATCAAACAAATCCAATCTCGATGGGTCTTATCCACACCCTCACTGAAATATTGGAATCCCAACTCTGGACTCCCTAAGTCCCCCTAAGATATGGCTTTCTACTAAACTGAAAACAATTACTTAAATTATTTACGGTTTGGCGCATTTTTACCAATTTTGAGTTCTGTAGTTTTTCTCCATACAAACTCTAGGACCCCACAATGAAACCGCGGAGACCTCATGAAACAGGTTTTGATTAAGTATTGTTAAGTTTGAAGCTAATCGACATACAGAATTAAATTTTCCATACCATATTAAAAGTAAGCTACTGACTGTCTCTACGTACAATGGTTTGGTCTGTGCATTTTCTGTCAGCCAGGACAAAACCTTTTTATACATATATGTATGCCATAGAATAAGGCATTACAGAAAGAATATGTAAGTGGACTATGCGGCCCATGCTTTATTGCTGGTCAGTGACCAGTGAAAAAAACCATGGTGTCTTATTGCTGTAAAAAAAATTCAAAAAGTTAAATGGCCTTTGTAAGTAAGCGATGTATGAAATCAGGCAACACTAGCTTGAATAAATTGTATGTGATGGTCATTCTATTCTACTTTCTATACTTTTCTCTAGTTTTATTCATTATGAACGGCATTATTTTTGGGAGGTTTGTCAACGACGACACAGTTAGGTTTATTATGTTTTTATAACATCAATATTTGACTATTCCTATAAGTATGTGTGTGCCATTAGCAATCAACGTCGTACGTACTTAGCACTCTCTACCTAAGTACTTTTTTTTGTTATCAAGAATTCTTTTCATTGTCCCAGCGCGGCAGCGTATGAATGAGACTGCAATATTTTTGTTCAAATTATGTTTAGTGTTTGTTAGACGACTAAATTGGCATCATTCTCTCGTTTTCCATAAGCTCGATAATTCATTTGTATCGCCTCAAACATTCCTCAGTACATTCGCACTTATCAGTTTATCAGTTACCTATTTATGTGGTAGGTAGTGGGAGTTAACTGCGGTTTGATAAAACTCGTCTCTCTTTAACGACTGTGGGACTGATTCTTGCAATTCGGGACGCTTTATCGAGTGAGAGTTTATCTTTTAGCCAAAGTGTTGTAGGTACTGGAAATTATGTAATAGCCATGTAGGTAGGTATCTAATTAGTCGCTATTCAGAAGCAATAATGGAACCTACGATGCCATTTGTATCTTATTGACTTCATTTACTGAGTAGGTACTTATGGTCCTAACTATGTGTAATTTTAAGATTACGTAGTAAGCTATTAGATAGGAGGTAATTACGTATACCCAAATATTTCTGTTACTAGTCTAGTAGTCTCACGATATTTATTATTTCCTATTTACAATAAATAAGCAGCGCTTGAGAGTTTTCATTACACTGATAATGTTATTTATCTCGGTCTACATAAACGATTATAGAGATGTAAATAGCTTGTTTCTATTTTGTGTCGTCGGACGCATGACGCTGCATCAAGCGCACCTACGAATTGCACGTCGCAGCCGTGCGACAACACGAGTGCTTATTTATGGTTGGGTGTCGTCGTCAATATTTTTGAACATGCACGATTTCTGTATGTAAAATCTTTAGTAATTTCGGTGCCAGAAATAATTTCTTTTGTATGAAAAAGCAAGAACCCAGTCGACCATTCTATCTATCTACTAGACGTAGTTGACAAATCGACAAGTCACGCCATTATCTGTGTAAACAGTTACAACGGTACTAAAATCACATATCATAGGTATATCTGAAAATAAATGGCTTGAAGCCAGGTAATAGCCAGGAATTAACTTGAGAGAGAGGAGGGGGGGGGGGTTTAAGCTCTCGACCAGAGACGATAAGCATTACCATCCCCCCAAACGCTACCTACGGCCTTGTTTGTAACATTCTATACATTTAGATGTACAAGTTGCCGACAACTCTCTTATCGTATCCCCAACTCGTAGTCGTCTAGTCGTCGTAGTCACATGGGCTGAGCCTGCAACACATTTTAACTCGCTTTTCTAAAAGATTACTAATAACTTTCTAACGCACCATTTACCGTGTGTGATGATCCGGCGATGTCGCAACACAACTCTACCATATTGCGTCGCGCCCGCGCATAGGCGCTGTGACACGCTTGCGCGTTGCAAAACAATTTATTACTGTAACTAGACAACTAATGCGCCTTCCGTACTTATCGTATTGTGGGTACCTACTCGTACGCGTTATAAATATTGAGTGCGGCGTCCACCACTACGACAATGTCGTGTACAAAAGTTCCACATGATAGTTCAGTGGAACAGAGGCTTACATTTATAATTATAATCCACCAGCACATTCCTACGTGCAGCTGGTTTGAATAAATGTAAGCCAGTCGTGCACTACGACTACCCCGTACGTGTGGTGTCCAGTGTCACAGTATAGAGGTCCTTTTCGTGTCAGTGTACACCGAAGGCCGCACCAACTGCATATTTAAACCATACTATACCTATTCTGTGGCCGCACAGACTCACTGACGTGTCTACGGCAAGCTAATGGCTTCAGCCGTGACCGACACCCGTGTCACGGTCAGAGTGAAAAATGTTGGGATTAAAATGCATAGTCACTGTAGCTTGAATTGCATCTAGTACATATTATTGACTTGACCTAGAGGCTCAGCTCTATGAAACTATTCCCGACGTTGCTTTTAGATAAGAGTATTTTGATATGGTTATTTATTACAAACTAGCTGTTACCCGCGACTTCGTCCGTGTGGTATAGAAAAGGTTTATAGACGTTTGTAGTGGTGATAGTAAAATCCCACTAAATTGAGACATTGTTTAGTCCTAAAAATTGTGTTTGATTGCGGCATACTCGTAAATCCATAAGGTAGTGGAAAAATCAAAGTCGAGTTGGCATCATATGGTTGGCACGTGTGTGCAGACGCAGTGCGGCTCTCCTCATGGAGGAGTCGGGGCTGCACCTGGAGCACCCGGCGGCGGCCACGTTCCGGCAGCACGTCCTCGCCGGCGACTGGGTGAAGGCCGACCACGACCTGCGCGCGCTGCACGACCTGCTGCGAGACTCGCCGCACGTCGACCCACACAACTTGGCCGTACGTTGATATTCCATCTATCATCTATGATGACATCGGTAACGCTACATCAAAGATCGGTGGAGAAGATGCAATGTTTTTCAATGTGTTTATTAATCGCTCGTGCAGGAGATGAAGTTCGTGGTTCTGGAGCAGAAGTACCTGGAGCACCTGGAGGCGGGGCGCGTGCTGGACGCGCTGCACGTGCTGCGCAACGAGCTGACGCCGCTGCAGTACGACACGGCGCGCGTGCACCGGCTGTCCGCGCTCATGATGTGCGCCGACGCGGCCGAGCTGCAGGCGCGCGCGCACTGGCCCGGCGGCGGCCCGCGCTCGCGCGCCGACGTGCTCGCGCGGGTGCAGGTACACTCACACGCCTCGCACACTTGCGCGGACGCTGTGTTACCATAGACCAAAATATAATAAAACTAAAAGCATTAAAATGCATTCCGTCTCAATTGGCATGGTACTTGTGACAATGTGAAGGACGCTAATAAGTAGTGTTATGTTGTGCGGCGCAGGCGGTGCTGCCGCCGGCGCTGATGATGTCGCCGGGGCGGCTGCGCGCGCTGCTGGCGCAGGCGGCGGCGCAGCAGGCGGCGCGCTGCCGCTTCCACGCCGCGCCGCGCCCGCAGCCCGAGCCGGACCACATCCCCTTCACCCTGCTCGCGGACCACCACTGCTCCGCGGACCGCTTCCCCATACACTCGCTGCAGGTCACCCAGCTACTATTGTAACCTGCCGCTCTAACTTATACTCCAACAGAGAATTAATCAGAATAACTGCTACATTTCCCTTTATAATTTCCATGTAGGAAACTATATAGGTCCCTATGCTGTACCCTGAGGTACACCAATAGTAGGAAATAAGAAAATAATTAAATATAATCGATTGATCTTTTTCATGTTTCCTTAATAATGAACGAGGTTAACATTTTGACAATTATATGTATACTTCATTAAACATTTGGCTATAGTCAGTACAGTACGATTTTGGAAATATGTTTAAATTTTTTTTTATTAATCTATTTATCGATATCGTATGCGATGTTGGTTGGCAGGTGCTGAACGAGCACTGCGACGAGGTGTGGTACTGCAAGTGGTCGCCCGACGGCTCCAAGCTCGCGTCGGGCTCCAAAGACAACACCGTCATGATATGGGACTTCGATCCGGTCGCTAAACGACTCACCTTCAGGTACTTATACGAACCTTCATACGACACATGCGTACTTTTTAATTTGCATAATCATGTATAACGATTACTAACAGTTAAGAGATTTCAGTAAAAGCTCTACAGAGTTGTGACGTCATTGTCATAATACAGTGCGTGTGTGATAGAGAAAGAACGACTCATCGGATATACGTGAATCTGTATCCAAATAGTGGGCCTGCAGTTTAATATGCGCGTCGCGACTCGGCAGTGTTCTCAACACAATTTTTTTTTTTTTTTTGTTATTACGATATAGGCAAGTATTTGATCTCGATCTCACCTGATGGTAAGTGACATGTACCTATCTACACGTTGTGTTGTATTGTCGTGGCTCAGGAAGACCCTGGACGGGCACACGTACGGCGTGTCGTTCCTGGCGTGGAGCCCCGACGGGCGGTACCTCATCGCCGCCGGCCCCGAGGACTGCCCCGACCTCTGGATATGGAACATGGAGGTTTGCATTCTATACCGGTATTCTGCATTCAAATCATTGGTTATTGACATATCTTCGCTGTCTAATAACTCCGCTCTGCTCCAAATGGGTAGGCAGTGCAGTTTACCAGGGCCCCAAGTCTGCTAACACAATCGATTCATAATCGAACAGCAACCGCATAGTGACTGTCATTTTTGACAGATATTGAATGGGATATCTGTCAAAAGTGACAGTTACTATGCGGTTGATGTTCGATTATGAATCGATTGTGGTAGCAGACTTGGGGCCCAGTAGCGAGGTGTACATTATGTAAAAGGGAACACGACTAAGTGTGTTAAATACCTGTAATATATATTTAAAGCTAATACACATGATGAAACTACTTCGCGGCGTAGCCCCTATAACCTTGCTTAAATCGATCTACTTTACCTTATGTCAATCCATTCTAACCTATTGTATTCTTGCTTGGGGGGGCTCGGCTACTTCTCATCTCATCGGACTAGAAAGAGCACAGCGAGCGGTACTCAAAACTATGTTGAATAAACCTTTTCGCTATTCAACATCCCTTCTCTTTACTGAGACGCAATTGCTAAGTGTACGGAGATTATACATCTTAAAGCTTATCCTACTAACCCACAAAGAAGTAATCAACTTAGACAACTATGAAGAAATGGTCAGGAAGCGTGTTTTTTGCTTACCTACGGTTATAATTAAAACTGCATTCGCAAGGCGATTTAGCTTGTATATGAAACATTTTACTTATAACAAAATCTATAAAATCTGCAACCTAAACAACTTGACAGTAGGTGAGGTAAAAACAAAAATAAGTAAAGAACTTCTATCCTGGTCTTACCAGAAAACTGAACAATTCTTAAGAAGTGTTTTTTAAAATTATTATTTTATGTTATTATTTTGATTTATTTTTACCGTTACCAAATTAGTTAGTTAACAAGTGCATCATCATCATTATCATTATCATTTTCTTTTTTCACAGGCTAGTAGGTGCCTTATTTAATTTAATTCCATTACCATTATTTTTATTTATTTTTTATCTTTTCTTTCATGACAAAATTTTGTCAAACTATTTTATTTGCTTTTATTTTTATAAGAACTGGCAACTGTTATGCTATCTAGGTTAATCTCTATAATTAAATAAAAACTTCCTGCGAGACAGGCCTGACCTAGTGCAGGAAGTTTTTGTCAATAACTGACAGGTATTTAAAATATTATTATTAAATTGTAACCACAATGTATGTATACATAAAATATCTGTAAATCTGTTTTTGGTTAATAAACATTATTATTATATTTATTATCTGCCAATTATAGACCATTTTCGAATGGAAAGCCGGTAGGAATCCGGTATGGATTCCGGTGGTCTTCGCCACTGCAGTGCACACACATTTCACTAATGGTACTTGTAAATGGGTATTAGGACCGTCCAATTGAAATTGGTACAATAGGTTCAATCACTTTTCTCTGTGCGCTTTGTTATTCGGAATACACTCGGAATGCAAAGGATTTTACCATATACTCGACCCCATATGCATGGAGGTATAACAGTTAGTTGCATGCTATAATTTTGCCACACCATGGTCGGCTCCTTGACATTGTTAGTGCGGGTGATTGTGTCGCTGGGCGCCGGGTACACGAGCAGTGTGTCCGCAGAGCGAGCAGCTGCAGCTGAAGATGAGCCACTCGCAGGAGGACTCGCTGACGGCGGCGGCGTGGCACGCGGCCGGCGACAAGTTCGTGTGCGGCGGCGCGCGCGGCCAGTTCTACCACTGCGGGCTCGACGTGAGTACCGGCGCCGCCGCCTGCCCAGCCCCGCCCGTATGCTCCGCGCTGTGGTAATACTTGGCAGCGGTGCCAACACTGACACGCTGCGACCAAATAGTGTTTCGCGACCAACATGCTTCGAGCTTGGTAATGTTCAGACTTTAAATAGCAAGGGCACCGATTTCATAATTAAGCCAGATTCCAAGAGCCAATGGTTTGGAAATGAAAATAATTTTCAGAATTCGATGACATGGCCAATAAACAACAATGCCTTTGGAAAGTCTTTTGGTGTGTTATTTGATGATGTGATGCTGATGATTTGACGTGCCCCCCCCCCCCCCCCGGCGCGCAGGGCTCGCTGCTGAACAGCTGGGACGGCGTGCGCGTGAACGCGCTGTGCTGCCGCGCGGACGGGCGCGGCGTGCTGGCCGCCGACACGCACCACCGCGTGCGCCACTACGACTTCACCGACCTCACCGACCGCAACCTGTGAGTGCACACCACACCACACCCCACACACCCCACACACCACACACACCACACACACCACACGCGCCCGCTCTTTTACCAGCTCGACCTAATAGTCCTTCTGACTGACCTTCGGTGACGACCGCTAATCTCAACGGAGACTAGCCAACTACACAGGAAATTATTTATAGTGCACAAGTATATTCGCAAGCGCAGATTCACTCTCTTCCCTCACAGTGTTCGATGGGACGACGATCCGACACGACCAAACGGAGGTCAGGCGCAGGAAACTAGGCCAGAAAACTAGACAATAAACTTTCGAACCTCGTTTCCAAGGCGAGGGCTCTAAGATCTTTACTATGACTTCTTTACCGACTGACATAATATACAAACGTATGAAGTAGTTTAAGCAAATTAACTAGTGGCTCATGCGCATCAATATTTTTACGTAGCGTTATAGTAACGTACGCATCTTTCGGCTCGCTCACACCACAGGTTTTATAAATAAGACTAATAGCGACAGCAAGCTACGATTACGTTAGGAGTTCCTGTTCAGTTACCGTACTGTTTACACTGTTATGGTGAGGTAATGGTGATGCATAGATCAACATGATCCCGTTGTGACGCTACAACGGCTTGTGTTCAGCATCCAGGAGGAGCACGCGGTGATGGCGATGACGCTGAACGCGGCGGACACGCTGCTGCTGCTGAACGTGGCCAACCAGGGCGTGCACCTGTGGGACATACGTGAGTACACACCCCATATGTCCACAACCACGATTTACATACTTTTTATTACTACGTTTTTTTTTTTACCAGCAGCTAAAGTCTGCTTAGCCGTTCCTACATTGGTCTCACATACTTATAAACAATGTACTGCTCAAAAATGTAAAAGATCTTTTTAAAAAGAGCAACCATGGAGTTTCTTGCCCGTTCTTCTCCATAGGAACGGCATTCCGAACTGGTGGTAAAGTACTAGCTTATTATTTTGTAACTTTTGACGATTCATTGTACTTAATGGTTTACATGAATAAAAAAATATTCTGATTCTGATTATTGTATATGATTTAAAAACAATTATAGAATATTAAATTATCTCAAATGTAGCTTACACGTCCTTCGGCACAGTATTTGTATTGTATTATAACGATATGAATGTGAAACTGCAAGAAGACTTCAACAGAACTAAATAAACAGGAATATCTAACAAATCTAATAAGTGTCTTAATAAAGTGATGATAGCTATCAGCACCTCACTTGTGAGGTCATCTTCGTAACAATGTAGAACACAAAAAACGGATAATATGCATAAGAGTAACACCAGGAGTTTTCTCATCTTATCTTATAATTTTGTGACAATTTTGACCATTCATAATGATTCTGAGGAGTGTCACTAATGAATGAGGTGTCTCAAGGATCAGGGCCAAAAATAAGCAGCAGTTGCGGTACAAACGGATTTATTGTTAAAACAACATATAACGCGAACGAGTTGGAGCACAGAAGGAATGAGAAAAGATTACAAAAAATAAACATACAGTAATTAAAGCGTCATCTTAACAGTTTGGTTTGCGTTAAGTTACAAGTTGGTAACAACAGTATCTTGATATCGTGGCGGTGGGCGCAGGTGCGCGCGCGCTGGTGCGGCGGTTCCGCGGCCTGAGCCAGGGCCACTTCACCATCCACGCGTGCTTCGGCGGCGCGCACCAGGACTTCATCGCGTCCGGGAGCGAGGACAACAAGGTACTTCTAGCTAAATATTACTTTATATTTCAACACTACCCATGTGCCACATCGTAATTTAATACTAAATGTTTCTTCATACCAACTTCGACCCCCTTAGGGATTGAATTTCCAAAACTCCTTCTTCTAGGTGCAATACTAAGGTACTCAAGGAAAAAATCTCCAAATTTCAAATCTAGGTCCAACGGTTTAGGCTGTATGTTGTCTGCCAAGTCAGTGTATTTTTTTATTCAATAGGTTTCTCTATATTTAAATAGATGTGGCTTAACTGCTGTATGACATTCGACGTCGGGCACAGCTTTGAAGAGTCTGAATTAGCGTTTTTTTTTATTATAAAATGTGAAGCAAACAAAACACGATTGCACGCGATTTTGTATGCGCCGACATTAGTTTTTTTTAGTATCCTGCTGGATCCTATCTTTTACCCGGTATACAGAGTACTCATATACGCTATTACTTTGGAAAGAGATGCTTAAATGGGGCTCTCCCCATTTAAGCAGAGAGAGAGGGGTCGTGCTTTATCTCTGTCGCACGCGCGGTGACTTATCATGGTGACATTACACGCTTATAACTCTGTGCTGTTTCGTTTTTCTTAATCGGTAACATTAGGGACCGATTCTCGTGCAATCGAATTAATCACGAATTCGAAAAAAATATCGAATTCTATACTTTTTCGAGTGTAAATCAAATTGGGCTATTTCGGATAATTATGTCGAATCCGTAATTTATCGAAAGAAAGCTCGAATGTATTGTTAGAGACATAATTTCGAATTCAGGAAGTGCATACATTCGAAATTTTATAGTCGAAATTGGTCTTGAAATGCATCTCTATTTGTCATATGACGACAACGAGATTTGGCCCCTGCTCGCGTCGATGGCAGAAGTATTTCTGCTATATTGTGATGAAAGGAATATGGGTGCGCCGCGCCGGACCTGGATATTTACAAAAGTATCGCCCTGAAAGATCCTATAGTGCACCGCGTCGATAACATAAAACGTCTGTATTTTGTCAGTTTTAGAGTGAGTTCAAAAACAATTTGTGTGTGTGTGTGTGTCAGGTGTACATCTGGCACATAAACGGCGAGGAGCCGGTGGCGGTGATGAGCGGGCACACGCGCTGCGTGAACTGCGTGGCGTGGAACCCGGCGCACCACGACGTGCTGGTGTCGGCCTCCGACGACTACTCGCTGCGGCTGTGGGGGCCCTGCCCGCCGCGCGCCTAGTGCCGCCGCAGGTGAGTGCGTGGCGGGGGCCCCGGCGCACCACGACGTGCTGGTGTCGGCCTCCGACGACTACTCGCTGCGGCTGTGGGGGCCCTGCCCGCCGCGCGCCTAGTGCCGCCGCAGGTGAGTGCGTGGCGGGGGCCCCGGCGCACCACGACGTGCTGGTGTCGGCCTCCGACGACTACTCGCTGCGGCTGTGGGGGCCCTGCCCGCCGCGCGCCTAGTGCCGCCGCAGGTGAGTGCGTGGCGGGGGCCCCGGCGCACCACGACGTGCTGGTGTCGGCCTCCGACGACTACTCGCTGCGGCTGTGGGGGCCCTGCCCGCCGCGCGCCTAGTGCCGCCGCAGGTGAGTGCGTGGCGGGGGCCCCGGCGCACCACGACGTGCTGGTGCCGGCCTCCGACGACCCCTCTCCCATAACTGGCATTTGCATTTGCCATTTTGCAGTACCAAAATGAAGACTAATAAAGGACGTGATTGTATCTTGTTGCAGACGTGTGTGGCGTCGCTCGCGGCTGCACTGACGCCGCCACACGTGGCAGCTGCTCGCCGCCGACTGACACACGTGCACCAACGCGCACCATGGAACTAGCTTGTATCAGTTGTGATCCCCGTCGAGCTAAACGTATAGAACCGCCCGCACATGCAGAACACATATCACAATACAAATAGTTGTGCGCGAGGAGGTCTTTCTGCTCTTTCTCTATGTAATCTCATCTTGTGGCGAGCAAATCTTTTTACATAGTTCGTCTTCCGTCCCGGTTGCACAGCAGATTTCATAAATAAGAATGACAGTGACAGTATGCATTCTCGAAAACGTTACGATTACATTAGGAATTGCTTCGTGTTTACCCTGTTGAACGCAGCACCGCACGCGAGAGCTATGAAATATATATTTTGTCATAATATGCCACAAACCGTGTTTAGTGTGAGAATTAAAAAAAAAATGATCTTACAAAGTTAATGTTGTATTGTTTCGTGGGATAATGTTCTGATTGTTTAAATATTTATTCTAATTATGTCCAAAATATTGCCGCAGTTTTAAGTCGTTAAGGCTTTCTCTACGAATTTAGCTCGATGGTGTTTTAATTAATTTACGATTATAGTTACCAATCTCCCAATGATTGGCCAGTAAAAAGTTGATTGACTAATACTTTCAATGATCTAAAACTAACACAAATGTAGTTTTACAAATAGTTTCATTATGCGCTAATGGTTGTATAGATTATAAAAATCGTATATTATAAACGCTATGTTAACGATACACTAACATTTTGATATTCTTTGTTAACAACTCTACTGTAAAAGAATGGAGCACATCGGAACTCTACAATAAGTAGTCCATCTGGTGATGTTTTCAACAAAAATGGATTAACTTTCGGGGACAATAATTACTGCTCAAGGATAATTTTCGCATGGCCATATTAAGCTCTACTGCCTGCTGCCTGTTACGGACCCGTATCTGTACCGTTTAAATGAACCTTTTGTTAATGTCCCCCATACTACAATCCATCCAACAAGTTACACCACTTGTGACACATTGAACGCATATCAAATTACGGATTTAGTGAGTGAGTTTGAAACATTTTGTATTTGTCACAATCAATAGAAGGGTTGCTATGACAACAATTAAAGCAACACGCTGTTTTAGGAACGAGTTTATTAAGTATTGCACTGGTTGATTTCTTATATTTACGCGAATACTACACATTGAAATGAACCTAATTTTACAGATTTTATCCCGTGTATATTACGTTTTAACCTTCCCGACGTGTCGGCTGCTTTACAGCAACCATGGTCACGGGAGGACGGGATGCCCTAAAATTTGTTTTATTTCTATATATTGCACCATTTGATACTGGGCTGTTTTTCATTGTTGTATATTTATGTAGTTGAGACGCGTCACAGATAGCTTAATAACTTTACTTTAGGTTAGTACCTGTCAGTCCAGAGTTGTTATACAAATGAATAGTCTAGTTAGTGTATCGTGAAGATAACGTTTTAATAAGTGAGACACGATATAGTCAAGGTGCGTCGTGGCCAACATGGCGGCGCGGAGAGAGCGTTGCTGACGAGCGGCTTACCCTTATTCATTATTGCAATTGCGCTTCGAATGCAACAGCAACCAGAGATACTAAACTTTTTTATGAGACGTCTCATAACGTTCAAATTCAGATATACTAAATCAGTGTGGAAAATAATCATCTACTATGTTCTGTTGCCCTATAGTTCAAAAAGGAAGCTAACCTAAACGGTGGTGAAGGTTTTTATACAAGAAATAGAAACAAGCTATCTAATAAATATTATTTCCAGTTGCAATAATTGTAATTATGCCAGCTGGTAAGCGAATAGTGTGTCACAAGGTAGCGTAGTAGGCTAGACAAGTGTGTAGTGACGTAACGTAAGCATAAAGACCGAGGGAGTGACGTCATGACGATAGACATTTGGTTTTTGTAAGTTATTTTTTAATTCGGAATTTATATGCACTGTGCCACCGCGTGGCAGCCATGTGGCAGATGTGTTCCATCGGAACAAACTTATATTTTATGAAAGAAAATTTTATATGTATTCATAAAAATCATTTAGATCTTTGGTCTCAGCGACGCGATTTGTTACTTGTTAGGGGAATATTTTATGAAACGTAAATTATATTTTTGGTTAATTAGATGTAAACTAAAGTTATTTATGATTAAATTAAGAGTGTAGTAAGGTTCAAGTGTGCATTACGCTCTCTCCGTTTCGCGCGCTCTCCGGACGCCGCTAGGTCCATTTATTTTAGTCCCTTCGATTTAGTTAATTAAGAATGTATCGGCGCGTGTTTTCCTGCACTCAAACGCCCATCATCAATATACAATGCTTTTTGCAGAATACATTTGTAATGGCATTGTAAATAAACGAAACTTTTGGAATATAGTTTTTAGAACATACTTGGTAATGTGCTGATAATTATAGCTTCAGCTTTACCACATCTGTCAGCTCCTCAAATAGCGATCTGTTGAATAAAGTGGCCTGAAACCCCTTTGAATTTTATTACATGATTATTGTTCTTTTTCTTAAATATTGAGTGTGTGAACGCACGCGCAGGTGTTTAAGGTAGGACGCGGAGGGTATATTTTGTAGCGGCGATCGCTCACGGCTCTATTTTTATACCGACCACAGAATCTCTCACGAGGTTACTATAGGTATTGACAAGGTCGTAAAGGCAACGCACACTTGGGCGGGCTGCACTGCATATTATTTATTGCAAAACCGCTATAACACACGATGTTTTATTTCGACTACATAGTGCATTATGAATTTGGGATATAAAATGCGATGCGGTGCGTCTATATGTGCGCGAGCCCTTATACTTAAAATATTCTGATATACAGGTGACAGATTTGACATGATATCCACCAATCAGGTTCAGCGTAATAATCGAATGAGCACCTGATTGGTTCGCAGTCAGCTGTTCGTCTTTAGACAATGTACAATGTATATTTGAAAATGTGTGAAGTTTTCCTTATTCTTTTATGTAAGGTGGTTTATACACTGCATAGTATAATTTACTTCGGTGTGTGTACAGGGCTTGCCTATTCGAGATCGATAAGAAATGTTGTTAACATAACTAACACTAACGATAGCCAGCGAACGAATTTCATATATTTAAACAAGGCATAGAATCATGTAACACGAATTGAAAGCCAGAGCTGAGTGTGACGCGCTCGGTGTGCGAACTCCGGCGCAGATGCTGACGCAGGGTAGAGGGGTTTGATCGAAACCCTTTTTTAATTAATAGTAGGTATTTTGTTTTGGATTGATTTTTACAATAGTTTTAGAATACTAATTTTAGCTTTTGTAGTTCGCACAACGCCTTATCGTTACACTGTTCGCAATTATGAGCTGTATGGTGATTCAAGGTATTTCATGGAGATTAGTTTGACTGAAACTAAGTCGGGACACCGTGTAGAAGTCGCTTCATCGGCATATGATTTAAATATTGTATGCGATGAAGTGTATACCGGGCGCGCGTAAGGGTTGTGCACATCTGCGCGGAGTTCGGCTCATACCAAATATCAGGCAATAATGTCGCGTCTGCGTGTGTGTAGCAAGTACAAAGGACGGAGAGTTTGGTATCAATGATACGATATACTATAGGTATGTAGCGGTCGCGAGCGCGGGGCGGGGCGGGGTCGACGCCCCCATTTGAATGTTATAAATAAATAATTATTATATCAATAAATTTTTTATTGTAAACTAAATATCGACGGGTGAAAGCGGAAGTGGCGTAACTTGAAAAACCCAACTTTACACCAGAGCCAAAAAACTATTTCAAAAATTCATAACTCATATATTTATAGAGTTGGAAAGTTGAAAATTGGTATGTATTTATATTAATCTAAAGCCTATCTGATGCTTTTGTCTAAATTGTCGTAAAGTTTGTGTATCATTGATTTTTCACAAGTTACGCCAATTCATGTTTCAATTTCAGGCAGCAGAAATGTTGTATCTGTGAGATGAAATATATAGATAACTTAGACAGACATGTTTTTTGAGGTACGGGTTTGCTGTATCTTAAATATGAAACCTTCGACACATGTTTCATTTAGCTGTATGTCGTTTATTTTATTAAATTGCATCAAAGATTTGTTTTAAGTACAAATATGGCGACAGATGTTTTATAAATGAAATGCTGTATCTTAAACTAAATATTTTTATTAAATTTTGGAAAATGTTATTATAATCAACTGACCATAAAAAAGAACATACAGGCTTCTAAATGAGAAATATATTGTTACGTGCGGGGGTAATCAAATGCCGATTACGTGAAAATTACTTTAATCGCTCTCCACACAGAAGGCAAAAATAGTACACACCAGTACACTAACTAGTAAACACTCAAATCACAATTCACCAAATCACTTAGAAACACAGTTGTCCACAGTATTCGCTAGAGTCGCCGGTATAGTCTTCTTAGTTCGCTTCCGAGAGATGTGTTCACAATCGCTTTCAAATAGAAACTGTCTCGTCGCTGGTCCTGCACACTTTTTTGGTCGGTCTTCATCAGTTAATAATGTTGACTTCAACTCTTCCTTCCATCGCTGGCGTTCTGCCATCTAAAATCAAGTAACAAAAAATATAAAATAATATTACTTGTTTCATAAATAGCTAACCATTTAAATCCAGTCTAGCAATCAAGTCCACTAAACCAATAATCTAGTCCACTGAAATATTGAAATAAATTCAATTTAAAAAAAAGACCCGTGTCGGGAATCGAATCCATGATCCCTACAGGCGTTCCAACATGCGAAAGCCGCAGCGCTACGGAGAGAGCGCTATTGATATTATCTATAATATTGATTTGTGCTTTTTTCAACAACAAAAACATACAATACCCTGCATACAACTACATACTGTTCATGTTAAGCATAAAACAAGTTAGTTTTAACACTTAGGTACAATTTTAGGACCTAAGTAGTTAAAAAACCAAATACAAAAATGTTTACCCGTATATACCTACATACACAGTGAAGCTCAATAACGGTTTAAAAACAATAATAATCATGAAAACAAATTACAAATAAATAGAAATAGCTTAATTATTATGATTATAACTCACCCGAGCTCGTAGAATTGTTTTATAACACTTTATTTATCACAGCGACAAACACGCTTTCGCAACTCGACGCTCGCGCATCGACTGAGGTGCGACCGGAACGGCGTATCAAGAATGCACGCATTGGTTGGTATGGTTCTAGATTGGTGTAACTGATCTCTGCATACAAAACTAATCTCTATTGTTTTAGGCTAAGTATGATATTAGCAAAAAAAAAAATGTTTGAAATGTAGTAACTATTTCATCATGTATGTACTAGTATGGAACAAATTGTTGTATCTCTTTAATGACCAAAATGTCATAGAGCAGAATTGTCGTATCTCTAGACAACGTAAAATTTAGGGCGACAGAAATGTCGTATCTTATTCCAAGCAGTCACTGTGACACATAAACAAAGTAGTATCTATTTTATTTAAAAAAAATGCATATTTTACCCTAGTTACAACAATTTTTTTTATGTGCAGTGCTAAAAGTAAGTAAAAATCCAAGGTCGTATCGATGAAAAATTTTATCGTAGGGAAACGAGTCCCAGACCATTCGAAGCGGTATTTTTTTTTATACAAGAATATGGTAAAAAGTGATTTAGCTCAAAATGCAAGTTACGACATTTCCGCTTTCTCCCGTCGATATGTGTTTCTTTTTATGTTTTCAATGCACATTTTTTTTTATAATAAACAGCACTTATCTCGTGGAATCCATCCAGTTGATTATACCATTGTTGAACATCCAATAAATAATAACAATTTGTCTCTTCATAATGTATCTATCATTCAACAATGTTACTTTCTGAATTACAGCAAATTTAAAGTTTACATTACATTGACTATAATTCTTATTCATAATTCATAAATATATATAATCTAACGATAACCCTTAACTATAAATTAGTGGTACCAGACTTCTCCACCAGCTCTAGCAGAGTGTGCAGCGAGGTGTCGAACAGCTCACACCGGATGGGCATCTCCAGGGAGTAGAATGGGTTCTTCAGTGCATAGTCAGAGTACAGCTCATATATCCGCTTGAGCACCACCTCAGCACCTTGTGTGTTGGGGTCTGTTACCACTATAAATTTTACACCTGCAAATACAATATCATCACACTTGAATTATCCTTGCATGAGGCTGAGGGGCACTGGTTGTACACAAGCATTTTGTTATGTTACCAGGATTCAATGTAATAGGGCAAGCTTATTACCATTTACCACACACACTACTGTGGTCTCTGGTATGGTAACACAATAGATTCATAAACATATGCAATGGCAAAGTAAATATAACTGCTAAGTCAAGAAGTAGTAGTAGTAAGTAGGTAAGTAAAGAAATCTAGAAATTATAAGTGGGAAGAAATTTATAGGATGTCCCATGTTGACAACGAGCTAACCTGTTAGTGTTTGGAAGCAAGATAGCTTGAATGTGTCTGCCATCAGTGACTCAATTCCTGACGACTTGGGCACTGGGCTGAGTTGGCTTGCAAGTGCAAACAGCGGATAGAACATACTCGCTAGCACTATCTTCTCATTGGTTGTGGCTCTTGCACGACCAAACTTCAGACTTAGTGGGTAGTTCTCCTGTAGATAATATATGCAACCATAATGGTTATAGCTTCATATGGTGAGCTTTTTGCATGAGAAAATCAGCTTTTCTATAATTTGAACATAAATTTGCTGTAATAGTTGATTACCTTAGCTTCTATGATATTAAATACGTCTTTCCCATCTTCTGTGGTGCAGCCGTTCACCGGTGACCCATTCACAGAGAGAAGAACATGTCCAACTAGAAGTAGGTACATACAATAATATTTAATTTCCCTGAGATGCATCTTTATTAACTAATTGTTTAATTATCTGCAAGTAACTTACCGTTTATACCATCTCTCTGACCAAAAGCGACGACAACTTTCTTATTTTCATACTGCAGCTTGATATCCAGCGGAAACCCGAAAGTTTTCTCTGTTTCCACCCGAGGAATGTTGTGGTCATAGTTGAATATGAGACCGCCGGATTTACTTACAATGAAAACACCGTAAATAACCATTGTTATGGTTAATATTTCAGTCTAAAATGTAATGAATAAACTTTTACATGTTCCTCCGTCTTTAGATAGTCTGGTCTGTGCTCATCTGACAGATCAATAAATAAACAAATAATCCATAGAGCCCGCAATACACCTGCTTGATGGGGTCCTGAACCAGAAAGCTATGGACGGGTTTTGATTGAGTTTTTGAACGACTTAAGGGGGAAGCTCAGGGTCAGGGCGCGAAATTCAAAATTCAATGGTTTTAATTTTTTTACGAAAAATTTGGACATCTGCTCTCACATTTTACGTGTAATTACCCATTCACTTGACTTACCTTTTGAAAGAGCTTTCCTATAACACTGCGTAAGTATATGATTTGGGTAAGTTAAATGAAAAATCTCGCTCGCTCAAAACCGTTTCCCATCATGTCATTCATAGACAAAGTTCACGTTTTTTTTTGGAGGAATTGTATAGCACTTTGTACCTGTCTAACGTTTTGCAGCATCTTCAAGCAAGTGTTCGTAGCAAGATAAATGATTTAACTCTGCGCTATTCAGCAGGCGCTAGCGTCGCCTTTTGACAGTTAGATGCAGGCCTCTTAGAAAGTTATCAAGTACTGACTTACCTTTAGGGTATAAGATAGATGTTTTAATCTATCCACATTCCAGATGCACCCGAACTATTTATTATAGATGTTGATCTTGTTATTTAAGTTTGAGTGTACACGTCGGTCAATGTACGTGCACGGAACCTCCATAGTTCATGATTATTGTTGAAACTTGAAGTTTTTTCAGCATTGTTTAACCTTTACCCACCATGTAGTACCTATAACTTTTCTGCGAGTACGTGTGTTCGCTGCGTGTAATACATGGCTACCAGTAACTACCATTATTTGCAAGCTATATAGGTACTCATGTTTTATTGGGTTGGCGTTTATTAGTTTATCTTTATGCTACCTAATAGTTTATTTGTCATGAAGCTTCTGATCAATATGTTGTAAAAACCCAATTAAATTAATTGTTTCGTGTTGGCACGTAGGAAATGTAAAAAATAAACAACGTCGCCAAGTTAGGTGTGCGGTCTGGCGAGACACGGCGGGCAGGGCCGTGGACTTCCCAACCGCTGTATTTACATACACTGTGTCGTCAGTTCATATAATATTCAAAGGTCGTGTTCGAATGGCCTTTGAAATATTATTCACTATACGACTCGAATCCAGTAACCAGTGATAATGGCGAGCGCCGAGTTTCGCCGCGCCGCCGCAGTGTCAGCGATCTGAGTGCAAAGTATTCCTTTTCTCGGAATGATTGAATGTGCGTCACCCACATTGAAATTGCGCTTTTTACACCCATCGCTCCTATCATCTCATTACGCCGTCTTGTTCGAACTAATTTCCCATCTATTATGGCCGGCAGCATCGTTAATAAGTTTTTAGCAGTCGACTGCAGTGGTAGGTACCGACATGATGTCTCAACTCGCAAGTGCATTTCGTTGACTGACCGTATGTATGTACAATTAACAATGAACGTAGGTTTGTTTGTAGAGTACCAAGGTACCAACGTACTTACCTATTACAGTGTGGGATATCAGGGATTATCGTCGGCAATACGTACCATAGTTGGTAAAGCAGGCGATGCGTTTCGGACAGTAAATTAGCGGCATAGGTAGAATATATTGAGGAACATTAAAAGAAAGTCGTTTAGTTACACCATTATAACTCAATGACATTCTGTGGCCTGATTTTTATGATCTTGAAGAATAACTATTAAAACATGGGAAAAGATCACAAAAAAAAAAACATAATATTAAACCAACTTCTTTGGTTGGCGGTTATATCGGTCGAAATGCCCTATAATCAGGTCGCCGTGATTCTTTGAATTAGACACGTTTTTTGTATGAAAAACTTTTTATTAAAAACGACTAAAAAGCAAACAATAATCTAATCTAAAAATCAACATAGTAAAAATAAATCTAAAATGTATTTTTTTTTTTTTTTTATTACATTATAGGCAAGTATTTGATCTCGATCTCACCTGATGGTAAGTGACGATGAGATCTACGATGGAGCATACTTGCCTAGGTAGGAAGGCGGCAGTAGATAGAGACGCTACATTCACTAGGCACATGCAGCGCAGCTGATCTGACCCGCCATCCATGAATGGCAACACCGAACATCATGCCGGAACACGGCTAGGCCGCTTGGCGACATGGCTTTGTTCAGTGGGTGGTGACTAGCCACGGCCGAAGCCTACCACCAGTAAAAATGTAACGAGTATTCGGAGCCTAAAACATTTTGCCTGCATAGGCGGTACTTATGTTTCTAAAAATGGAAACTCCAGCTGAACACGCCTTATATCATGATTTGCGCAGTTGCACCTCGGAACCTGACGCATTTTCCACTTACGACACAGGTCCTGCTGCTAAGCTATGCAATGATGCCTTTCAGTGACCAGAAGTAATTGGAGACCCTTAGAGCCTTAAGCGAAACAACACATGATACAACACCATGGATACATAAATTTAAAGTCCTCATAAATACCAAACGAATGAACCCAAACTCGTCGGGTGTAAGAAACAGATTTTTGAGAAACTAGAAAATAGGTGTTTGATCATTTATGTTCGAAAATAGTTTTACCAGATTTGAACCAAATTACATTATTTAATCAATTTTCTCCATACAAACTTGAGGACCCCATTACGAGCCATGGGGGGGTCATTTTGGAAAATTGAGAAATTCAATTATTTCTTATGAAGTGTTCTTTCATGAAGTTTCGAGTAATATACCCACTGAAGAGTTTACATACAAAGGGTTATTCCATACCAAAGGTTTCCATACAAATTTTGACCCCCTTCGAGGTCCAGAGACGGCTATGTTACAGTATTTATATACATATGTACCGTATGTACTTAATTGTGCCGTCTTGAAACAATTTGTGTCCCGCCAGTTGCGCGAGCGGGCACGAGTGCGCGTGCAGCCGCGGCGCGGGCCGAGTCGCACGCGCAGCTTCCCAGAAAGCGTTTTCCTCGTCACAGAGATCGCGCTGACGAATCGTCGACGTCACCGATGACGCGTTGTCGCGAATTTAAAGTATAAAAAGGTAGGTGTCCGCGGCGCGCGTCCCCTAGTGCCGGTCGTGGTGTTGCGCGCGCTGGTGCCGCCGCAACCCTGGCGCCCCGACATGCCTGCATGGAGACCGAGCTGCCCGCGCCGCCGGCAGACTCCGACACGGACCAGGAGGACGACGAGACCGTGCCCGCCGGTAATTCAGTGATATACCTGATATTAGTGCCATCCTGTGAATCTATGTGTAAAATTGTGCAGTTCTATTGTTTTTTACTATTTTGGACCAGTTCAAATCGGAGCATGTAACCTTGGATATGGTAACGGGGATCACTGTTTTCTTTCAACGGTGGGGCGTACATCGTCTGATTTGCTTGTGTATCGTAGTTATGAATTACATAAGGATAGTTGGTGGCTGTCTCAATTGGTGACAGGAAAAGTTTTTATTTGGACGTGGTTACTTTAGCAATTGCATGTTGTTTGCGAGATTTCATCAGTTTGCATCTCCAGTTATGCGTCCGAAAGCGGTGGCGTTACATTTCATATTGACTGGGAAAAAAATATTAACCTACATATAGGTGTTCATGATTATAATTGAAATTGTAAAAATTCCATTGGAAATTCTAGAGCATATAGGTAACTAGGTTAATTATAAAATAATCTTATTTCAATGAGATTCAAAAAATTATAATTTCTTTAGATCCTAGGTACTCTATGTAGTCACTAACTACTAGATATTACTAAGTCTATCTATCTAGTGCCTCACTGAAGTTCCATTTATACTAATGTTTACCATAAGTAATCACACTTTAACGAGAATAAAGCTCTATCTTTGTAATTATTAAAAAAAATGCATTTTTTTTCCAATGTCTTAAATATTCTTCTTTGATACTTACTTTCATTACTTACTCACTTATTAACAGAAGATAGTAATTTTTAAAGAGCTGGTCATTATTTTAAAATCATGTCAAAAAATCTAATAAATTACTTATTTTTAAGGCACTGGAAGGTACCGCCGCCATTGACACTTTTAGGCCTAAACTCTACGAATATATATATAGCATTGAGCTTGTTGCCTTAACTAGAAACATGGTTAAACGAGGTACATAATACTTAACATGCTAGTCCCTAAACAAATGACGGACTCTTTGATTGTTTCTATTCTTCTTCTGAGTGCTTCTCCAACCAGTGAAGGTGAGCTGTCAGCTTGGCATACCCATTTTCGTCTCTTGCGACGCGGAACAGCTCTGCAGCACTCGCAATGCCCTTCCACACCCGATGTGTGTTTCGCGATTATTCCAACGTCCGACAGTTATCTTTCCGCCCATCATTTTGATTGTGCCTAGATCTGATTGACTAATAGGGATGTCTAGGGAAGACATGACATTTTAATGAGACATTTAATTACAACGATCCAAGACTATGAATAGATTTTAGTTCAAAGAACAATTTGCTAAATAATTGGCTAGAAATGCTGCTAATACCTATTAAAAAATCTCCACTCACTCCTGTTTACAAGTCATACAAAGTATGGTGGTGAGGTTCAATTTCGTGGTAACGCAAAGCTACGTGCGCCTAATTCGCTGTCAAAGATCTTCTTAATTCTAAGATCTCATATCAATTTATATATTTTTGGGTATAAAGTCCTATGTGATTGTTAAATTTAAAAAAACATTTTTGAGTCATAGATGTTGTAGAGTTAAGTATATGTAATTAAGAAAGTGATATCTATTCGGACAAAAAGATAATATAGAACTTTCAAACGGTTCTGGTATCTTAGAATCTAGTAACTCATGTCTTCTACAGGCATCGCGTCTGACGCAGGATTACTCTTATTTAATTCTACTACTACTACTACGTCGTGGTATATCTATAGCAAATTAAATTATACTGACTAGTTTAACTAACTAAGACGTTATTCGCGGCTAAAAATATTATTGTCTCCTGAACATTTCCAAGTAGCAATTTGTAAAAATCTGTTTACGGATAGCAGCAGCGACTCAGCAATTAAAAAAAATTGGTACCTAAGTATGTAGATGATAAAGAGGTTCTGTCATCTGTCGCTGTCTTTATCATTTTATTTCATCGCATCTCATTTCGTAAAGAAAGTAGAATACAATATAGCATATAATGAGTAGATTTTCACATCATCATGTCACATCCATTATTTTATTTATAATGTGTATTTATTGAATGTTTTATTGCTATTAATTACTTGACATTGGCAAAATACCCGCTAAGTTGTGGGTGAGGCCATTTTCATATCCATTTTGTTTCATCGCATCTCATTTCGTAAAGAAAGAAGAAGAAGATAATGAGCACATGAAATTAGATTGGCATGGAAATAATATTGGCAGTGATCGTGCATATAATAATACAATATTTTTTGTCTCCGATATCCTAAAGATCCTGAGAAATGGGAGGGCCGCGATGTGTCCAAGTGCATGCGCTGGGTGGCGAAGACGTTCAGCGTGCGTGCGCCGCGGAGACACCTGCTGCCGGACACCGGCCGCGCGCTGCTGGCGCTCACCGAGGAGAACTGGCTTCAGGTATCATTGCTGTACCAGCTCTCTAAGGGTAGGAAGTCGACGAAAGTTCCGTGGACTAGTCTGGAGTATGCAAAGGTTCTGTGTAGAACGCGTAATGGAAGGTAGTCGGCGAAGTACCAAATATTTCCAAATATTGATGATAGAATGATAGCTGAGGAGATAGGGTGAAGAAAAGGGATATGAAAGGGAAAAAGACGATATTAATCCACGAAAATTATAATCACAAGACAGAACCAAAACGTTTATGGTCTAGATGTGGTCTGGATCTATAATCTTGTAAAAGGAGGAAATTTGCGTGGGTCCAGAAGGAAACTAATGCACAAGCTTACATCAGTATTCAGCAATAGTAGTACAGGCTGTGACTAGACAAAATGTGAGATAAATCGATTTTATCCCTTTCCCCCGTATGAATTACGGAAGGGGGAGGGACTTCGTGCGACATTATCCGCAGCATGGTTTTTTCTTGACCTGAGGTTAGCCAAGAATTTGTATGTGTGCTAAGATCAGGGTCAAGATGTTCGCAGAATCTCAGTGGTGGTCTTCCTTATAGTAGATGATTCTGAAACTTATTTCTTCCAGGTGTGTGACGGTAACGAGCAGGCGGCGCGCATCTACCACGCGTACGTGCGGCACGCGCATGCCGGCGTCTCCGGCCAGCCGCCGCCCTCGCCGCTGCCGGAGCATCAGGCCTCCACCAGCGCCGCCGGAGACTACCGTGAGTACACGATATCCATATTGGCTAGTAGTATCTTACTGCTGGGCAAAAGCCTTTTCCCATTACATTTATTTTATTTATTGATATATACTAAGTTCTTCATTACATTTGGCGATTGGGTCCTTGGTTGTGTTATGTGTGTGCAGGTAGCTAGAAACTACTACTAAAGGCTAATGACTTTGCGCTATGCATAACATCATTGGTTGCATGTCTATTTCTTAGCAGATTTAATATTCGAAAGAATATCGTTATATATACTATAAAACATTGCAAGTTAAGTACTTACATGTATCTGGTAATAAGATTTGTGTAGTCTTCTTGGATTTATGTTACAAAAAAAATATAAAATGACAAAGTATGTGATAGGTAAGTAGCCACTCAAGGTAGAAATGATTTAAGACAGCGCCATCTATCGGCGTTATTAGGCAGCTACAGCTAGAAAGCGCGCCAAAAATTTATGAATGGATGCGCAATGAATCACCGCGAGCCGCGAGCGCACCGCGGTCCATTCATCTCACGACCACTGACTCAACCATTTTCAAGGAAATCAAACGTTCGACTGTAATTACCAGTTGAGATGATAAAATATTTCGTAATGGATTTCATAAAATAAAATGTATTGTCCGTGTAACCCATTTATAAAAATATTACCTAGGTTACTTGCAAATAATAAGTGCCTAGGTAATTTGGAGGGGACCTAGTTTTTTAGATATTCATATACTCATTAAATTTACGCAGATAGATAACCTTCTTGGAAGGCCCTTTATATCTACCTACCTATGCAAATCAGATCATGTAAGTTTGAACATAATGCATTTTCGAACCTTTTTTGTTGCGTGCGGGTCAGTGAACGATGAACTATGCAGACTGCAGGGATAGGTACATCGGGTACCTGGCTAACTGCGCATTAGATACCTATCTACTGCGTCTAAGCTTTTAACTTTGCGTCGCAATTCTATCTCACACCAGCTAATCAAAATTCCCTGAGTCGGTGCCTAAAATTTTGTGATTCATTTATAGTTATAATTATTATTATAGTTTATAAATAATTAATAACATTTCTTACATTAAATTAGTCACCCCACATTACTCATGCGGTCGCAACTTTACCTAACTTAGATATCAATTTATAACTAGGAACCTACTTAATAGGCATAGAAGACTACAAATGTAATATTATTTCCAGTCTGGACTTTGTCTTGCATAGTACCTACCCTACCTATACTAATTGGTGAGCGCATCACTTGAGAACGGCTGCCTGTTTGGCTATTTTTTAAATGTTCGTAATAATCTGAATAAGGTTTTTAGGGAAACAAACATTGGAAAGTTTTCCGGAAAATTGGACAGGATGACGTCTGGCGGGTGAGCTAGTTACAGATGAATATCAGCCCATTGAAAGCGGTCATTCCACTCAATGTGTCCCTGTTCCACCCTTTCCGACCGGCTATTCCCTGGGGATGCGGAATTGACGCTATCTGCCCCAAAACTGCGAAAGAGAGTAATATTCCATTATCACCGTTCAATGTAATGAATATAAAGACGGTACTCACAGGGTGCTGATCAATTATGTTGTGCAGGGATATATTATATTATGGAATAGTATACTTATCTTATAAAATTATATTGCTACTAACATTCAACTGACTGCCAACGGCCTTGTAAGTAAGTTTTCAATAAAATATAAATTTTCAGATAAAAAATAACAATAATAAATAGTACCTATATGTAGATAACTCATCATGTAATGAACTAGAATCGAAAGTAATAAGATAACTGTGTCTCATTTGCATAGGTTATTTTATTATGATAAAAAATAATTTGGTTCTTACCTAAGTTGATAAAAAGTTTTTATTTGACTTGAATCGAGAAAAAAAACCTTTGAGTCATTTTGTTAACACACCAATTTTAAGTATAGGTAGGCACGTAGGCACCTGTCGAGCTATAAATACTGTAGATGGCTAGGTACACCAACAATAATAGATAAACAACAAGGTCACAAATTATACCCAGGCCAATGGTCTTCTAAATCATCTCCTGAAGCGTAGATTTCTTTTAAATTACGATAAAATTTCTAGACCTTGAACATTAGAAACACCCGAAGAAAAAAGAACATTGAAAATATATTTTATGGAATTTATAATTTTAAAATCTCGTCAAGCGAGATGACTTCCGTTGCTCACCCTGCTAATTTCCTTATTCGAATGGCATAAGAGGCACGAGGCGTGTAAAAAATCGGAATATGCATCAGTCGACCAAAATCTTGTTTTGAATGTTGATAGGTAATTATTGAGATTCCTGGCGCGAGTCGCGGGATGCCGCGCATACCTTCCGAGTTGGCGCTCGCGCGGGTTCAGTTATCAGTCGGCTTACCCACACGACACCTCGCGCTACTGATTCACAACATAGTCATGTGTTTGTGGGATTGCTGTTTAGATATTCATGGTTCGATTCCAACATTTTCGCCACAATTTGAGTAGTGAGCAATGAACGACGGGAATGGGGTGCGAGTGATATGAATCCGAGATTTGTTTGGCCGATTAGTGCAATGTTAAATGCAATTTTTATTCAGTCAGCTTAGCCGAAGTTTAGTGTGTAAGGATAAATGTCAAGGAATAATCAATGTCATCACACACATACCTATTTGACTTGTTGTATTATTTACTTGTTGTACTTGTTGATATTTTGTTTACTGTAACTTTTTAAGCTTATTTTCACACTATAGTCGTATTGATTATTTTTCAAATATTTTTCCTCGTACGTTACATTTGGTTTTAACCGTCTGGTATAAAAATTGTTTGCGCAATTATGTAGTTCTCGGACCTAACTTTCACAGATCAAGCAATACAACAGAAAGCCGGATCCACAATCACCTTGAGTTACATAATGCACTTGCGACCACTGACTAATACCAGGATGGGGAGTTGCACAAGTTGATCATCGTGGCGCAAACACTAGAGTACTCCACACTCAGCATTACCCACTCTGCGGAAGTGAATCAATATTTTCGCGGAACAGTGATTCACTTGTTCCGGATTGACTCATTATCATCTTGATGCTGTTGAACTATTAAAGTCATTATTTATCTGAGTAATAGTGTCTATTTTCGTGTAAATTCCGCACGTGTGTAGAGCGTTCTTGTAGTGAGTAACGTTTGGCGCCGGTGACTGGCGTTGGCGCATGGCGGCGCGTGCGTCGCGGGAGACTTGCGTAATTGTTACACTTTGGCATATTTTAACGTATCGCTGTTGGTTTAGACTCCTTTAGTTAATTTAGCCCCTCTGAGAAACAGTAGACCATCTTAAGTTGGTCCGATACTGTAGGAAGTACCTACACTATCATCACAGGTTTGAAAATCGTAGTATATCGAATATTTAAAGCACTTGAAGAACTGTGGACAGGTGCAAAGTTGAATCTTAGCAAAATGAAGGTGTTTGGTTACAGAGCTATGGTTGATGCACATTCCTAGGATTAAGTCGAATGAGTTATTTGAAATAAAACTAATTTTAAGGATTTTACCGCGTTTATTTTATGTTTTTACGTTCCCGACGTTTCGAAGTCCGACGTAAAAACATAAAATAAACGCTTTTATGTTTTTACGTAAAACTATAATAATTATGTACCGACTGATTAAACAAATGAACAGTTTTATTCCTAAATATCCTTTGTATTATTTTATTTAATCCTCACTATCTATTAATTTATAATGTCATGTCAATAATTGTTATTTCGCTGCACATTTCACCGCCAATTCGGCGTGAAAATCCTGATAACTCATCCAAAAAGTATTGATTTTGATTGTTAACAACATTATTTCTGCTTTGGTCAAATATTATTGGCTGGAATAAAACTGAAGGCCATTTAAACCGCTAATACACATGAGGATATAAAAAAAAAACGAAAAAAATAAAAAACCGAAATTGTGTAAAGTCACCTTGATTCTGCCTTGACGGCACTATGAGACGCGTAACCGGCGTAACATCTTTAGGTATACGTGTTGTCTCCGTAATATCAGCTTAGTATCCTAATTGAGATGCTGAGGGCAACGAGGTATGCTTAGGGCTCGTTTCTGTAAGTACTGGACCTTATATTACATAACTGTGCATGCGTGCAAACGTGTGTTAACCACTCATTATATAAAATCAATATGTTTTTTTTATAAATGTAGGTCAAAAAGTAAAGTACAATTCAATTTTTAAAGAAAATTGTAAAAAAAAAATACTGGCTGACTGCCTAAAATTACAATACAAATCTTCACTCATCTTCCAGAACATTATAATGCTATGTAGATACTTAATATAAGAGGGTACCTAAATAATATAAAACAAACGCAATTGATGTCGCATCCAAAATAATATCTGCAAGGTGTATGTCCTCTCTCAGGTCTCAACCACGATATGCGCACACATTTATCGTCGTGGCTTATGTTCTAGGAATCGTGGATGTTGTGGGCGCGTCGGAGCGGCGGCGCCGCCACTTGTAATTGGGACATCAAATATTCGGCGCTGCCATCTTGGGTCTTAGGTTAGCGATGTTTCAGACTTAGTACCGTGTGCAAATAATGTAAGCAGAATAAATCTGAATCTCCCAGCAGGAAGGATGCCGCTAATATTCCAAGTTATATCGCTTGGTTAGAGATTGGTCCCGCTCATAGTTACTTATCAAACAAAATAACTGCAAAATGTAGCCTCTACCATACCTAATCTGGGCCTCTACTAAAAATTACCTAAAGTTAATGTCAGTAGCTGTACTAGTAAAGAGAAAAATAATCTTTAGAATATGAGTAGGTACGTTTGTGGTCTTTGGCACAAACGTACCTTCATAACATAGGTACTTTGTGGTTAGCCGTTGTGTAGGTTTATTTTTTTATTAGCAATACAGTCTAGACTCGAATTGTCTTAAGGTCGAACGTGAAGTGTCGAGGTTTTTTCCTAAATCCGCGATGATTTCGGTATCATACTTATAATTATGAGTTTATTGTTTTTAAGGGTTCCCTTGTTAAACAAGGGTGGGTTCCCTTGTTAAACTTGTTTCGTTCCTGTTCCTTAAAGGAACAGGAACGAAACAGAACAGGAACCCTTATAGATTTAGATACTGTATTAGGCTGCAATTTGACATAGGTACCTATTTAGCTGTGATTAGGTCAGTTCGTATTGACTCTACCTTCTACGCCGAGGGTCCTGGGTACGAATCCTGGTAGGGACAATCTATGTGTGATGAGCACGAATATTTGTACCCGAGACATGAATGTTATATAAGTATGATATACCAATTTCACCCACAGTCGGTACCCATAATACAAGCATTGCTTAGTGTGGGACCGAAAGTTGGTGTGTTCGTCTAGCGATTTTTTTTTTATATATAGACTATTAAATAGATAGGATAGGTATTTGCATGTAAATAAAGTGAGTGATTAAAACAATAATTCCGTACAACCTCTAGCGGGGCGTGGGGTCTTGTTGTTGGACAGTTTTTTGTTAATGTAATATGAGGCCAAAGGTCACCAAAGTATTTTTGAAAAATTTCATGTAGCAACCTACCCAGGGGGGGTGGATCTGTCGCTATTTGCAAGTCAATGGGTTGGGCGGGCGGGGTGGAGGGCGGCGAGCGCATTGCTCCTGCCACCGGGGGGCGACTTGTCATAACACTGTCATGAGGATTCAGAGTGATGAACAGCACTTCAAGGGGATACACTTGCGATTTAGTTCATAAATGTGTCTTATAAAGCGGTCAAAATAATAATCAATCTGCTATGCAATTATTTAGCTACGTTGCAAGTAGGTATATTTCTATCTGTAATTAATTTAAACACTTCGATTCATTTGTATTTACCAATCCACATGCTGATTTGATTAGGTACTTCATGTCTAGTAGATCACCCATTGATCTGATTCACTCAAATTGTAATACAGAAGAACACCGTGTAATATTGGCACATGGAAATAAAATAGTCTAGAGACTTGTAAAACTAATCATACGATAAGAGCAATTATCCAAGACTATCACAATAGCGCAAATGGGCCTGGCACCTGTGGACCCGACGTAGTCCAGACCGGATTCCTCTGCTTTCACATTCCCGCGGCGCGGGCGCACAGCGCGCAGCAGCTCTGAATCACCTCCCAGGAATGCGGACCGTGAGAACATGCTTCCAATACATGTGCCTATCCTGCGCACGGGCCGAGCGGGCCGAGCGGGCCATTGACATAAACTGCTTACATCCGATTTGATATGAAGCTAGAAAGTGTTTTTCTTAGATTACCCCCATTTGTTTTCGTGTTCGGTTCAGCTTCTACCTATATTTGGTTGATCTAACAATCGAATCGATCATAAAATCGCAAGGGCTCTACACTTTGCTTAGCTAATATTTAATTACTCGTATTACTATTAGCCTGATGATAAAAGCGTTCGTTGATCTTTTACTTTTATCATTTTGTATTGAAATATATTTGCAGTGCAAAAATAACATTGTTTTGTTTAGTTTTATTGAAATTTATAACTATTATGAAATGTAACGTATATTACATAACGCGATTCGAAATGTTCATGATGATGATAACACATAGAGCGTCAATAGCCTAGTGGGTAAAAGGGGCCGCCCTCGTAACCGAGAGTTTCTGGCGTCCTGGCCATTAGACTGTTGTGGCCACTCCAAAAAAACATTTAAGCTTATTCGAATGAGCTTACAATACTCTGCTATCATAAAAAACCTTATCCGGTATTGAATTCGCAGGCGTAGTCATATAGGGGTCAATTTTTTTCACTAATAAACTCCCTCACGTAGGCACTATAAGACTGGGTTTTTCCTGCCATTATTATTAGTGGTCTATGTCACCAACTGAACGTGGCTGAAACCTGAGGAGTGCAACCAGCACCCCTGGCGCCTCTCCCCTCACTCCTCGGCGGAGGCGGAGCGACACAGGCCCCACCCAGCCGCCGCGCCGCCTTCCTTCTGAGCCCACCGCAACGCGCCTCTAGTCAAAGACTTATGGCTAAATACTCGTTGCACAACGAAATGTGGTTAAATACAATACTACCTGGCTTTTTTATTTGCAGCTTGGCAATAATCTTCTTTTAGTCGATGATGTATAATATATTTTATAAAGAATTCAGCCTTGAATGTAGCCACAAACAGGCATCGTTAGTGGGCCCTATTGATGTCGACCTGGATTCAGGTGTGGACAGGCTTGGGGCTACTACCCGTTCCTAGGAAGTTCTCCCGCATAAAGTATGGACCTACACTTATTAATGTACAACATGCTTTTAAATGAGTAGCCATGGAGTTTCTTGCCCTTCTCCATAGGAATGGTATTTCGAACGGGCGATAAAGAGATTTTTGACAGTTCACAAGTAATGGTTTCCTTACATGAATAAAAGTATTGCTCGAAATTACCAAACTCATACATAATACGACTTGCCATTATACCGTTAAAACGATATTATAACCGCCCAACACATTCACTCAAGTACCGACGTATAATCACACGATAATAAGAATATACCTACACTATTTGATGATATAACTTCAGGGCAAACCCTTTCGACGCAGGGTGTCCTGACTCACAGAGCAGCCGCACCCGCGCCGCCTGCCACTTATCGCTTGTCCCACACGCGCTTTTCCCAGAAGTGCTCGAATCCGCTATAATTAATGTCCGCTGCGCGTGGGAGCATGTCGCGCCAGCGCCGCCGACAACGTTAAAATAAGCCTCTATACATACTTAACCACATAAAATAATGAAGTATGTAATTAATGTTATGTTGTAAATTAATTTGTGGCCCGTAATTTTGTCAGCCGATTGAGTGGTAATTCCAGGACGGTGTCCGATTTAATTATTACCAAGTCCTAACAGAAACCCGTTCCGTTTATTGGATTTGTTAATAGTTTTATTCGAGCTTAGTTTTTTTTCCTTTTTTATAGCGCGACACCTATATCACGAACTATTATTTAATCTGTACCTAGGTATATATCTAACTTACGAATGGAAGGTGGATGGCGTATGCTTTTTTTATTATATTTTAAATATTAATGTAGGTAAGTAGGTATTGCAAACATTTTTTATACTTACACACGTTATATCATATTAATAATTAGAATATTGTTGAGACATGATATGACATATTAGATGAAAATAATGCTGAGCTAGGTATTTCTAAATCGTTCCGTGCATAAGAATAGCTATAATTGTAATCATGCCTTCAAGGTAATCAAGTAATAACGTACCTACGTCAGTCAACTTATCAGTCCATAAATGTCATTAGCTGACCTCTCCCACCCCATGGACTGCAAGAATCAAGATTGAAGATACTTAACTGTAATTATTCTATTAGATACCCTCACCCCGACACGAGGGTCGAGGAGTCGCGGGTCGTGGCTTACCGTTGTCGGCGGGCGCGCTATATTGGGCGCGCGCCGCGGGAGGGCATGCATTATGCACGACTAGATATACGAAGCGAATGCATAATATAATGGTCCGAGCTTATCGCAGCTACAGTTCAATTACCTGATACTGAGATTTCAGACTTTTAGGAGAACGGAGAAAAAGCAACATGTAATCGTAGAGCGCTTGGGAAATCCAACTCTGAGAAAAGGTTTTATGGCCAACCTTTTAGCCGACTATTTCACCGTCTCACTTAAATGGCACAATTTTTTGGTGCTTTATTCACCAGCTTCATGTTGTGAAAGTCAATGAGTCAAATGAAATGATCACTCACATTCATAGGTGACTCACACAAGTGAGCCAATAATGAGTAAGTGGGTCATATCTTAAAACTTACACGTTGTCATTTCTAAAATATTATAAAAAGGACAAGCGCGCTGAGTTTCTTGCCGGATCTTCTCAGCTGAGGCGTTTCGATCCGGTTGTAGAGTTAAGAAAAAAAATGTTTAATAGCTATTTGTATGTGCCCCCATATTACTGGTATACGAAATAAATGATTTGACTTTGACTTCCTTTACGTAATAATTCTCATATTTGAATATAAAACAATAGAGAAAGATGCAATAAACTCAGTTGTGGATTGTTTTATTGGTGGGCTGGGTTAGTGGCTTAGGCGTTGGTTGTCTCAGCGTGTCGCCTTCATTACATTGACAGGGTTAGGCCACCCCTCCACGCTCGCCGCGTGCAAGCTCAATATAATCCCAGCGGGCGAGCGGTGGCATGCATATTCCAATGGTGTTTTGAAAATGGCATTTTGAGTACAAAGTAATATAAATCGATTGAGTTCTGATGTAATTATTAGTTTGGTACTCTAAGATATACGAATGTATTGATTTTGAAAATTAAATAAGTATAATTTTAATGAAAAGGTATTAGGTACTTTACTGTGACTTGGATTCGTTAAGTAAATCGTAAAAGTTGAAATTATCTTGAGGTGTTGCCATTTTTAGTAGGTTATTCAATTAATTAACCCATGAAATGAAACAGGGAATAAGTAATACCTACCTACTCAAGTAGAATTGCACAACACTTGGGTCACGGAATATTTTCACACGAAAAAAACACTCGACTAAACTAGTTCCACATTCCTGCCACTACATCTGTATACGCGGCGACCCGCCCGCCCCGCGGGTCACAGGGCGGGCGGGCGAGGGCAGCACCCGCCCCGGCCGATTCCGTCGACGACACTCGCGCGCTTCCGGTGCCGCATCCGGCCGCATATCCGGATTTAATACTTATTTATCTATTTATTTGTCTGTGAAGTGTTTTGAAATAATTTGTAATTATCAAATTTAATGAAGTGGTGCGTCGGCTATCTTACATTACCTAATCTATACGATTCAAAACTTTTGTCGGTCACCAAAAGTTTGTCTAAATCCTTAAAGGATAATAATTTATAATGTGTTATGCGGTGAATGATACGGATGCGATATCGTGATACGAGTAGTACTTACCAGCGATGCTGTGGCTCAGTACCACGGAGCACAGGCGGTTCCAGCATCTCTACCATGGTTAGTTTCACCTCGAATGTCGTAAAATCACCTCTACTCATGTTGGCAAGAACAGCTCACTTGTAGCTAGTCTATGAAATAGTATACTAACTAGACGGTCTGAATTGTAGATCCGTACGGTGCGCTGAGCTCGTGCGCGCGCTCCGGCGGCGGGCAGGTGCAGCTGTGGCAGTTCCTGCTGGAGGAGCTGGCGGCCGGCGCGCCCGGGATCTGCTGGGAGGTGAGACACGCGTCATACTACAGTATATATACTTTATATAGAGGAGTGACCATTTCAAAGTAATGTTTTATCTAATAAATATGGAGGCGTGGAGGATCTATAACTTTGAGACACTTCAAAGTCATTATAAATATGCCTTTAGTGTTTGAATTTAGTGATTATTAGGAACCCGTCGGCGTCGGCGGAAAGTCTCCGGCGGCTATAATATGTAGACAGTTTAGGAGCCTATGCTTTGGTTTCGTACGCAAATAATGTGTGATGTGTGGTGCAGGGACCCCCTGGAGACGGCGAGTTCCGCCTCTCCGACCCCGACGAGGTGGCGCGGCGCTGGGGCCGGCGCAAGCAGAAACCCAACATGAACTATGACAAGCTCTCTAGAGCACTGCGGTATTATTACGACAAGAATATTATGAGCAAGGTAGGTACCTACTAGCAGTATCCACATTAGTTTAGTAGAATACAAGGTGTCGTGGTTAGTTTAGTAGAGCACAAGAGTGGTCGAATGGAACCATTCGGTTGCGTAGTCGTATCGAATTTTCGACTCGGTTATGAAGAATGGCTCTGAAAGATCGTCGTCCAGACGGGTATAAATACTATAAATTGTATAAAGCGAAGTTCACATCAAGTTAAGGACATATCTACAGTAAATTGAACTTTAACTTGTAGTCGTTAAAGTTAAAACGGAATGGTCTTAACGAATGTAGTTTACACATTCTTGGTTGTTGTGTAGGTGCACGGCAAGCGGTACGCGTACAGGTTCAGCTGGGCCGGGCTGGCGGCAGCGTGCCAGGCGCAGGCGGCCGACGCCCCGCCCTACTGGCACTACCTGCCGCCGCACGCCGCGCCGCCCCCGCCCGCCCCTGGGACACACGAACATCCGCCGGCGCCGGCCACGCAGTGAGCACGGAGGGACACGGCAGACAATTCAGTTCAAACTGTTTGTGTAGCTATTGCCTGATGTTCAAATGTTGGCTGGGCGGGTCGCATTGTGCTCAGAAGAGGGCATAATAGTTTATGTATGTAATCGAAAGGAAAGCAATTTGGCTAAAAAACATTGCAAAATGCGGACCTATTCAGATTAGCAACATAAATTGCTAGCTAGTTTATTTTTAGGTAATAAATAATGGCAATAGTAATATGGAATGAAGTGTTTGTAAAAAGGTGTCTACGCTGAAATTTTAAATGTGTTAATTCGAAATTTAACAGCACTTGTGAAAGGATTCAACCGGTTCTGATTCGCAAATAATGTCCCAATATTTTTCAAATATATTCAACAGACTATAGAGTACAGAACGGCCAAGGTAAGACTTATTAATACACATTTATAAGCACTATCGAAAATATTAAATGGTTTTACCTTTATGTTTAAAATATATGATCTTAATGTTGTAAGAATTTTTTTAGTTACTTAGAAGCTCGTCATGTATATTATGGACCTACTGATATACATTTTTTTATCAATGCTATATTTTTTTCCTATCAATAAGTAACTATTTGTTGTTTGTTTTTGTTCATGTAAACATCCTTGTACATACCTAAAATGTCTCATATGCTATATTGAATATTTTATACTATTTATGTTAGAACTTGTATTTAAAAAAATATCTACCTACCTTAGTAGATTAAACAAACGTGAACCTGCCTCATTTAGCTATTGGTATTTGTGTTTTTTTTTATATATTTTACCTTTTTCTACCTATATTTTTTATTTAATTAAGTACCTACCTAACATAATATCAAAATAATAATACCCCTTTTTTAATGTACCACTATGGGGCGCGGGCCTCCCATCAATGCGAGGGGGATTTGGTCATAGTCCATAGTACCATGTACCTATCTAGTAATTATTTTATAGGTTGTGAATACCATATTCGGTACGAGTAGACGGTGCCTTAGTTACCTTCATATAATCATAAGATCCACGTGAGCTTAGTTCCTGTGGTTCGCCCGCGGGCTACCAAAAGGTCATCCTTTCCGTATCGTAGACGTCATTATTCAATAGTACCTATACATAATAATATACGCTCGCTATACCCTAATGAAACGTAGCCCATAGCACTAGGGATATGTAGTTTCTTATCAGTAAAATAAATTTCAGAATGGGATCAGTAGATCCGGAGATAGCCCGCTACACTCGAACTTACAAATTAACAAACTTTACCTCTTTGTTATATTAGTAAGTAGATATACTAATATTAGTAAGTTATTATGCATCACAATTTGTAAATGTATGTCCACAAGTCCTACAGTTAAATAGTGTTAAATTGAACCATTTATGTTGTACGTTGTACCCTATAGGTACAAAAGAAGTTCCTTTTGTTAGAGATGAGGATATATTTTATTTCTAGAATCCGTTTTAATTGTTAGGTTCACTTTTTTCTAATTCTATAATGATTCGCTTGTGCATCACTCGGCTATGTAGCTGCTAGCTGCATTCTAATCACCATCCTCACTCGGCACGCAGTTTATATCATAAATAGCTATAAGGATTATTTTAGTCTGAAGTTCGTAAGTAATTGACAATTGTTCAGTAAATAATTCTTAAGTAACTTGTCTTTTGGATTGTTCATTTTCTGCTATTGTATAAAATGCAAAATTTCTAAAATGTTTCTATTTCATTATAAGCAGATAATAAACAAGGTGTAACAAACATAGTGTAAAACATGTTAAGTGGCTAACAAGTAAGTTTTTTCTCTTAGGAAGCAAGCCGGTACCGTTTAACCGCTCACCTATGAACGTAGTTTTTATTTTGTAAATTATAATAATTTGATAATTATTTTCGGGAATATGACCTTTATAGACTACAAATGGACCTGTTAAATATTTTACATTATTATTGTTACACCTTATATACAGCATGTAAGTGGTTTTATAACGAAAGCTGATACCATGCATTCAACTCATGATTCTGAACCCCCCAAAGTTGGAATTTTCCGTCGATCTTTTCATGAATTTTACGCATATTTTCAGTTCTTATTAAATTTATTTTAGCATGAAATCATAATAGAGATCTATCTCAACGTGATTACAAATATTAAAACCTTAATTACAAATTTTGACCCAAATCTGCAAATGTAAATTAAAACTCTATACGCTCGAGCGCGCTCTTCACTCGTACTCGTCGAGTATTGCGTGGGGCGTTGTGTTGTGATCGCGTTGTTTACGATACATTGCGCGCTCAAAATTACAAAATTGGAACCCATGACTTTCAACAGAAACTATTTCTATAATTTTATTATAGGCATTAAGTGTAACCTTATAACACTCTGTATAGATACATAAAATGGTATGTATATTAAGAAAGTTTGTATGAAGTGTAAAAGTAGATATATTATTATCATCATTTTATATAAAATATTAGGGTGTGCATGGATGCGATAATTTACAAATATTTACTAAGGTATTATGTTTCGTTTTTATCACAAACAGTTAGTACAAACAAAAACCTCTATCCATGGAATGTAATGAAGGTGGGTGGGAACCTATATATATATATAACACTACAGATAGCGTTTTCGTTTAACAAATTCAAACGCTTACAGCTAAGTAGGTTATTTTGTACGAGTGTGACTGAACTGTAAAATCGCTATGATCTTTTTATATTGATAGAGGTACGTTGTTCATGTTTAGCCTATCTTTATCTTTAATAATAATTATCCATTTGTTGATGTTAAGTATTTAAGTAAGAGTGTGGTTCATTGTTTGATATCTGCATAAACTCAGTGTTTGCTAAAATAACACATAAGTACTTCCAGTTAAAAATATAAACCCATTTGAAATAGACACAATTGTGTATCTTCCGTCGGTAGGTACTACATACCTACATGCTATCATAATAAAGTTCCTTTTCAATTATAATATTGTGTTACTATGTCTATGTCTAATAGACAGGGAATCAGTACTCACATCCTGCCTATATTATTCGTTCGGGGTGGTTGGTTTTGGCATTACCGACTGCCCCACCAAATTGCTTCATCGCACGTTCTCTACAAAAGCCACGGAATACATTCTCGTAAGTGTTTTTCAGCGCTCAGCGTTCTTTCGTGACTCCACTCCCAATTTCTGTAAAATAATCCAATATTGTAAAGAAGTTGGAATATTTTAATAATTGAGCCGTTGATCTACCACAATTGAGCCATATAATTTATGAGCTGGAATTCTCCACTGATTATTCTAATAATATTAAATTTAATAAAGCTGGACAATAAGAGCGTGGTATTGCGGGGTTGTCCTTGCCGCGGCGGATACGCGTTGTGATAGTGCGCCTACGCACCGGTCGGCGGCGGCGCGGGCGGGGCGGCGGCGGCGGCGCGGGCGGCGGGGCGGCGCGGCGCGGGCATGGCGCTCAGGGGACGCGCAACATTTGGTTGTTTCATGTTCATTTAAAGCAACAGCCTAAGTATACTACAACCACGAGTTTAACATGTACGGGCTACGTGTAAGCATAGAGTCTATACCTACGGCTGACAACCCTTTTATCTGCTGTGATAGGGAGTCGAAACTGAAGTTCTGATCTTGTAAAATATGACAATAAGTATAAGCCAAGGGCTGCCGATCCCTGCTCCGTCTCCAGCATCCCTGGCTCTGCGGCGCGGCGCGATAGTTGCCGCACAATGGCGTCCCTGGCAGCAGCGTGGCTCTCCCTACTCCTCATTGTCTACGGTAAGTCTACTATTCTTAGTTTATTTATTTTGGAATTTAGAATCAGAATCAGGATATTTTTTATTCACGTAGACCGTTATGTACAGTACTTATGAATCGTCAAAAGTTACAAAAATATTATGCTACTGCTTTACCACCCGTTCGGAATGCCGTTCCTATGGAGAAGAACGGGCGAGAAACTCCATGGTTGCTCTTTTTTAAAATAGATATTTTACATTTTTGAGCAATACATTGTTATAGGTATGTGAGAACAATGTAGGAACGGCTATTCATATGGTGTTATAGTAACTACGCATAAGTCGTAAATCTTCTATGTAAAAGTAATGCTCTATTGAAGCGTGTTCTGCTGTCAGCCTTTTGGGGCCTCTTATTCCCCCTCACAAATGTAGAAGTTCCATCTATAGAAAATCTACAAACTGTACAAAGACAGACTTTGAAGTATTTTTTCTTCCATGATTGAAGTCTAAAATTTTATTTAATAAATGTTTAAAAAATCAGATATTCCCATTATAATGTATATGAGTAATTAGCTTAATCATTTGAAATGACATGAAGTACGTGTGTTTGTTAATAAATTATCAAAGTATACTGGAAAAAAATTTAATCATAACAACAGGAAGTGAATCAGCAATGTTATTGTTGATTGGAATTTCCGTACATTTTTGGCCTTCCGGCCAGACAGAGCTTGTTTATTTATTTTTATATCTTTGTTATATAAAACAGGCTGTGGCCAAAGCCCACGACACATCCAGCTGCAGCCTGGCGTCTACAGCAATTCTTTTGCCTGCTTACTATTGCCTTGATTTTCCCACCTAGCAATGTATACCCACGTTCTTCTTTTAAAAAAGCGTAAAATTGGCTTACCGCCTATTGTTAGTGGAAGCGATGTCGTAATCGGTGGTTGATTCAGAATCAAATGCGAATTTTTGGCCTTAACAAAATAAAAAAAAACTGGTTTGATTCCTCTAACTAACAGCTGGAGGGAATATATCATCTAATTAATTTCCCCAGTGTCGGAGGCGTCATGCGAGTACAACGCGACGCTCCTGTCGACGCAGATCGACACGATGCTGGCCGAGTACGACCGCGAGGCGGCGCCCGCCAGCCGGGTGGCGGTACTGGCCACCCTGGACATCCGCCACGCCGCCATCCTCGAGGCACAGTCCGCCATGCGGCTGCTCGCTGATCTCAGACTGGTGAGCGAGGATTGTAATGCTGATAATGTTGGACAACTGTCTCATAACTACCATTAGCATTTACATTGGTTGGTAATATTGGCGCCATGTGCGTGCTTGCGCCATCGTGCTATCTATGCGTGTCCGTCGGCTCGAGCCACAACATAGATAGCTTGGTAGGCATCCATACTATAGGACGTAATTTTAATAACGCAGACTCCCATTCTATAATAAAAGCAGAAATTGATTCCTGTATTTTAATTTTTGATGGGTATATATTATGTTGTGCAGTAGTTTTTATTCTTCATTCTGAACGAAATCATTTATGCTTTAGGGTTATATCAATCGATACCGGTCATTCGTAGAAGTTGTGGGAGAGGCGTATCTTTGTCCACACGTGGGCATCTTCTGGCTGATGGACAGATATTCCAGCGCGTCTTCCACTGGGACAGTCGTGAGAGAATGGATTTAGCTATCAATGAATATCGTCTAACTTTCAGTCATGGCAGGATCCCCGCATCGGCTGGAACGCCACAGAGTGGGGGACCGACAGCGCCCTAACATCCGCGGAGCGTCTCTGGCTGCCCGACGTGGTTCTCATCAACGCAGCAGCGACCAGCGACGTGGGCGAGGATGTGCTTCGCGCGCGCCTGTCCGCAACGGGCGCCGTCTCCTGGATCAGCAGGATCGACGTCACCGCCCCCATTTCCATGGACCTGTACAACTGGCCCAGGGACGAACACTCCTGCACCTTCAAGTTTGGCTCGAGGACGTTCAATAACGACGAGTTGGTTTTGAATATTCAGGAACTTACGGTAAGACTCGGGCTTAAAGTCCGATTTAATTTGGCAATGAAAGTAGTTCATAATAGTTTCATGAATATGGTTTATTTTATAGACGCACAGAGTTATTTCTGTTCACTGTAGAGAACACTTCATAGTGTTGGCGGTTGCTTTCGGGCGCATTAGACATGGATTGTCATTCGACTATTTATTTATATTCCTCTCTGAACGTCCACAGCATGCCATGGTATTCGAGTCTGGGTCATGGAGCGTGCAGTCTATCAGCCCAGAGGCCACACAGTGGCAGCGCGGCGACGGCACGGCGAGCGTGGTGGCGTGGTCGGTGGCGGTGGCGAGGAACGCGCCGGCGCACGCGGCCGCTGCCGCCGCCGCGCTGCTGGCCGCCGCATTCATGCTGGCGGGCGCCGCCGTGCTGCCGCCCGCGCACAGGCACCCGCTGGCTGCTTGCGCATCGTTCACTGCTGCTCTATGGTATGTTGAAGAATAGTAGCTTGTGGCAATAGTCAAACTCCTATTCTTGTATGAGTATATAATAACAGCGTTGCACAAATACCCCGGAATCTATGGCCACTGAGGAATCGGAAACGAAAACCGGTACGTAGGTAAACTAAGATATTAGGCCTCATGACCGTGTGGACCGTGTGCTCAACTGCTCATCAGTGGGTGTCACCAGTCTTTCTGTGGACGTCGCAATACGCAACTTAAATGATCTCTGCTGAACTTGTCACATACCCAGCAGTTCTTTGATTTTGGTGCTAGTATTCAATGGATGAAAGATCCAAAGCTGTGCAATGTAATGGTAGCCCTGACGCGTGTTGCGCATCTCTGTAGGTAGAAGGTCGGTCCCGGCAGGTTGATAACGGCGCTGGCGCGGCTGCCGGCGGCGGCGTCGTGCCCGCGCGCGTTCTCCGTCATGTGCGCGCTGTGCATCGCGGGCGCGCTGGTAGCGGCGGCGGGCGCGCTGGTGCTGCGCGTGGCGCGGAGCCGCGCGCCGCCGCCGCGCCGCCTGCGCCCGCTCCTGTCGCGCCTGTCCAGCGTGTGCAGGCTCACGCCTACATCGGTCAGTCTCACTGCATTGCATTCTACATCTGATTTACAACTGAGCGGCGAGTTGCCTTTTATACCGGGTACGTTCTCAATGTGACGGCTAATTATCATTCCGGAAATAATCATTTCGTAATTTGCACTATATGGATCGATTAAGAACTTTTCGATATGTACCGATATGTATATTTACTCAACCAAATCAATCGGGTTAGACCTATAAACTAGCTGGACGAAGCCATTGAATGAAGCTAACATATTTTTTAACGTGATAGCCGCACAAAATTCCCTTCGGTACCTATAACTTTTTCAACTAAGCCAAAGCTTGAGCTAAGAGTGTGCTCACGACAATTATTGAAAGGTAGGGATTGAAGTTGGAACCCTTGGTTACGAGGGCAGTCCCTCTAACCACTAGGCTGCCGATGCACTAAAGCGGAGTGTGCGTGCAGGAGGAGCACATGTGGTCGTGCAGCGGCGCGGGGGCGGCGGCGGCGCTGCTGCTGGACCGCGCGCTGTGCGCCGCCACGCTGCTGACGCTGCTCGTGCTCGTCGCCGTGCAGCTCTTCTAGCGAGCTAGCAGCGCCTGCGTCTACACATCTTGGCTATAACCAACATTGCCGCGCGGACCCCGGTTGCTGCCGCGCGGACCAGCTATTCACGGCCCGTGATAGCTTTATTGCACTTTTGTAAATATTATAAATAAATATACCCATTACTTATTTATTTTTATCAACTCATACCTTTTTAAGGCTTACTTGGGGATGTAAAATGTATGGATCGCGTCGCAAGCAATTTTATTTTGATTTGCAACAAATAAGTAGGTAAATAATATATTTTATTACTATCGCTTCTTAAAACTATTTAAAGTGTTTAATTTAATACGATCTACAAGCTATTTTTACTACAAAAGCGTCGCAGCTAGGTCAGAGGGTAGCTCTACTTATAAACACGTGTACGGCTATCTCAGCAAGCAACAGCAGCGCCGCCAGCCCCACTCCCGCGCCGAGCACCTGCAGCAGACAACAAATCCTTCCTAAAGACCTCTACCTATGACATGACCTCTACCTACCATGTAATCAAGCTTTTTAATTTAAAAAAATATCAGTTTTTTCTACATAACTTCAATCACGAATAAAATTCGCCGTCTAGATTTTGTGACGTAATGTTAACCATCGTCAATGCAGTGGGCGCACCGCGGAGCCCGCGACCCGCCGCGAAGCAGAACAGCACAACTCATCATGTTGAACACTGTGTGTGGATATGGATACGCTAGATGGCGCTTTCCTTGCGTTTTCGGTACAAACATCGCACCCGCGGAAATGGATATAGACAGCGCCATCTACAAGCTTTTGATAGAGTCAATGTTCGTCGTGCGGGGTCTAAACAAACTGAATAGGCTATAAAGCGGTATCTACCGCCTAATAATAATAGTAATAGAGAATATAATATGGCCCACCTGTAGAGCAGGCAAGACGTCAACAAGCCCGACTGCGAGGAACCCGCCGGCGCCCGCGCAGCGCGGCCGCTCCGCCAGCCATCGGCGCTGCGCCTGCCCCATTAGGCCCACCTCGCGCTGCCAGCGCAGCCTGCCAGTAGTTGGAGCTCAATATTAACCGTGTTCTGACCGATCACGCAGTCTTGGCCACGACATAAACGCCAGCCATCGTTTTGGTCCAAGCAATAATTTCACGCGACTTAGATAAAAACAGTCCGTCTACCAGCGAGACTAATGACGGCATGACGCGACATACAGACTGTTCAGCGAATCCAGTACTGATTGACCGAGTAGACGCGAGTCTACTAGGTCAACCAGTACACGACTATTACGTTGCCAGCCTCTGTACAGTGGCTAGATAGATAGCCAGCTTGCAATAGCCCTGAAAATCCGACATCTGGATAAAGTAGTCGCACTAGTATATCAGTAAACAGCTCATTGATTGCGATTGAAATCTCAGTAGATGATGATCTCTGGATTGAAATAGTGGCAATATAACAGTTGCGCCACCTGGAGGCGAACAGGTCCCTGTAGCCGGAGTGCTTGCGCATGGGCATGGCGACGGTGGGCAGCTTGAACGCCTCCAGCTCCCGCAGGCTGCACTTGTCGCGCTCCGTGAAGGTGCGCGAGATCACGTCGTAGCCCGCGCTGCGCTCCACCTGCGCACACGCGGCGCCGCTCACGCTGCCGATCCGGATCACGATACTGGTATCGCAATCCGGATTGCAGTTGCGTTTTAAAGGTGGAGGCTCGATATTCTTGCGTCACCGTGAATACTGCCGTGATAGGATACATGTTATAATAATACTAGTATGATGAAAGGCGCGGCGGTGGTTGCTTCGGGGGCTTCATAAGAAAGCTCAAGCAGGCTCGCAATAAGCCGGTGGATGCGAGTGGCGGAGGACCGGATTTGTGAACGTCATTGAGCGCTCATTAATGGAAGCATTTCGTCTGATGGATGAATCGTACGGTGCCACAGATCTTCACTACCCATCAATCCATTACCTAGAAATATGCTGCTGGACTCCCCAAAAAGACATCACACACATCTTATTCTTTATCGTCGCCTTGGACACACGACAGTCTTCATCTACAATAATGGATGCCTTGATATTTGTTTTGTAAACGAATAGCAACACCATATCCTCAACATGTGTTAACATGAAGTTATATAAGTGTGAGTGACACACCTATGAGGTGCTGCTAAAGATTCTGTGTATCCTGGATAGATAAGGTCTTGGCATGTGTAATATCGGCACGAGCGTGTTGTGCTCTACTAGCCTGGAACGCGTAGAGGCCGGTGCGCACGCGCGCGATGCCGTCCGCGACGCTGCGGTAGGCGCGCTCGCCCTGCGGCTCCAGCTTGCGCCGGTACAGCCGCTGCGTCGCCGGGTTGCTGCTTTCCTGCGTTATACTTCCCATGTTTGAACAAACTAATTCGTACATGACTATATAGCTGCGCCCGCGACTACGCTCGCATGGACAATTGTTTTCTGAATCGATCTCGCGGCTTAATTTTCCATGGTAAAAGATATTGACGAAACGTTGACGCGATTAGCTATAACCATATCGAGTTTAATATTTTTTATCGCTTATGACCACATTAAGCCATAAATAGATACAGGCCGCGGAAAAGCTTTTAAATGAAGCCATGTGGCACATTAAAAATTAGTACTTTGTTTATGCATTGGCGTCCAATGAACATCGAATACCTATTTACGGTGTTCGGCAAAATGTTCGCGCAATTCAACTTAAACAAAGCTAATATGGACTATATTAGCTTTGTTTCCATTTCCAGTTTCCATTTTTTTTTATTACGATATAGGCAAGTATTTGATCTCGATCTCACCTGATGGTAAGTGACGATGAGATCTACGATGTAGCATACTTGCCTAGAAGGTACCTGTTCACTCTCGACTTGAGATCCATCCATCAAACTTACAGCAAAGTACACCTTCTTGTACGTAGTCTCCTGCACGCCCAGGGTCATGGGCGAGCTGGTAAGGTCGTCCAGAGTGCGGATGGCGTCGCTGGGCGCCTGCAGGATCGCCACCACCTTCGCCGAGTACGCGGTGAACGCGAACAGCGACGTGAGCAGCGTGGAGAACATCACCAGCCGCACCGACGTCACCGGGGGAGCCACGGGGAACCCTGGGGAATTATCAATATAATGTAGTAACAATATATCAATCAATAACCTTTTTTTTTTTAAATGACATTGTAAATAAATAACAAGTTATATGTATGAGTTTGGCTGTATAAGTATAACTATAATTATAATCTGACCCTGCTGGCACAGCGTGGCCAGCGCAAACGTGCAGCTCTCGGGAAGCGTGAGCAGCGCGAGGCCGGGGTGCGCGGCGGGCAGGCGCGCGCGCGCGCGGCCCAGCGCGGGCAGCAGCGCCGCCGCCAGCGCCGCCGCGCCGCCGCACGCCGCCCACACGCCGCCGCTGAACGGCAGCAGGAATACGTTCGACACCGCCGACCGGGGCGGTTGACGGAATATGAACGCACCGCTGAACGACACAAGACATAACAATTGTGCATCTTTGATCGCAGTACGCTTAATATAGGTTGGTAGGTACCATCAAAGTTATATGGAGGGGTTCGAGAATAACGTCAGGCGCAATTCTCAACCTTCATATTATCCTTTGTTTATAAGTAGTAGATGGACACTCCAATTTCATGCCATAACTCTTGCGATGATTCAGTAGCGCAGATGATATGTTCTAGATCAAAACGATCTAGAGTTAGGGTACCATATCGTTTAGGTCTATAAGAAAAATAGTTTATTGATATTTTCTTGCTACAGTGATAATGAGACCCTGGCGAGAATGTTCTCAAAATAATAAAAATGTAAACTTTGATAACCTATACGAGTACTATATATCTGCTACTATCGTTGTATGAACGCATTAGTTTAAATATCTGTGAAACAGTTATTTAATGTCCGTCGGCTATTAACTTCAGGACTTGCAGGCGGGACTTTGTTGGGTGACTTACAAACACAGATTCGAGTTAGTTACTTGATAGTGACAGTTTCTGCGAAGTAGTGGAGGACGTGTGTGCGGTCAGCGCGCATGAACATGGAGGCGACACCCAGCTCCACCTGCTGGCGCTGCAGCAGCCCCGCCAGCCCGTCGAACGAGCCGTTGCGCGCCACACCGTACACGTCCACCTGGACCAAGTTCAGCCTGGAACAGCGCCGGGAGCTAGACTATATCTACTGATTCTGACTGAACATGAATAACAAGGTGGTTCGGTCTCCGCCAAAAACTGTCTCGAAATAAGAGTGCACTGCGTGCAAGTTTCCAGCTGCTGTTGATTTTTAACCGACTTCAAAAAAAAGGAGGAGGTTCTCAATTCGGTTGTATTTTTTATTTTATTTTTTTTTTATTTTTTTATGTTTGTTACCTCATATCTCCGTCATTTATGAACCGATTTGGAAAATTATTTTTTTATATGAAAGGATATGTTTACAGATTGGTCCCATTTTTTTCAAAAAAATGTTCTGATGATGGGATCCATGAGGAATTGAGAGAACTCCTCAAATTTTATAGGCATACCGATAGCAATTTTGGTATTTTCATCAAGAAGTCAAGCATTTGCATTCAGAAAGTATCATTTGCTGAAGTGGAAGTGATGAAGAAGGCCACAAATGGCCAGCGGAACTTGTCAGTGATACGTATTTCACGGGTTGCGCCAAGATAATCTCGATTATTGGTATACCTATTATCCAGTAAAAAGATTGATTTACAAATCTTTTTAGTGACAAAGAATAGTAAATATATCCACTAAAAAGTTTAAAATAAAAAACTTTTTAACAAAATAAAAACCGTCTTCAAAAAACTAAAAAGCAAAAAATAATCTAATCTTGAAATCTACCTTGTCTAACCACATCAAATATTTAACTAATCTGAAGTCGGTGCCAAATAAACAACCGACAAAGAATAACAAAAGTATACTCAGTAACGAGATGCGCGGACCAATTTGTAGGTATAGTCTTTGGCGCAGACCGGCAATACTCGACTCAGTTGTTAGTTTGGCACCGACTTCAGATTAGTTAAATATTTGATGTGGTTAGACAAGGTAGATTTCAAGATTAGATTATTTTTTGCTTTTTAGTTTTTTGAAGACGGTTTTTATTTTGTTAAAAAGTTTTTTATATCTATAATTTTCGACAGCAATTACCTATTCATTAAGTATTGATCAGCCCGTTACAAGTATTAGATATCTTATCGTGTTAAGACTATACCGACAATAATCTTCGCATACTATTCAATATCTAAGGACCGCTATCTACCGCAGGCTCGCATCGATATGTTAATAGCTATTATAACGGATGATGACATATTGATAGTCAATTATATAGTTACACCATTCACCGATTTTTATGATTTTCGATTTGATCTGCTCCGAATAGCAGAATAACTATTAAAACATTGGAAGAAATTAAATTTGATTCTGAGGCGGTACGAAGTTCGCCGGGACGGATAGTTATTAATTAAAAAAGTCAATACGTTGGTATAATGATTTGTTATTTTAAGTCGGATTAATGTGAATCGGGACGGTCGAAGTACCTATACCTAAACGGAACTGAATGCATACTATGTCCATACTCGTTTTTTTTCCCTAGAACCGTGTAGAAGAATTACAAAGCGTTTTTGAATCCTAAATAATAATTCAGAATGCCTCAAGCTCCGCAAATATGGTTCCCTTGGTCCAGGGTACATATTTGAGGCATTCGTAGTAGAGACATTGGTTCCGTGGGGGACTGGTGCCCATTGGTCAAAATCGGCCGGCACATCAGCATTTCCATTCAATGTGGCAATGCTACTAGCGTTTTGGGCACCCTACCCGCCGATGGTGGTGGAGATTTGCTGAGTGCTTTCTGATACTAGTTTCATTTTAATTTATTATATCCTAAGCAATAGTCAATATTTTCTCCAACTACATAATACCTTCAAATCCTTCGCATAACGAGCTCCCATTTGTTGATCTACTTGTGCACGCATCGCCCCATTAATCATCCACAGACAAGCGTGCGTAGGTATGCGAAATAATATTGACAAATGCAATTGGTTTTGTTGGCACGTGTTGATACAAACCGATAGTGCAGGTCCTGAGTGGTGAGCATTATCAGAGGGTAAGTGACTTTCGGGTAGGTGTCGATCTGGCGGTCGCGCAGATCCGACCAGCCCTTGAAGTGTTGTGGCTGCGTCAGCTGGAACAACCGACGATGACAAACATCACATGACTACCTTAAATGCATGTTAAAAAGTGTCGTGAAGGAGCGTTATGTGAGGTAGACCTTATGTCTAATAGTAGAAGTATTTCGGCTGATATATGGATGGAGTTAGGACTTCCTCGCAACATTGAAATCTTTTTCATATTGATTTCTTATATTTACGCGAATACTACACATTGAAATAAAACAATTTTTACGGATTTTATCGTGTTTATATTATGTTTTTTACTTTCCCGACGTTTCGGCTGCTTTACCGCAACCATGGTCACGGGAGGAGGTTAAATTCGTTTAAAATTCGTTCGTTCATGAATAAAGTTTGTTTCATTGCTTGTTTGCATGTGTCATAGGTACGTAAAACGGTTTTCAATAATATATTCGTACTAACCACTACAGCAGCTTTCAGGAACACCCCCCTCAAATCCTTCCTCCGCGTCGCAGCCGCCGGCAGCGCGCCCCACAGGGCTTCTAACACTTCACGCGTGCCCCTCCTGTCTAAGCCCAGCACAGTGAGCAAATACGGTTGATCCGGTTTCACCCTGTACACGTCGACCAGGGTGTCGGTGGAAGACCAGATGACGTCAGCGTCTGGTAGAATGGAGCAGTTTTCGAGGTTGTCGGCTACGATGACTCTATCGTATGAAGAGTTGTGGAGGAGAAGCCAGGAGTGACGATGGTTAAAGGCGCGGGACGATGACGCCTGGAAGGGGAACCCGACATCATGTTTTAAGACGATTTTTTTAACCCAAGAAGCACATAACTATCAGAATAGTGTAAATATGTTATCTAATAATATGAACACAATTCAATGGGCGAAGCGTCAAGGTCTGGATTTCATTGCCACTTGCTACGAGAAATCTTTAAGAAAATCTAGGAAACCCTTTATTTTTTTAATAATGTTTATTAGAAACCTTTGAAATAAAATAAAGAAGATGCTACATTTGTGTGGTTTGTGAGAGATCTTCGATTCGATTAAGAATTACTTACACAAGATAAAGTAATATTTTTTTAATCTTCTGCCGTGTCATCGCCGGTGTGCGCTGGCCTTTATCTATACTAATATTATAAATGTGAAAGTTTGGATGGATGGATGGATGGATGTTTGTTACTCTTTCACGCCCGAACGGCAGAACGGATCTGGATGAAATTTGGCACAGAGATAGATTATAGTCTGGAATAGCACATAGGCAACTTTTTATCCCGGTAAAATGTATGGTTCCCGTGGGATAGATGTTTTAATTTTTCATACTTTTTATCGCGGGTAACACCGCCGGGCGCAGCTAGTGTGTTATAAATCCAAGCAGAATATTATATTTAAATAATGGTAGGTATTCCTAACATAATCTGAATCACGTGAGTACTTACCTATACAGAAAGTGTAATAATTTGAAATTAAAATACTGCTAAGAAATTTAAATCACCTGTAGATTGATAACTAGCAATAGGCCATAATAAGACTAGACATGCGATACTCTTGAAGTAAGACTAAGAACAAAACTGATTGTGCAATACCTAGACCAAGACCAGGTGTAGGTATTGAGGTCATGCTCTGACACAGCGGGGGCTAGGCTCGTCTTGGTCTTGCATTTTGACAACACTGGAGTCTAGCATAGCGCAGTCTGCCTACCGCTTCAGGCGATACAGGCGTAATAGATTAAGGCAGCGTCTAATACCCTATCTCTTAATCCGTGTTATGTATTATTGTTGTGGACAACAACGAGCTACCTACGTGCCATGCATGCCGCGCATGCGGCAATCGCTGCGTCATGTAATACGTAGCTTTCACTTTGTAGAAACGAATAAAACGGCTAATATCCAGATCCAGCGCAACCAAAAATGAGATCACCAGATAAGGCGAAGGGTGTAGGGAAGTTAGGTTAGCCGGTACCTACCTATACTTATAGTTGTATGGTACAGGTAGGTACCATACCCGTCACGGATGTGCGCAAATGCATTCCCCCCCCCCCCCCCCCACAAGACGGGACTCTTCTGCGGCCTATGTTTCCGGTGACCGTTTCTCGAAAAGACCAGCCGTTTCAGAGTAGCCCCATACGCACCTTATCTAGCACCAGAGTGGCGTCAGCGCAGCTCGCATCGAGCAGGATCCCCTCGCGGAACAAGCCGCCAGCAGCCAGCTCCGGCAGGTGCTGGAAGTCCGTCAGTACGGTTATCCTTACACCAGCGTCGCTTGCGCAGCGCCATAGCTCGACAACTTGCTCTAAGAAAAATATTTGGAAGGAATCACCCATTCAACCGACACTATTGGACTAACATTGAATGGGTGTAATGTCCCTATTCTTGATACCTGCATCTTCCTACCTCAAACATAAATAACTGGACTTACTCCAATATAAATGCGTCCCGTATGGCCCATTCGCCTTTGAAATAAATACTAGGTACCTGTACCTAGTATAAGTGCACTTCGGTTCAATATCAATTTTGTAGAGACCGCCCGCGCCACTAAGACAAAATCATTATATAGACCGTCCTACGATAGTAATACTGTTTCATCCTACGAATCCAGCTAAGGTACCAGGAACTCACCAGGTGTCCAGCAACCGAAGGCAGTAATCATGGAAAGACTCTTGGACACGAAGTACGTTACAATAAAGTTCATGTCCATGGCGGCGGCGGCGGCGGCGCGGGTGCTCAGCACACGTTGAATGCGATGCTTATTGTGGACTTAATTATGTTAACTTATCCATTTATTATAATCGTTCGGTAACTCATACTCAACTCACTTAGGGCACAGAATAAACATTTGTACTTAAGGGCCGGGAAGCGTAATAATGTACCTATGCTATGCACCTATATTGCATTATATAAAGTGGTTTATGTCCTATCATAAATACTAACGGTAGAGTTTTGATAGCTTACGAATACTATCCTATTTCGAATATTTTCCCTTGCCACTAAGGCCGTAAGTTTCTTCTAGGGATCTATATTATGTAAAGCTTCGAATTAGAAATATGTAGACTAATGTTCTTGTAACTTGCCAAAACTCGTAGTTATAGGTAACTCCCCGTACATATATGACTAGTCTTAGGAATAAATAAGGAATTATGCTTCTAGGACTTGGACGGATAACAATTGAAAAAGATTTCAACGAAAGAATATAACATTTCATTGAAAGATGGCCTCTATGTCAATTTGCGACAGTTTGCGTAGAGCCTTGTATCGTGAAGTAATCTCTCGTGCCGTCGGGTCGTCGTTTAATAACGAACAATCATCGATTGAAGTGCATCGCAAACAAGGCGCTCCACTCAGTAATACGTAATTGGCCACAATTTAGTACAAATCAAGCGCACAATACAGACAATTATAGAGTCGATATATGTAGCTATCGTCTCGATCAATAATAATATGTGCGCACTTACGTTTCAGATTATAATAATGTATCTTTCACCAATACCTCAGACCCTTAGATATGGGATCTCCTACAATCATAAATAAAACTGCTGGTTTTAAATTCAACATTAAATAATTAGGTAACTAGGTATATTTTGTAATTGGTATATGCATTATCTAAAGGCTGTCGATTGGTGGGCACGCGTCGGGCTGCACGAAGAGCTTGGCGTAGTTGACGAGCAGGAAGATGGTGACGGAGCCGAGCATGGAGCCGAGCTGCGTGACCGCGCCGCACGCGCGCATGCCGCGCGCGCCGCCGCGCCGCGCCCACCCGTACACCCACATGCGCGCGTACGACACCACCCCCGACACCACCACCCACGACAACACCTGCGGGAGCACACACAACTCAACTAGAGAGGCAGGTTACGACACCGACGCTACTGAGCTCTCAAATGTATATACTGGGTATATACCGGGGGTTTCGTTCACTACAAACGCACAGAGAATGTCACATCCTAAATTATAAAATCCCTAGATATTTGCCATGCTGTGAACGTAAACAGCAATACATCAACTTCCCTTAATGCCAGTAGTTTGTTCAATCTTATGGCACAGAGTTACACCTATAGATCTGATGACGCTCATAGCTATGGTAAGAAATCTGACACACCAGCTAACTGTATTATTGTTTTGCTCTGTCTTTCTCAATCCGGCGTGGGTCAGTGCCGCAAGTTTGATAATATCGCTACTGTTAGATTTCGATTAAAGATCAATTCATATTGGAACACACACAGGCCTCTGATACGTGTGAATCAACTTTATGTCACCTGATTGCTGATCCTTGTAATGTTACCTATCTCATAATAGTTCCTTCTCATGTCCAAAATGATATTAAGTTTATTTTGGAATAAATATGTGTACCTACTGTACAAGTATTTTGTTTTTATAACGGGGCACAATTTATTACTAATTACGTTCGTGATAACCTGCGGGTGAACCTTCATAATGATATCATATTCTTTGGCTGCTCTGTGTCTCGCCCACAGAGACCACAGAATAGAATATCGTAATTCGTATAGAAGTTAACGTATCCCTATAGAAGCACTTCTTATCATTCCGTTAAACATTAATTCAAGTTATCGCGTTTTGGATGAAAGCTCGACCGGTGCCTAACTAGAAATAATAGTATTAGTGATGGTTCACGCACTTCCCTCTTTAAAAAACTCATTTGAACGGTACACGCACGCACGGGACCGTAGCCAAAATTAGCGCTATCCTATGGGACGTTTAGATATGCAGGAAAAAATGTAGCACTTACCACTAATGTTTTGCCGGCGGCCGTGTGCTGCAGCGGCGGAGTGGGGCTCATAAGCGCCGTGGTCAGGATGTACACGAACGGGAGCGCGGCGACAGCGAGCATGCCCCCCAGCAGCTTGCCGGGCACGGGGCGCAGCCACACGCCCGCCAGGCACGCCGCGGGGTTCGCCATCGCGCCCAGCGTCACCGCCAGGTGGTACGCCCGGGTGCCGTAGGGCATGCACGAGTACGATTGGATAGACGGCAGCACACCGTTGTTCAGCGCATTCAGTACCACCATCAGCGACAGCACGCTCAGCCACCGCGACTCCAGCAACGAGACCCTCTCCGTGGTCGCCTCTTCGTCCTTGGCGACCGCCGATGGTGCGACCTTCTCCGAATTGAATCCCCTGAAGTTGTTGATGGTTGTGAAACTGACCAGGCTCGCCGCCGACAGGGCGCCCAGCAGCAGCAGAAACACGGTCGTATCGAAGAGCGGCGGCGGATAGTGGGCCTCCAACGTGGAGTTGTCTGCGGACGGCAGGCACGTCGGTTCGCCGCCGACGCCCTGGATGAGCGCTAATATGCTAGGAATAAACCCGCTGAGACCCTCCCCCACTAGGTACGTAGCTAAGTACACGTCACGAAAATGTCTCAAGTACGGGTAGAACAGCACTGAGCTGGTGCATCCCACCAGCGCCGCGAAGAACGTCAAAGTCAGGTATGCCACAGATTTCTCGGAGCCACCTATCACACTGGTCTTTTCATAAAGGAACGCGTTAAGTATCAACGCCAACGTCCCTATGATCAGCAAGCCGTATATGTACGGTGCATCGGACACTTTGGGTGTGATGCGGCGCAGGACGCCATACAGTAGAATGCCGACGTTGGCGAGCTGCACGGCGAGCACCATGGAGGTGGGCAGCGCCCAGCCCTCGGGCATGCGCTCCACGAGCAGCGGCAGCTGCACGTACAGTCCGTTGACGCCGAGCCACGTGCCGACGCCCCAGCACGCCATCAGCACGTCCAGCGTGACGCGCCGCTGCGCCCCCCACATGCTGACGGCGATGGTGTCCCCGCGGTCCAAGCACGGCGAGTTCTCTTGCTCGTTCAACCTGCAGTTCACACCGCTATGTAGTCACCCGCTGTCTGTGTCCAATTATAAAACTGAATGACAGTTTTAATTACAATAATGTATCTTTCATTATATCGTACGGTGAGCACAATGGAAGCTGGTCTGTTTAGTTTAAATACAAAACTGTTCCGAAAATATTTAAAACAAATTATTTTTCAATATTGTGATCGCACGTACCGAGCACAAAAGTTAACATCGAAGACTGAGAAGCATGTCACGAAAAAATTGTAGTAATATCAACATGACTGTCGCAATTGCAGATAGTAAATAACTTGTGAAGATAAAATTCAGCAACTGATTAAATATTATATTTTTATTGTTGTCGCGGTAAGTGCCACCACACTAAGAACGTGAATGCGACACACACAACACAGCGGACACAACACGTGAGCGACGCGCGTCAATAATAAATTAACATCGATGCTTATATAAAAAATAAAATTAACAGTCTGCTTGACATTATTTGTTGATGAAAGTAAAAACTGTTATTCTAAAAATTATTTATCACATGGATATTATGAATTATAATCTATACCCGATATCCTTCCACGAAATAATTCGACCGATCAAAGATTAGCAATCGTTATTACAAATACGTGCGGGGATAGTGCAAATAGCGACGCCACATTATCCAATTAAGTAATACGAGTAGATACCTAAATATTAGAATTATCTAATTGGACGATTTGAATCAGCACTTACATTTTGAAAGTAGTTTAATTTATGAGCGATCTTCTCGTTACACACGACATGAAAACAATATTAGAAGGACTAAAATTAACTCCGTCCGTCTAAGCTAATTGAACATGGCCACGTAATTGTTTGATCGGCCTTCAGGCGGGCGCTCGTGGAGACAATACGAGTCTTACTGAGAACCGTCTGCCAGGGAAACAGTCAAATTAAAATGTTGTAACTTCACATACATGTATCTGCATATGCAAATAAAGCGTTATCGTATGTCTAAAAGCGAATATCATAATAAGGATAGTACTTGTATCTCTACAATATTACTGTGGTTGGACTGTTTACGAAAACTAAGTCGGGACTATACTCTTACCGTTGAGTGAATCATTCCCACTTCGAAGCTCAAACCTAATAGTCTGTATGAGCAAGCTGCTTGCGTCAGCACACGCATGGTTAAGGAAACACTGGCCGATTTATGAGGACAGCATACCTATACTTGTATAGACCAAGCGAACAAACGCTAACGAAGGTGCTAAAATGTCACCTTGTTTAGTAGATTAACAGTTAATTTTGCTGGGTCTGTACAAGCATACTAGCAAAGGTAATAGCACATCCATACGCTGACCCAAGCTGGACGAACATAGGCCAAAGCTAAAACATAGATGCCTAGTTCATCACGGATAACCCACGTTGGCTTATGCTGGCCCACTCTGGCCGCGACTCGCCTATTTATATGTTAAACTGAGACTGACTGACAGTCCACTCTTCGACTGTGGCGGAAGCTGGTCTCATTTTGTCCGACGCCGCGTTGACCTAGGTTGAGCCAGCGTGTGTACACACCGTGGGTTTAGCAATACCGGTGAAACTAGTTCCCAAAGGATGAAGTAAGAACCAATGAGGGGTGTAGAGAATGCCACCTACCTGTCGCAGGCAGGTGCCATGGCGCTGTGTGGGGGGAGGTGGCGGGGTCGCGCGGCGGCGGCGCTCCATCGCAGGCGACCGCCACCGACGGTCAGCTGCGACAGTCACGACGTGAGCACGCGCCGACAGAGGGCGCTCTATTGACACTACACAGGAGGCTCCTAACGTATGGACACCAGTGTGGACTACTCGTCGATATCGCTTAATCCATGCGTTAGGGTTTACAATAGACATCACTCAAGCTACCGTCATCGGTAACAAAAAAAATAATTACCGATTAAACCACACAGATATCAATAGCTCAAAAGAAGCATCCTGTATACTCAGCTAGTGCAATAACCTCTGTCTAGAACGTCAGGAGCGCAATAAAACACATCTCAAATATTGACTGAGCCCCTTTACACCAAATATTTGCGTTCGCTCCACATTACAAATGTAATAAGATTTTGCAATGCATAACAAACAGAGACCCAGATAGTACCTAGTTAAGTAGAATGAATAAAGCATGATGAATGTCATCTGAGATATGTCTTGTCGCGTGACACACATTACATGTTCGAAAGCAGGTTAAAACAAAGCTAGTGCTGGACATGGTGATGATGGTTAGTAGCTCATGTAGGTACACATGCCCATGGGTGTAGCCACAGAGGGCAGCTACCCCACCCTATCTCATGGAGTCAAGTAAAAAATATAAGACCTTACATCATACTCAACCATATTTGGTCACTGGATTTCTGTGCTGAGGGTCCTCGGTTCGACTCCTGGTGGGGACAAACTTTGTGTAATGAGCTCAAATGTCATGAGTCATGAATGTATAATATCCATATGTATAAGTATACTGGGTTTGCCCCTAGTCCATTTTATGGTACCAATAATACAAGTGTTGCTTGGTGACGGACCATATAGATTGTGTTTGTTGGGCCCTATTATTATTATCATTATAAATAACTACTGATGTCAAGAAGCATGTGCCTAAAGTATCTTGGTTCTTAGTAGATAAGATTTAAGTATTTCAAATTAAAACTTTATATAGGTAGTACTTTCATTGCTTTGTCCCACTCTGAATCGAACCCTGACTACACCCATAGACATGCCAGAATGCGCCCCGCACCGCCGCGCCGCCGACGTGTATATAACTCAGCAGCCTAACGGTGCGGCATGGGATCACTCATATCGCCTGTATCTAAATAGGCCGATATGCATAATCATTTTGTTTACTCACATCATTAAATAGGCATGCTTCACAACTAGGTGATAAATGGTGTTATTATCTAAATTAGCTACACTTGACAGGTGTAAGGACAGGTTCACATAGGGTTTTGATTGTTTTATTAGTTGATTATATCCCCATGTCTAATAGCATGTTGCAACACTCGCCTGCACTAAGTCACTGCACACGAAAGAAGATTATTATTAAATTGATTTAGAAGAACTTAAAAGGCCATGTATAAAATAGCAAATATAACATTGTTTGCTATTCAAATACCAACCACAGTGACACTCATTCATGTACAAATATAAGATAAACTAAAGTATGCACATGCCTTAACCAAAACTAATATGTCTTGGTACCTGTATCAAAACTAACAAACTTCTGGGATAATTTGTCAAGGCATGGGTGTTACTAGGATTGCCCCAGTCAGTTGTATGTCTCTATCCATAATTTAAGTGTTGCATAATATGTTCGTAGGGATCTATATCTCATTTTTTACAATATCTCCTTCACTGGCTTACTTGATCTTACACTTTTAGAAATATCTTATTATTTTCCCTGCTAATACACACTTTGATTAGATTTATGATGTTTATTTGTAATATAAAAACTAGGTAAGTAGTTATATTTAGTAAGTTTGTAATACATCTATGTTTTCATGTGGGTACAGTCTTGCATGTTATCTGTTAATGAGATTATATATGACCCTATACATAATAGATGAATAATAATGATGATAAAATAAACATGAGTGCATTAAATAGTTACTGTGTGAAATAAACTAATTACTTATATACAACTTTGTTTCACTTACTGGCACTTTGCTAGTGTGAGACTCCCTTCCCAATTTATATCATGTTTAATTATTCAATGGGATATTGTTATCTACATACACTAATATTACAGAGTGGTAATGATTGTTGAATTTGGATGTAGGTAATCAGCAGATTAATTGATCTAATTCTAACAAATATTTATTTAATAATAAGCTAGATTATCCTTAAGTATGTTGAGGTACACGGACTGAAATTAGTTTAACTAATAAAATCTTTATTACTGTTTGTTTCCCCTTGAGTTTAGGTAGTTAATACAATTTTCTGTTTGGCTATATTTACAAGCTATGGCCTCATGCAGTGTTTAAATAGATTAAATCTTCATTTGTTTTGAAGTTTTAATTAAGCTCATTAAAACTATCATAAATATTCATGGGTATGTCCGTGTGTAGATTTCTTTGAGGATGTACTGATCATTCAGGGAGGAGCTAGTTTGATCTTGTGTAGACATAAGTGAACAGGACACTTACTGTAAACAGCTATGTCAGCTTAAATTGAGAACAATTGGTGAACAATCAACCAATACAAACATATTCTATTTTTATCTCTGCTCAATATGGACTACAGTATAATTCAACCAATGGACCTACACACAAACATCCAACACTATAGAACATATTATAAGCACTAAAATGTACTAGCATCCAGGCATTTGAGGCATCTATTTAAAGTAAGTACACAATGGGTGTGAGATCTTATAAATTGATAATATTTTGTATGATCATTATTATTATGTCCCTGTAACAGCGAGAGGTTAATGACAATACTGAAAATGTTACTACATACTGTGTAAGGTAAACTGGTATTATTCTCAGTTACAGGTAGAAAGTAGGTCAATCACCTGAAATAGAAATATAATACTCCTATAGCATAACAATTATTTGCATAAGAAACAACCAACCTCACCTTGAACTAAGTTTGCAATTAATATTTATTCATAAACCTCAAAATTGCAATCAAAGAGAGAACAAAATGATTCATAATATGTGTAAGGTAGAGAACACAGCACTCAGGGTTTTAAGTAAAAGCAATAATTATATAGCATCCAAATTAGTTTGTATGTCAGTGCAAAAAAGAAACAAAGAAATGCCATCAAAATCAAAAAAGTGTTGCAACATCTAAGCTCCAATGACTAAATACGTTTAGCTACTAGAATTACGTACAAACCTTGCAACGTTTGTCATAGTAGTTCTGGTACAGCACGTCGGTTTGTTCTTATAGTCACTTGGACGTACCACCACAATACACACTGTGGAATATGAACACTGAAAATAAGCTAGATATTCTTACATCATATTTGCTTATGAAGTTTTTGTTTCAATTGTAGTAGTCTGCTTCAATATATTAACACTCTAACATAATACTGAAAAGGAACAGTCTTTTTAGAATCAATTTTCTTGAGTCATTATTTAAAGAAAAATCATTAAAGCCAGTTGAATCCTTCCAATAACATTTTCTTGACTGACTGAATTAATTTGTTTGACATTACATATACTTACTTTTTTACTTTGGCAGTTGTTCAAAGTCCAGAAAATAGAGACACGCTATTCTTTAATATTTGACTTTAGTCGATGTTAAGTAGGTGAGTGACCATACTATTTTATCAAGTTACCTTACCTACTTGCGTTCACTCATCCCCTGAGATATAGGATTTACTCGTCCAAACTCATCCTCCTACACTATAAACTCTTTGCCCTCATCCTAGCCTGTGTGCTAGCCTGAACCGTGATTGATCTATAAAAACCTAAAACACGCTTAAATTCTTGGTTATGGTATACCAGTGTTACCAGATGAAAATTTTAAACTACCTTGTATGCAGACTAAAATTACCGTGTTCTAAGTGTAATAATTACCTTAATTTTATTTTTATTACGGTGTTGATTTAAAAAAAGAACACCCTTATATAATTAATTTATTTAAAAACTATTCTTCCAAAATCTTCTTGGTAATAAATTTACGAAGTAATTTTTTTAACCATATCTTTTGGTGGTATAAAATCAACACAGTTTCCATTTCGGCGAATGGGTTGTTGACCCAAAATATTTCCCTTTTGGTCTTCGTAATCATTCTATTTCTCTTTTTAGCTTTGATATCACCAACAGCGACAGCCGGTGTTGCTAATTAAGTATTACTCATATAAACTTTTTGAGTATTATTTACACGGTAATTAATATTATAAAATTTATAGGATTTCATTGTGTGCGCGCCGAATCACCGGATAGTAGCGAAATCCCAAAAGAATTTGGATGACGTCTCATCAGATTCGACGCGTGTTACCAATTTAGCAACTGTTCCCAACACGTTTTGTTTTTTGCCTTTAGCCGTTGACGGCTGTAGCGTAATCGTCTGAAAGTTTATTGATTGGTCAGACAATTTTTTTAAAGAATTGTTTACTCTGTATACCCATCATATAATTAGTATTTATACAATCACTTATGTTGGTGGCACAAAAATCTTTCAGCTCCTTGAACCAACAATAAACATTGTCTCAGTTCGTAAATTCGTATAACCAATTAAAGGCATGATCGGTTCGACAATTATTTTAATTTAAAATTTCAAAAAGCAATACAATAATCTCCGCATGACTCGTCCATAAAGCTTTACACGTAAAGTAGTTATCTTTATTTAATAATAATAGTACAATAATAATAAATATAACAAACAGTGAGTTTACTCCGGCGCTAAAAAACAGCTGTGTTTGATGCGTGCCGCCGCGGGCGGGCCTCTCGCCGTCTTGCTCACTCGCGAGCGCGCCGCGTCTACTTGTCCTTGTCGCTCTCCGACTTCCTGCCCAAAGGCACCGCTGCCCGCACTCTGTAATACACAAGTGACTAGTTAGCAGGGGACTGTTGTTTCTACTTATACTAGTGTTATTTCCGAGGGGGGCAAATTCAGCTATTGCAGGCGCACCAACAAGCCGGCGACTGGGCGGACGCCTGCCACTTGTTAGCCGCGTGGCTGGCGGCTGGTGGATGGCAGCTGGAGCGGCTTGTGTACTTGCGCGTGCGCGGGGTGGGGAGGGGCGAGGGGGGACTCACTTGGCGGTGATCTCGTTGATCTTGGCGCGCGCCAGCTCCAGGTTGGCGTCCACTTGCGCCTTGTTCATCTCGTACGCCTTCGGCAACGTGAACAACGCTATCCATCCTGCAATCCAAATAACTCTATAAGTACTTCGGTACAAATAAATAAAGTTGTATGTATGTCGGTTTGCCTGTCCCTACAAAAATACCAACATACGTTTTCTCCGGATTAGGTACTCGTCCGATTTTTCAATAATAGCTATACATCACCGATTGCCATGTAGGTGTCTTTCATAACAATATGCCCATTGGGGTCATTGGAATATTGCCTATCAAAATCAATTGTGAGATGTAAGTGCAGTGCTGTATGAAAATCCTGCATCAGTTTTGACAACAAGTCCTCTAGACAAACAAAAAAGCTGTAATTTATGATTTGACGTCGAACTTACATTAGCAAGCAACCACGGATATTCTCACTCCAGAAATGTATTTTTACTTATTCGCGATAAATACATTACCGTTAGTAGTGCTGTTATCCCAACCAACAAAGCCAAAGCTTGTGCTAGGGCTGAGCTCATATGAATGGTTTATTGGCCAGGGTAGGGATCGAACCCTAGAACCTTTATTACACAGGCTAGCCCCTATAACCATCAGGCTATTGACTGTTGTTTTCCCAAACTTAAACTTTCAAAGTGCAAATTACGATGTCATAGTCATCCAATAGCGAGTCAATTGTTGTGGGACCCCGTCAGACAGATCGGGATGTGTCTAGAAGACGTAATTGCTTACCAAGAATGATGAGCGTGATGCCGTTGAAGCAGGCACCCACGTACGTGAGGCACCACAGCAGCACGCCGAACTTGAGCGAGTCCACCAGGTCCTCCACCAGGAATAGCCTGCCAACACGAGAGGCAAGGGACGGAGCTTAGCAGGTGAACAGTTGGGAAGTCGCAATAACGACGATGGGTTTATAGTCTGTTGATGTGTCCTATTCTCCATTTGCTATATGAAATGTATCACATTGTGCCGAGTGGGAAGGGAACAGTACCACTCTCAGTATTTCTGCGGATGCCATCAACATCAGCATCGCTTGCTGCTGCTTTGTGACAAGTCAATTATGTTGGTACGCCCTTCGACAGCTATTCCTCATTCAGTCCATTCACATGCATCATCATAACGTCAACATAAATATTCAGAGTTGAGGCAACACCGCTTACAATAACATCAAGCAGGTGGGATTCTTTATAAGTCGTCATGAAAGTGTTCGACTTTGCAATCAAAATGAAAAGCAATTCGTCTGTATCGAGTGAAAGGTCAAGGCCATCCATTTGGATGTGCTCCAAACATGATCTAATCAATAAAAACCTGAAGACTTTATGAATAAAATAAACCTACCCTAAATTCATTTGAACGAGGTATTTTGACCATACAAGTAGTGTGCGATTATGTAATCCGAAAACAGAGTCAACCAATAGATTTTGCTGTGGTCTCGTTCAGCATTGACGGATACAGGTGTGTACGAGTGAAGTGGAAATAGAAGTGTGTGTGTGTGTGTGTGTGTGTGTGTGTGTGTGTGTGTGTGTGTGTGTGTGTACCTGCGCAGCTCATGCAGCGCAGCGTTGAGGTGCGCGGCGGTGGCGGCCGCCAGCGACTGCGCGCGCTCCGCAGGCACGCTGATGTCCGTCTCTAGCAACCATCTGCGGACACAGGGGGGATTAGTCGCGGGGTAATGCCAATAAGTACATCCCATACTACATTGGGGCCTAATACATATCGGCCAACTGTGAATGTACAAGTGTGCCTCTGCCTATCCATTTAGGCAATACAGGCGTGATATTGTTTATAAATTTGTGGTACATTAAAATACATTGTGATTTTCTAATATCCTTCATCTGAAAAAAATAATGAAAATATGGAGAGATTCGATATAAAAGGTCCGAAACTTCATTTCAAATTACATGACGTTCTTTAGAAAGACTCTTTTGTTTCTTTTATATGAGGTGCAAAACTTTTCTATACACTCTAAGAAGTAGTACAGACTGGCAAGATGCTGTTAGACTATGAACCTATGATAACCCGCTTCGCTCTCTACCAAGTAAATCTATTACAAAGAAAGATCGCCCGATGGCGTCAAGTATTGAATTTGTTATCAACATTTCGTACTTCGCTTATTGTGTTAGGTATTAGGGTGACCACAAACAAGTGCACGCGGGGAAGAATTACTATCATTATATGAAAAACAAAAGAACACAAATTCTTTGTACTATATTTATTCTGCCTTAGTAGGTAATAAACATAAAACAGTACCTATCAGCGATTTGATTATAAAGTATCACATTAAGCCTATGTGTAGAAATAACATGTTACGCATGTGCCGGCCACACTTGTGCAAACACTACACTTCTATGTAAACTGCTGACACAAATGTCATTGCCACACCTCAAGCTAAATTCGACGCGCTTGGATCATTGAGTCAAAAAATATGCCATAACGCCTGTATACCCAGATGGGCACGCAGAGAAAGTAGGTTCGTCGAAAATTACGTTGCCACGTAATATACAGTGCCTGAAATAAGGCGGTGCGTGCGGTGCACCAGCCCGGGCGCAGGATCTAAGGAGATCCAGAAAGAGAAAGAGCCCAACCTAGGCATTTCTAGCGTCTCGTTAGAATTTGTGACTTAGGGGTTGAGTCTTTTTTGCGACCTCCACTATTTTGTCGTTGGCAATAAAAGCTAGCACCGGACGCACGAGAGGCTAGTCACGTCACTGGTATATCGATGGCTAAATAAACCTAGGTATAAGCAGTTCCTAGCAGCTTCCTTATTTTTGAACTAGGTAGAGTATGCAAGCATACAATAAATCAACAATTAGAGAAAATTTGTTCAACAACCTATTTTTAAATTTTTAAATATACCATGATTTTGACAGATAAATAAAAGAAATCTGTCAAGTGACAACTTAAAAGAGCCCGCCTGAGCCTAGGTAATATACAAGACAGCGCTCAATTGGATATGCGCACAGATATATTAGAGGTTATTATGCGCTACGCTTAATTTTAGTCTTTTATATTATAGTATATTTTATGTAAAGCTAAGCAGCTGCTCAAAAGCAGCAAGCAGCTAATTTTGAGGTTTAGCTTGAATTTCGCTCATTTATAGAAGAGTTTTGTGACTTAACTTAACTTCTAATAATTATCTACTATAGGAGATATGCTTACTTGAATGGGTGTCCGTCGCTAGTCTTTTGAACTGCCTGCAGCACATTCTTGTATATGCGGAAGGCGACGGCGGCGGAGAGCGCCGCCAGGGATGCGTAGGCGAACACTGACACTACCGAGCAGCACGCCAGCGCCACCAGCAGCACCAGCCCCGCGCCGAGCGCGAGCCCACTGTGCGCGGCCGACCGCCAGTAGATCAGCGACTCCACTGGAACGGTAACACAACCGTGTTGATAATATTGTCTAAATGTGAAAGCATTTCTAAAAGGCATTCATGTGACAAGTTGAATAAAGCTCAAGTTGCACGAATCTATGAAAACTTTCTATTTCTGTATCGCTTGAGGAAGAAAGTTGACATCATTTTCATGAATGGATTCATACAATGTTAAGTTATTAGAAATGTTTACTTCAGACAGGTTTTCGTTTATTTTGGAAGAGAAAGTCGTGCACCAAGTGACTACCTTTCTATTGCAGTAATAGGTATAATGTTCGTCAACTTATAAAATCTTTTACATCGAGCGATGACGTAAGTTAGCTCCAATGTATTATCGACTCCGCTAGCTCGAATGGCGCTAACAAAGTTTACCGTTAGATCGCTTCGATGTCCCCTCAATTTGGTAGCATCCTACTTCAATATCACGATTCACAATCCACGATATGGTATAAATTTTATAGAGCACTCGAATATCTAACATATGCTAAGCCACCGGCAGTTTTACTACATTCCAATACACTGTGATGTAGAACGCAAATCGATAAGATTAGAATCAGACACATCTTTAACAAATTATGAAAGAAAACCTGTCATATGATCGGAAAAAACACATTTTCTAACACAATATGCTACCCGTCCACGTTCGTCATTGGAAACAAAAGGCTTCCGATCCACGTCCTTAGGGGGCCGGGCCCGACCGATACACTATGGAGCTCTATATACAAAATGTTGAATGGAATTCGTTTAGACGACGGACGGTTGCAGAGATCGAGATGTCGACGTGTAGCGGTGTCGCAATAAAGAAATACCTGGTCCGCGGGGTGGCAGGTTTTCGTTGAAGGCACCGTGTCGCGGCGACTGTCGGGGACGCGCCATGGTAGCGGAGTGAGCGAGCGCGCGCGCACATGGCTGGCTGGAGCGGCGGCGCCACGCGGCCCTACCTTTCTACACGGTACACACGTCACCGTGACCCGCCGCCGCCGACTCCAGCGCGCTGTGCCACGCGTAGAATAAGCGGTCACCCAATACAATGAACTTATTGACATTTGCTTATCGACACGGCTCAAGCAGTGTCAACATGTAAATAAATACCAAGTTTTGTCCCATGGTACCTACTTTTAAGTTGGCGTATGTATTTAGTACGCGATTACGCGAGTTAAAAATATTGCAACTATGGAAATTGAGAATTTAGCTAGGTATCTACCTATACGACGCGACGCCGGTTTCCGTTTCCATTCCAATCAAAATAACTCTTGATTCGATTGCATTAGGTTATCTCGAATATAAAGGCGTCTGGTCGAACAGAATTGAGCGATGGATCTCTCCGATATAGGATTATTTTTGTTATGATTCATAGCGCTATATTTGTACTTTGGAGGAGGTTTTATAAAAGAGAATATCCCAAGAATGGAAGTGTTTTGGCCACCCTACTCAGAATAATGAAAAAGAATTAAATACCTACGGCAAAGTAAAATACTTGAATAAAACAAACTAGGTATAGCAGGCATAAGTAATTCCTTCGTGACATGAACTATCTGGTATGACGGCATGGGTCACCGTATCTAACTGCCCACGTACAGAAAGATGATTCGGTACCTACCTGACTCTGCTTCCACCTACTCACGTGTTTATATGGGCACCCGTGGCATACCAATGACGCCGAGGGTTCATGGCTAATCACAAAACGTGTTATTAATTATTAGCGTACCTACCCTTTATTACTTACGTTAATACACTATAGGTTGTTTTCGAAAGTCTTAATTCCTGTTAGAATCTCGCAAGGTATGGTCACCATTGAAGTGCAAGTCAAACCTTTTGAAAGTCTGTCTCAAATACAACAGTCCAATTATATAGTATTAAGTGGGGCAGCTTATACCGCTATCGAGAACAATATAGCTGCGTGCGATGAAAATGTGAGATCAGATGGTTGCAGTAACTCCAAATAATATGTACCTACTTGACATAGTTTAAAAGGAACATAAAAAACATCAACACACTTGTATAAATACATGTCGTTTTTGCGATATCTGTTGTTTCCCTTTTAACATACCATCATTAAATAAACTCGTTAGGATGTGGCGCGCGAAAGAAAGCGAGAGTGCGTATTTATTTATAGAAAGGCTTTCATTGTCGGTCGAGGCTCACGCGACCACGCACCATCACCCACCGGCCTCGCGCCGTCAAGTGTAACCCGCAGTAAAACTAGTAAAAGTAACGGAGCCCTAATTCACAAAACTACAAATAAATACCAACCGAACATACCATACTAGAACTACACACACTACAAACAAGAACTTCTTCTGTTGTCAACAAAGAGCACCTGTATTCAGACTTCTCAATAATTTTCCGAAGCGCGATTTAATTGCAGAACAAACGCGCAGGCGCTACGGGCGCGCTTCATATTTTATTTGGCAGCTATCACCCGCGGCGCAGGCGCATGGTGTAGCGCAAGCATGTGGCAGTTCGGGGCTCGGTCAATGCCACTGGTTGATTTGATGAGAGAACATAAAGGTTTATGCATTTTAATTATCCCGCTTGTAGAGCTGGTTTGAACAAATTCGGTCACTACATCGTAGTGACAAGAGCTAATATTTTTAAGAGAATCTCCACTGGCATTGTTTTAAAATCAAAATCGTCTCAGTAAATTGATTATTTTAAATTATCTCTGAGGCTATAACCGGAGGTAGTAATTTCTACTTTAGCTCGGCTCGAAAGAGTTCACTCGTACTTAGCAAATAAAGTGACAATGTACATATTTGTAAAGGACGCAGCCGCACTGCCTCGGTCAATGGCACAGAGCGCCTTAATTGCCTTATCACTACGCAACATTCGCCACGTTACTATGTCGACAGATTATATTATCTCTATATTTGTGTTCAAGACAATTACATACAAATTCATTTTCACAGTTTGTTAGTCTTCTCGTGATTGTACCTATTGAATATTTTGAATAGCTTTGTAGTAATAAACAACTAGGTAGGTTACCTACGAGGTATTTTAGTTATAGTTTCCTGTTAGCTATCTCTGGCCATGTAATACCTAACAATATTATTATTATGGACCATCGAGCTAAATAAAACAGGAATAATTAACAGTATTTCCTATATTGTGCCTTCCTTATGCAAATGCAGTGAAAGTGTTACCAGTGCAACATACAAAGCCAATCATCGGTGATAGCCATTATTTTTGTTTATGTTTTTTTTTGCATGGAATACCAACCCAACAATAGCAAATGCACATTTATAGATTTGGTTGCACGTGTCTGTATATTATGAACATTACTATTGTTGCATATTCATATCATACATCGCTCGCACCCTCTGTTACTTTTGTGGACAATTGAATTTTAGATTCAAACATCTTATATTTACTTAAAAATATTATTATGTAAGCTGTGAAGAAGGAAGTTTTCAGTCGGGATGTGGTTTCGGGTAGATATAAGAGCAATCTGTGCTGTTTGAAGTAACAAAATAGGTGCGCCTGCGCATGTGACGCGACGCGACGCTTGGGAGAAGTTGCGCCGCGGCCGCCTGTCGCGAGTCGTCATCGCACGCAAAAGTAAAAATAACGACAACCCCACTGCTATGCTTCCGCATGCTAACGCTGCGATGTTATGTCAACTCACTAATGTTTGTGATCTGACCAATCCACCTCGACGGTATCCAAATACGGTTCGAAATGTATCTTTCAGAATCCGGAATTCAGCTTCAGCCGCTTCTTTAGTCGATCTTGTTTTATTGTAAATGTGTGTGCTCATAAACTTGTAAGTATACTAAGTAGTTTCACTGACTGTCTATGAGAATATTAAGGTAGCATTATATTATAGCCCGGATTTGATGATCATCGGATCCTTAACTTTAGAACCAGGGATTCTCTCTCAGTTTGAAAAGATTTGGAATCATTGATTCATAGTATTTGACGGCCTTTCAGCCATGGTTTATATGTACTTAGCTAGCCTTCCTAATAATTTATTGTTTCCAGCTTTTCTCTCATACACATTTACCGTTCCAAAATATTTTAAAGAATTAATTTACTTGCACAAAGATAAGAATAAAAGTTAATAGAAAAATACGCCAACGTATCTCGTATCAAGGCAGTCAACGCGATAATTCTTACTAAATAAACGGCACAGTCGTCAAAGGAAAATAACCAAGATAAGATAAGTAACGACTCTTTGTCCCACTAAAGTCGATGCCCTAGACCTCGATGTTATTTGCTTTAAATTCAATAGTTGTTGAATTTAACCAAACAATGTATGCACCAGATACAGTCTACAATAAATCACCAATTCATGAAATGACGAACCACAATTCGATACAGAATTGTCTGAGAGAAGCTAATAGTCAGGAGGAGGAAAATGCAGGAACAATGTTTTCTAGGCTGAGAAGGATAAAATTATAGACATAAAGGAAGTTTGTTTGAAGTCGTGCGTGACGAATTCTATAGGTAAATAAAGTAGAGGAATCTTAGTTGGACGTTTACTTAACCAACGAAATTTCGTAAATTTTGATAGCTACTAGTTATGAGCTGTTTCTAGGTTAGCTTTTCAAATCGCGGATACTCTATCTTTAATTCCAAATAGAACTTGTTTAAAATAGACGTAGTAGTAGTTAAAATTTGTTATTTACATATAGGTTATACATAAATAAACAAATGTATCACCTACAAATCTGGTTCAACTGTGTTCTGCCGCGTAGATATTTGGTCATTATTATTGCAGTTGTAAAACAAGATTAGAAACTGTAACAAATTACTATACATCATCAATCACTTATGAAGAATAACCTCTACCTGTATTCACTGAGCCAACAAGCACATAAGTATAATCGTTTGTCGTGCCATGGCTCTTGCCGCGCACCGACACGAGACATGAAACACACACACGAGTATGTACACATTTGTAGATGTATGGTGTAAACATCTTTTCGGTTGGGTGATCAAAGCATCAGAAATTTAAAAATATTATTTTCTTCTGATAGCCTGTAATGTATAAATATCAAATTCAAATCATTTATTTTGTATAGGGTTACGGCTCTTACGAATGGTCTTTTTAATTATTATTACAATAAGTAACATTTATAAACTTCTCGTCTTTGAAGTCAATGAATAGCGACCACTAATCTTCAAGTTGACATAGTAAATATCTGTAATACAGTCTAGGTGCTGAGTTTCTTTTAAATACAAGCCTTTGTGTAGGTAGACATATCACGTTGTAGTTCACACATTTACTGGACCAGAGTGCTCCCAAACGCTTACCACTTTGGTTGTATTGTTTGTATGCGCAATTGAGTACCTGACTAGCTCACTAAGTGCTGACTGTACAGATAGTGATGTTGGTACAATATTATCAGCTGTTATCAACCGTCAGTCGGTCGCAGACGCAGCCGGCGCGGGCGGCGGGACTCGCGAGCTCGTCACAGGAAGCGATTCATGTGTTCACTCGGGCGACACTAATGTTTACGATCTCCACCTGTTTATTGCAGGTTAGCAAATCTAACCTGGAATACACATTGAATGAAAAATACGTCTTGTGCTGTACACATTACAATTTATCTAGTCGTAAATTTTTGAGATGTTCGAGCAATTATTTTATATTAGGTACATAGGGATTACTTGTTTTTGGCTATTTGCATTCACAGAAGCACATTTTATGTTTTATTACGCTTTCACAAATATATTTAAATGTTCTATTTCTCAAGAACCAAAAATATTATCAGCTTATGTTTAATTCTTAAAAAAATACAATCAAAATATACACCGACATTACGTGATTCATTATATTATCACCCATATGCAAGTTGCAGAATGTCTATAATGACTTGTACCAGCTATATGATGCAATCAGCAGCGAATACAATTAGTAAGTAGCTATTAGATCAAGGCAAAACTAATAAGAGAGACGTACCGCAACGTAGCAGTGACGTCACCTCGCCAGGTCGGACCGGTCGCAGGTAGTGAAACGGAAAATAATACTAATAGTTTGCCTCATCTCATTAATCAACAACGATTAAGACAACAACACATTGCTACGTGCACAAGTATTCGAAATCAGTCAGTAGACCAGTGGGAGTTAAGGGGGAAGCTCAGGGTCAGGGCGCGAAATTCAAAATGTCAATGGTTTTTATTTTTTTACGAAAAATTTTGACATCTTTACGATGTAATTTAGTGTTTTGCGATATAAGCATTCTGCATTGGATGTTTCGATGTATTAAGTTTGCTTAAAAACATACCTAAAGCGATACAACACCATAAAGTTAGTAAAAGTAGCGGTTTTTACAAACCTTATGGTATTGTATCGGATTAGGTACTTTTTTAAGCAAACTTAATACATCGAGACATCCAATGCAGAATGCTAATATCGCAAAACAATAAGTTACATCGTAAAGATGTCCTAATTTTTCGTAAAAAAATAAAAACCATTGACATTTTGAATTTCGCGCCCTGACCCTGAGCTTCCCCCTTAAGGAGTAAGATTCTAAGAAGTAAATCATCCAAAAACTTAAGAACTTCGAACAAATGATGACAAAATAACAATAGTAAAACGCCTCGCGTTAATGTCACTCGAAATAAAATATACAATAACTACCGTAAATCCCCCTTTAATTTGCCTTTGTATGATATCATTACAAACGGCAGTTATTCGCGGGATAAGGAATACAGTCTCAATACGTACGGAGCACGGGGGAAGTGTGCTGCGATCGAATGAAGTATGACAATATATGCTGACCATAAACGCATGTTCAAAAACTCTGAAAGGATTTTGAAGTCCAGGCCGTAATTGCAGATTTGAAAGACGTTCATAACAAGATAAGAGTTCCACACATAAAATCATAAAGATTGTACCAACTTATACAACCTTAATGCATGAAAGTTCTAACTATCCTTAAGATTACCTACTTATATCGACGATATCAATACACAATGCAAAGGGGGTGCAATAAACAGCTAAGCAGTTCAAACCATTCTAATGCGATTTGAATGACATCACTAGCCTTATGGCCACTGATAGGCAGATATTTCGAAAGGGAAGTTTATAGGAAGCCTGCCAAACCTACCGACACGTGGCCTACTTGCGGTTGAGTCACCCCGGTCGGCGTCGGTAGGGAGTCGACATGTCTCGAGAAAAGGGCTGTCCCTGCGATGTGATAATATAAAGACCATAAGTTATGGAGTCGAATGTCAGCATACAATAGGTGCACTGTCGATTGTTTAAAGTAAACTTGCACGACTTGATCTCGTGGCCAAAGTGGACTTAACATCACAAGACAAACTTTCAGAAACTATCTCTGTTGATGCAGAAGATATAACTGGGTTACTTTTATCGCAAGCGACTGCAGTATAATCTACATTGCACACATCACCTAATACTCCGTGTACTTATGCGACTTCCTGACGTACACACACAGCCACAGGTCTACTTGTACTGTTTATGCATGTAGATATAGGAAACGGAGCCGTGGCCTCCAGTGTCCGATCAAGTTTCTTTTGCTGCGCAGAAAACCAGAAAACAAAGGTAAGCTAACCTTCTGTTACATTATACTTTGTAGGTATACAGCGAATTAAATGTATGGAGTCCCGACGTACGGACGAGATGCTCGAGCATTCGTTTCTAATTTAATTACAACAGCATAGGCGTTAGATGTTGAAGCATGACTCAGAGTTCCATCGATCTGTGCTGGGGAGAATAGCTCAAAACACGAGCAAAACGGGATGGAATGCGCCTGGGAATGGAATGAACCAGCAACAGAAATAAATAGCGCTCCTCAGTTAACAAAAGTTAATCTCGTCTTCTGAAATTTATTGCTACCGCCTTAGATTCAAACTGTCGCTTTAAATAATCTCATTAGAATTGTTTGCCAACGACATGAATTTTTTAGGAAAACCGTCACCGTAATTAGCCCAAAATGTTATAAAGCACTATTGTACATAATTGTTATGTAATTATGCGATTGTTTCATTTTGATTAATCTGGGAATTAGTTAGGTGCCATCATTGGTCGCTAAGCTATTTTAGTTCTAGTTAAAAAATCTATGAGTAAAACATATTCCCGATTAAACAGCGAAACCCAATGGAGTAGAGTCATTATAAATCACAATGTTACCGGCCTCAATGTCGCTAAAATAAGTCTAAATTCATCTTGGCAGTGGCAATTTAATGTCTGCAAGGCATGCCATCGCGCATGCGCACGTGCCACGCCGATGGGCATTCATTACCAAGATATGACACTGCCTCGACTCAACATTCGGACGATGTCGTCAACGTAGCGTGCAGGCAACATAATGTTACATACAGTGCTTATTCAAACAAACTGAAAATTCACCACTGGTCACTTCGCTGCTATACACTAAATGAGAGATATAAATACTCGGGACGGAGAATGGTATTTTGGAACTACCGACCCACTGCACCGCCCCGTGGTTATTAAATGTAATGATCCGCCGATTACCCTTACATCCGTCAAATACGCAACTTTCGCGGCGCCTGATAAAGTTTAATGTTAATTTACAACAAATCACAAGACGCGTGCGTACTAATACATTTGGGACGGTCTCAGCGAACCTTGACTCGAGTCGAAGTTATTATTGTTCTGTCACCGACGCCGCCGCACCGGCGACAAGTGCGATAGTATCGTTCTTTGGCGGGAGACAACCACGCGAACCGCCAGGCATAACGTTACTTATGTACATTCGCGGTCTATCGACAGTCGCCTAAAATCAACCACCACCACTGATACTATAGGTCCCCATCATCATCGTGATCGATCTAGGCCACTAGAGCAGTGTTAACACTGAGCTGTCACGAACACTAGATAGGCAGCGAGTGCGAGCGCAGGGCCGCAGGGCCGGCGGCGCTGCGCCCGGGAGCGGGCGGCCTGGTTGGCGGCTCGCCACCTAAGCGTATTTCTGCCTTCCGCTCGCGGCGAGCGACTCACCTTCAGGGTGCAGCCTCTGGGGGTCGAACCAGGCATCTGGAATAGAAGGCTGCGCGTTAGCGGGTTAGTCGCGACAGATAGAGAGAGAGAAGCGGGCGAAGCGAAGCCGGCGCGGCGGGAGGCACTTACGTGGGTCGAGGACACTGCAGAGGGAGGGCCCGGAGTCTGGCATGCTGACGCTTTACGTAACGAGAACGCGGCAATAAAAAAGCGGCGTACGGAGCGCGCGCCGCCCCCGACTCTCGCGTCGATACTGGCGGCGCAGCCCCGCGCCCGCCCCGCTCCCCCCACTCGCGCCCGTCCCGGGGCCCGCGCATGCGCGCCCCGCCGCGCCGCGCCGCCTGGCGGCCGCCTTTTCACCCCTGACATGATGCACCACCGCCACCACCACGTTTGTTAGTTTCAAAGTTCTTACATATACCTACTATGTACCTACCTATTTTGTTAGTCCATCAATGTTAGTTACAATCGCATGCGGTTAATGTACACAGCAGAGGTTATTATTGTATACAGAGACATGTAAGTATGCATTTAGAAGACGATATGAACTTATTTACAAAAGAAGATAACGGAGCTGGTACCCGTAGGAGGTATTTTATTATTGATGCGTTGTTTACCCGGCGTGAGTTCGCAGGTCACCGCGGCACTGACACTAACCTGCAAAGCGCATTTGCGTCGCGGAAGATTACCGTTGAAAGTAGCGATGATAATAAAGAACGGTAATGTAGATAGTATTTTGGGATCTGTGAGAGAAATATCGATATGATTAAGTAGGTATATGCGTACATCGAGACTAACTTGGTAGTATTATCAGATACCACTAACAATATAACTCTAGCAGAAAGTCCCCCAGAGGCCGTAAATTATAAAATTTAAACGCTCACAGTGCTAGCGTGCAAGTCGCAACTAAGTACTTACCCGACCCTAATAAGAGGCTTAATATTACCCAGGTACTAGCAGTGCCTGCGGCTTCGTACGCGTGGGCTATCCCGAATAAATCTTTTCATATGCCGGGATAAAAAAATTCTTGTAAATACTAATACCAAAGTTTATGTATGGCTATCCCGCTCGGACGCAGGGATAAAAAGTATCCTAAATGTTGACCTGGGGCATAACCTACATCACCATGCCTTTCATCAAATTCCTTCAAGTAGTTTTGTTTTCATGCACGTTTACACACTGATAAACCAGACAAAATATTCTCCAGACTTTGCCGCATTATCGAAAATAATGTCCACTAAGTACAATATTTTATTCTCAAATATTTAAGTACCGACCTGACCACGACCATGTTACAGTGTTATTATATGTATAGATATTGCAGTGATTCATGTATTCGATGACGCTAACTTGACCTTGCTTATCGTAAACAATACCAGATACGTGTTGACTCTGACCATAATGGATGCTGCGAAGCACACGGCCTACATTATAATACATAGGTATATGATGCATTAAAGATAGACATTCAAGAACTATACATGATATTCAAAGTATTTTTTCACAATGGTTCTTTAGTTACCTAGGTACTTGTGAATGTCTGTATTATAGATTATAAACAAATAATGTCCACAACAGTGCAACGCTGGTGACATTAAAACGTTACCTTCACGGATGAAAGAGCTTGTAATGTAAGAAAAAACATTGGTCAGGGATAAATCAAGTTAACGATATTACTAAATGAACTACAATCAGAGCAGATAATTTATTCTTCTGAAGAAACTATCAAGGCACCTTTGCGCAGGAGACATAAGACCACCCTACGTCATTGGAGACTGCGCGAACAGCATCCATCAAGATTTTTGGGTATCAAATGGAAAGAGTTACGAGTACGAGACGGATAAAAAATGTCAGTCTAGGACAATATATTCAAGAAGATGAATAATAAGATAAGAAAGACAATGAGGCAAGTAAGCGCGTATCATACTATCAAGGCGATACTTGGCGGAAAACCATTGTTAAACAAATGGGAGAAGTGGGACCCACCACTGACCCCCGGCTTTGATTCTAATTATAAACCAAAACAGTTAATCAATTAAAAGAAGCCAACAAAACCGAACTCCTTTAACGACCTCGAAAACTCTGCTACAGGCATGAAGAAATCGAAACAAAAAAAACTCCCGAAATCTGTCAGGTATATGTTCAATCAATGCCACCAAACGTATACTAGCAAACAATTCCCCAAGGCTCCTTGGATTCGATCGCTTGAGACCGACACCATGTCTAATGGGCGTGAGTCACCGCCGGTGCCGCCCCGCCACCGTGACATGGCCATAATGGCACACATCACCTGAGTAATGCTAACACACGATTCAATCTAACACGCAACTTTATCATGTAGTCACATACATATATGGTTGAGCTACCAAAATTCCATTAGCTTTCAGACACAACAACTACGCATTCACGTAAAAATCTTATTTGATATCATTATTGAAATACGGGTATACTGTAGTGCACCTCTGTCTACCCCTTTGCGGAGTGATTTATTACTTTTTTAATGAGATCAAATCGCAGCAGATGTTGTGCTGTGCTGAGTCTTTAACATCTTATAGGTAATAAGTTTGTCAGGGTCACAGACATAACATCTGGTAACAAGGAATTAGCTGAAAGCAAGCAGTTTGCATAATAAATCAAACATGAGTGACGTGAGCGACGACGCCATGTCGCGCCGGTTAAAAATACCCGCGATACGAGTGAGAGAGAGAGACGACAGGGGGGACGTCACCCACCTACCTGTACTGAAGCCACAGATCCTGTAGCTGTTGTAGGTGCACTGACATAGGATTACTATTTCTATTTCAGAATGTATGCACAAATACATGAAGGGAACGTAGCGCCCACAATCATCTATTACGAGCCCTAAAAATATAAATAATTTCCCACTTGGTCAATCAAGAACAATATTAGTTACCACTAGCTGCTGTACTAGCGACTTCGTACTCGTTGGCTTTATCTTTTTGGTTATCCCTTGGGAACCCATCCTTTTCTTTGGATAAAAGTATCCTCGACGTTGACGCTGGTTATGTATAAATTCTACAAGGATTCGACGGACAATATAACGTTCAGAGTTTCTGCGGTATAACTAGGTACTACCCACACTCCACAGTCCACAGGATTCATGTATAACAGCAATGAATCTGCAACTAATTATGGTCCTCGTGGAACTCGCATACCTTAATAAACTATCTACAGCTATTATCTGCATTTAGTTGACTCAATGAAATCGTGTAAGAAAATTTTGCCCATGTCTGGCACACGCCATACTATATGCTATTTTCTTCAGTAATTCAAGTGAAAATTGATCGCAATTATAGTGAGTAATGCAGACAGCACATGGACGTGGTCGTAGGTTAGCAACAACTACAGTTTGTATTAAAGAGTAGACGGTGTGTCTGTGTGTGGCAATCGGCGAGCGTGGCGTATCGATCGGACCACCCCTGCCCAACCCCCACTGCCCCGCAGTACGAGAAGCCTAGCCTTTATTACATGAATGTCTGGGTTTTTCCAGACATTCAGAGAAATGGATTGCACGATAGCTAGAACGTCGCCAGTAGGTGATCTATTTTAAAAAATCTTAACACTGACTGACTGACAGAGAACGCCCAGCCTAAACCGATGGACCCAGACATTTAAACTTTGGTGGATATATTATTTGATTACCCTAAAGGTGCACTAAGGAAGGATTTTTTGGAAATTCGACACCTAGGTGTCAAATGGGGGGTCAACGTTTGTATGATGAAACATTTTATTTCAAGTTACGGTCGGCGCAATTATTCGCCTTGATTAAAACTTTCCGTGATCATTTTTAAATTGACGGCAAAAATATTTGCGTAAAGATATATTTAAAACAGACAGACACGCACTCGGCACATCCAGTAATACCGATGACAACATTTGTAAAGTGAACTTGCTTCTACAGATGCTCGCGGAAATTTTCAAAAGAGTCACAATCAATAGACATTCTTCGTCACAGATAATCTTCTAGTTATAGATAGTATATCCTAGTTTCAAGGTTTTTAGAGCAAATGTAGTAAAATAGCAGTTACGGCACCAGCGAGTTTAAATCGTATTATTTATCATATATTGGATTCGATCAAAATATGTTTTCAAATACAAATGAATTCGATAATTTAACAGCCCTATTTTGGAGCTGAGTCATTAAGAGTGGATAAACAAAGTACGGTCACAGTCAAATGCGACGCTCCAGTTTAGTACAAACAAAGGGCTCTACGGTACTCTCCTGAAGATGATGGAATTGGGTCAACAACGAAAGCGCGCGTTGGTCTTTAGTCACTTTATATGGTTTAAAATAATGAGTAGGTAAATAAAATTCTTTGCGAAAAGCTCATTTTGTTTTCAGTAAGTGTATGTATGATTTTGCTACCAAAACTATAATAGTCATGATAGCTTCATGTCGAATGATTTTACCGTAAGATATATAAGTGAATGGTTATATACGAGTACGTTAGAATTACGTTTCAGGCACATTGTTGTAAAAATTGAAAACCTATGAAAAAACTTGACGCAAAACACAATCAACTAAATTCATAAAAAAACTCCTGGATACTTGATATGAACTAGAAATCAATTCCATCCAGGAAATCTCTATGAAAAACGGGGAAACTGAGTAATAGATAAACCATAAAATGTAAATGGAATAAAGGATAGGATGACGATTGTATGTACTAACTACCAGATAGTAAAAGTGTTAAGTTTATCTACTTATCTGATCTAAAGATGCTGCACTTGTGCACCGGGCCGGTGTGCCGAGGTCAATTCGGACGAACCGATCGTTACGTGCGAAAATAATACGACACACACACGTACCATCGCCTATTCACAAACATCAACTACCCTTGCGATACATTTTCGTGCACATACACTCAATGACTGATCCAAATAATCCCATCTGAAGGAGGGAAATATCGGATGCCTCGCTGACGAAATTTTAATAACGGATCCCTGCGGATATACCTGCCACACGGTCGCTTTATTAGAGGGATATGACCTAACAGTCGTCTATGATTAACCCCCACCATCAAGCAATAAGTGAAATAAGCAAAATCGATCGAACCGGTGATGATTAGCAAACTAAACCGGTGCAACCCCTAAAGAATATTCTGTGATACTTACTTGTGACCGCTTCACCGTTTTCGAATCCCATGTTTCGAATGTGCAATACACAATAAAGTTCACACAAAAGCTAAGTCCTTGGAGATTGTGATGATGCACTGCGCGATCTACACGAGGCTACAAAGGTCGCGTGCCTGACACACGGAGAAATGTTAGAGCGCTGAGCGTGCGACGTGAACTCGGCTCCGACGATACTCAGCTTGTGAACGGGCAGCGGTGCGCTTCAGCGATGCTAAAATTAGAGATGGTGGCGTCGCACTCTGCATACCACACGTCGCTCCCGTCGTTAACACTGTACGATCGCGAGTGACGCCCGAACCCATGCCTGGTGCCACGAATTTTTACATCTTTATCTATGGAATCCGCTCAGATAGCGTCAGTTTCGGAGAGATCGCGATTAGGCACTCGAGTGCATATTATGATGTAAGTGAATCTTGCCGTAAAAAATAATCAGTCCATGTACAACGACATTATTTGAGACGAAAATTATCATTGTAAATAATTCTGTCGCGGAATTATGTGGGTAGGTACAACGAGAGAGATACCTCTTGACGAGATTCCATTAGATATTTTTTATGATAACGATTATCCTTCTATTCTAGACCGTACTGCGAAATTTTTGTGTGTGATTGGTAAAAATAAAAATTAAATAATCTTCGATTACAAACAGCTATCAAAGGCGACGACAAGAATCGATATTATGAGTCATGCTCGCGGTTCATGGAAGTGCAAAAATTGCGCCTCAATCATACGCTTAGTAGTTCTATTTTAACTGCTATGTCCAAAATGTATCATCGTTTAGGTGCTCGTTATTTGTGAAAGCAAACTTCCCATAGTTACAATAAGCAAAAAAATTTCCGTAATCGTGTTTCTACCTTGATTCCACCGGGAATAACATTTTAGTGCTGAGAACAGGGAATAAGGGAGTGAGTACCGAACGCGGCCGAGTAAGATTTAGAAACGTGAATTCAAAACGAGCGCCTTGACTAATGCACAAAGGTGTCGCATCGGACGGAAGTCCTTTCTTTCCGCGTGTGGTGCTGGTGGGTGTGAAGTGCGTGCTGCGGGGTGCCGTTACCCGCTGCAGCGCGGTCAACGCTCTTGCCGCTCCGCCAGCTCTGCGACGACCCACACCACTGCACCGCCCGCGCCCGCTGCCCGTCGGGCCGCGAGCCCCTCCGACACCAATCATAATATTGTTGCTATTTGCGACATGCATGCAATGTTCCCCACCTACTCTAAATCGTGTTTTTGCAATGAGGTTTCGAATTATTATGAGTCACCGAACAAAGAAAATTACATCATGTCTAGAGCAATATAAATCGATCGGTAGGTAGGTATGTTGTGTACAGCAAGATTTAAGATAGGTAGACCTATGTAATTTAGAAAACACGCCGACAAGTCAATAGTGGATGAAATCTAGTTCAGAATGAGCGCTTTTGTAGATGGTCGTTCGAGCAGCCATTGTTCACCTGTAGACGTGATTGTTCACGGTCCGCGACTCGCGTCTCGACTCGCAACAAGACCATTTGGAACACTCATCGTGGCGCACAAAAAGCGCCACGAGTGAGTCGGCAACAACTCGGAAGCTTTCGATGAAATCACTGCTCTGAAGGCGAGGTGACGATCGCCTCGAACATCAAGGGCAAGGATGTTGTACCTACTTCGAAAATAGACCTCATTCTATTCTACCTATTATCTGAAAAATATATAACTTAGGAAAATACAAAGAAAGGTGCTCACCAAGTCCCATCTGGCAGAAGATAACTTCAGCCTCGATAACGTGCGCAGTCGGCCGCGGCGGCGCCTCCCGCTCGGGCTTGGGCGCCGGCTTCGGGGGCGTGATCGGCTCCACTTTTGGCGTGGAGCCGATCACGCTTGGAATGACCATCGGCTTCGGAGGCTCCGGGGTAGGCTCAGGCTTCTCTACCACTGGAGCTGGAATTGGCGCCGGAGCCGGAGCCGGAGCCGGTGCCGAAACGGGAGCCGGGGTCGGAGCGGGAGCCGGAGTCAGCACAGGTGTGGGATCGTGAGCTAGCACGGTTGGCTCAGGGTTAGGCGCGCTGGGTCGCGGTGGCTCAGGCCGATGCAGCGGCGACTCGCCGGCGGTGTCGGCGTCCGACTCGCTGTCGGTGAACTTGTCGGCGATATGGTCGGCCTGCCTGTCGGCCGAGGGAGCGCGCGGCGCGTCGGCGAGCAGCTCGCGCTCCATATCGAGGAAGCTGCGCGTGGCTGCGGCAGACAGTCGCTGCGGTGACTCGCCAGCTTCGCGCCTTCCCTCGCGGTCAAGGTGCTCGAAATCGTCCGTCGAGTCCTGATCGCGCTTCATGGCAGACTCGGCGCGCGTCAAGTCTGCAACCGGCGGCGCGGCGTCGCCGCTCGCGAGTCCGCCGAGGAGAGAGTTAGCGCCGTCCATGTCTCTTTGAAGGAAAAGTAAAAAGTTTGGCGTGATCGATAGGGTGCGGTGAGAGCACAAATACGAGGGTGCAAACGCGGCGGGCGGGTCCTATCGTGCGTCCTCGCCGTGTCGTACTGCGGTCCGCGAGCCGAGCGAGTGCCGGCCGCCGCTGCACGACGTCACCAGCACGAGAAATGAACGGTATTACTCATCGCCGACCCCGCCGCCGATGCAGCGGGGGCGGCGCCGCCGCTCGCCGGTCTTGCATGATCGTAACAATACTATTAAATAAAGGCCTTGGCGGCTTACTAACCTTATGAAACAATAATATAAATACTAAAGATATTAAGTACGTTCGAGTGAAACGCGTAAAAACAATATTTTTAGAAAAGCAGGAAAATTGTAAAAATTATTGACTTTCCGATCCTGCCTGACCTTTTTTGAAGGCAAGGCGCGCTTGAAAGAGATAAGTGAGAAAGGTTTCAGTAAGACTGCTTTACCGACATATATAGGAATACCTTAGAGCAACCTTTGAGTCATCTAAGAGCAATACAGAGTAAAAAGTAGAACTCACACAGCTGGTTGCACTACTTTTCGCACATCATGAAATTGAAAATAAAAAGGGACAACCATAGCGTCGCTGTGCGATATTTTTTTGCACCACTATCTTTATCCTGTATATGCACAAATTGATTCAGAATGGGTATACAAAGCATTAGATCATGATAATTGCTCACAAAAAAAATACAATTGTCGTTTTGTTGGGAAAACTGTAATTTTTAAATCGTCATATAATAACTCTGACTTCACGTGCACAAATGCGCTAAAGAAGGGCAGGTTCAAAAGTTAGTATACCCCTTTTTGAATCAATATTTTATTTTGTTTTACACCTTACTGTGCCACCACAGTATCATAGATTAATTTAATATTATAAAATAATGTATTTGTTAGAACCTTGTTGAAGACAGGATCGATGAAGCCATATTTTTTTCGAAAATATCCGATGTATGTTGAAATTAATAACTAAAACTAAAATGTTCGTCTTGTATAAAGTGTAAAAATAATAGTGTAAAATATTCTAAGGCGTCCATAGTTCGGTTGGGGAATGGCAACATAGCATTCCTATAGAAAAACATCAAATTAGATTAGATACTAATGAAAGATAGACAGATACTTCTAAAATTAGTCCAGTGCAAGGTGTAAACACTGGTTCGATTACTGTAAAAACACATTTACGCATCTATTTTATACGTTAACGTGATCGCTATGACCTTTACATTGACTCCTTAAAATATTTTACACTATTTCTGTTATACCTTATATAATAAATTGAATTACCTATAACTACCACATAATAGTTGATGAACCCTACGCTATCAAAATCTAGTCAGAATACCCGAAAATACTTAAAACCAAATTATAATTATAAATTATTTTTTACTGTATAGAGAAAAAAAAATCATATCTTTTCTGCTGGACCTCTCGCTCATTACTGTCAGTGTCACTTTATTTTTTCAATATCACAGTCGTTGGTCGATAAAACAGACACCACGTGTATATAATTTATTAGCACTTTAGCGCTTTTTGTGTTCTTACAAAATATTAACTGACGGAAAGTGTAGCGTAATCATCGCTGCGTGTCAGTCTTTCCGTACGTGATTGGAAATGTTGAACCAAAACCAAACCAACCAAATCCACCCAGTACCTTGCTATGATTAACACGAACCAACCAACAAGCCAAAGATAATTTATTTTACGAGCAGCCAGTCCAAGACCCGGTATAAATTTGGATTTGGTATAGGTAAATTGGTCGTTTCTTGAGCGAGCCAGCGGCGGCTGTCAGACCAGCCAGTCACACACAAGGATGGCGGCGGCGGTGGTAAACGGTTGTGTAGAATCGAGTAAAATAACGACAGAGGAGAAATTACAAGCAAGCAATGGAACAAGTGGAAATATAGTAAATGGAAAAGTGGATAACCACAAGAATGGTTACATGAAAACTACAGATTCAAGCAATGGTGACTCTGTGAGTAAATAATATTTGCTTATAACTAACCTAATTAATCACGAAATTAGTTTCACCAGTGTGTGTTAAAGGTGCTTTTGGTTTTCACTGGTGCCTATTCTCTACCACGCCCTCCGGCTCCGTGAATGAATGATGATTGGTACCTAGCAGTTGGCCCAATGACCCAGTGCATGTAGCAGTGTCCCTCACATCTCTCTCTGCCTTCACATTGCTGCATGCATTTTGGAGATGTAGCTGACGACTAGCCAAGGCGGTGATCATTCAATAGTATGCAATTCACTAATATTATACTAGTATTCACCAATTCTATAAAGTAGTAATAATCTTTATCAAAAATAATGAACCAAGTAAGTAGATATAATTAAGACTAAAAGCTAATAAATTATATAAATATTTATATTCTTTTTTATATATTCTGGCCAAATCTGTCATATTTTACAAATTTTCTTCATCTATTTGCACTTCATGGAAAAAGTATTGAACGGATTTTGATAAAACTTAGCATGGTAATAGCTTACACATAGGCCACTGAGTGTGGCTGTTTACCCCAAGAACTGGATGCGTTCACCCAGAATTTTCAATAAACTCAAGTTCATGCATACATAATTGCAAGCACTGCTAGTTGCAGGTGTGCCAAATAAGTTGGAACAAAAATAAAAAAAATATAAGAGCCCTGACAAAAAACTTAAAATTTTGTTTTTGGTTTTTTAATGTTTTTATTTTATGTACCTATTTGCAACTTTAATCCTCGTCCATCCAACCCATACCCTATCAAAATTACACTCGTGAACCTACCATATGAGTCCAAACTCATTGAGTCTACAAGTAATATAGCCGAGTTCCTGTGGCCACCTTGCTCCATCATCAGATCCCAGTAACATGATGTGTGAAAACTATTTTTAATTAGCTACATTATATGATTTGCGAACACGGAGGTACCGTGTACAATGTTAAATATTCCGTTGTACCGAGGTACAATGGAATATTTAATCTGAAATATATATGTTCCATTAAACATTGTTACAAGAGAGTTCATCATCACATAACAACAGACTCCACTAGAAGTCATTATTTTGTATTAGTGGTCACTAAGGACCTAAAATGCCGGTGAAGTAATAATTTGGTGTGTTATCCTTGTTTTAAAATAACTATTTGTTTAATTTTTTGAAAGAAACAAGGAATATCAAATGTTATCTTGTTTTAAGTTTAATAGAAAAAAAATATTCTTCGCCTTATGTTCTATTTTCTAAAAGTATGTGTGAGGATTGTAACTGATATATTAACTAGAAGTCAATGCCACATAAACATTCTGCCAATTGCGCTGGTCTGTACCACCAAACTGCTACATGGTACTGTTACATTACTTGTTTGTGTGTGGTTGATTATTTGCAGATGGATTGGTCGCAGTACGACACGTTCCCCGGCTCGTTCGAGAAGTGCACGCTGCTGACCGCCGCGCTGACGCACATCGGCCTCTACATACTCATGTTCCTGGGCTTCGTGAACCAGCTGCTCTTCACGCCCAAAGTCGCCATCGAGAAGAACAGAGAGGTACCTATGTCTGCGGTCTTATTAATTATCTTTTATGTGACATTCGGTTGATCGAAATGGTTGTACCTCTCAGCACTCATTTAGACTTAGCCTAGCCTGTAGCGCCGTATACTCGGTATCACTCACACTTGACTGGCCCTCCCAGTCAAAGGAGGGAAAGCAGGTATATACGAGGATACTTAACACTAGATACTCAATCTATTTGTTCGAGTTTGGAAGTGTATACACTGCCGCCACCTGCCGACACCACTTCTACACACAGTGTAATTCCTTGAGTGGCAAGTGTTCCTGTGAATACGTAGCTCCTATATCTACTATTATAACTCTCAGGTTATTAGGAGCCTACACAGGTAGAGAGCGTTCAGTGCTGGCGTTCGCGCGTGAAATGTATGTATGTATGCACGCTGACTCGTATGTTACTTAACGCATTTATATACAATAACAAAATACACCGACACTCTTCCCTTCTAATACATACGTGGGCTGAAATATAAGTGTCCGATGAAATATGAGAATATACGGTTCTTGGCCTGTCATTATTATATATTATCTCCAAAATACCTAAAATCAGTATCTAGTGGATTGTAATTATAATTAATTGTACCTATATCAATAAGGAGGGTGGCGCCGGGCGATCTGTAACACACGAATAATCCGCCTTCTTTAGACAGCCAGCTCCTCACAAATTGTAAACCTACAATGATTACAATATTTATATAATAATAAATAATAATAAAATAATTTATTGACAGCTTCATAACTTATAACTATTTACATATATTTATGCCTAGGTAGGCATAATAAATAGGCATTTATGTTACTTACTTTATTTTTGTTTGCAAAAGAACCACTCTATAAATTAGCATTTTAAAAAGACGTGGCGCGTGCTGGTTATTATGGTAAGTACGCTACAAAAAAGAACAATCGGCTTACAAGTGATAAGTACCTAATTCTCGTTTTTTTTCATCACACTGCATACATTTAGCTGGCAAATAATATTCCGAAATAAGCTAAATACATTACTGAGCAAAAAATATGAGTTTGATATTATATTGAAATTTAACGCTGATTACCTAATAAGCGTGCACGCGTGGGTACTTGCACATATACATAAGTACATATCATTACGGATTTTTATCTACTTATGTATGTGAATCCATTTGAAAATATTAGTATCTGTTGGCTTGGCTACAGCAAGCAATTTGCTATATGAATGTATTGCTCTCGTAACTAGAAGATATTAAACGAGCAATAGAATATGTTTAGTAACTATACTGCGCAACTACAACCGACGACGCGACGCGGCGACTGTCAATCCCGGACCGACAACTTACTTAAACGCGCCCTCTGGAGCACGGATACTAGGGGATATTTACTGAAAGAAAACGTACGTAATATGAATTGGAAGCGCAATATATCGCAATGCTATATCAATTATCTTCCGAGTTGTATTGGCGAGTAGTTCGCGAAGGTGCTAATAAACTAATTGCTCAAGTGCTCACAGTAATGTGCGGCATTGAGTTCGGTGATAAGTACTGTTCCTACCGCGGCCATAAGCAATAACTGTTAAAATCACCTCGTGCAAGATTTCAATGTTGTTTGTTATCTGCACTGCGGTGCATATTACAAGGTACGGCCGATTTGTTAAGAATAATAAAAAACGATAGTTAAGGAAGGAAATAAAATAATATGATTTCCTGTATGCATACGATAGAACAGTATACATAGCTACGTACATAGTATGATTTCGTAATGAATAAGGAACCTACGCGACTCTCGTCAGATTATTTTGAGGCTGACAACTAACTGTTTGCTAACTGATAAAATCAATTCCAAACTCAGGCCAAAATCAGATGCACAGTGATGCAAAACTTGCACAGGTCGCACATTATATGTCACCATATTTTCTTCTCTAAAAAATAATCATGATATAGTTCCGCGTGTGTCGATCAGTATTGTATCGTGTGCACGTTCGGCTCGCTACCATCTTATTACTGTCGGCATCACGTCAATTATCAATTGTTAACGTGCCCACGCACCGGCCGCTCTGACGCAACACCCAACGCACTAACTATGCACTGAAACAATGTTAAATGTTAAACTGCGCTAAAACTCTACCAATCTGATCATATTGATAAAGCCTATTGTTGTGTAAAATTCACCTCCTCCTTTCAAACGCTATTACTTATTTTCCTCTACGAATGTTCAATACGAGTATTTAGTCCCTCGAAATCCAAATGGTATCAGTTCTTACGCAATGTCATTATGCTAATCCGTTTATAACCTGCTCGGTATATTGTCAGCGCCAGTGCGCTATCGTGGCGCTGCTCCGCTGTTCTACATTTTCCGTGTGACTACTTACACTCGCAACTGTTATGCCAGTTTATTCTCAATATTCGTACTTATCAAATATAATAACGGCTCGTGCGAGCCACTGATGTCGTCCGCGCTTGGCACTAATAACACCAATTATATTTATGTAGAAACTCGTCTGACAACCAAATATGCATTAATAGCTAAACGAAATTATTGTATTCTTATAAGTAACTAATAAATGTTACCTCAGTAAAATTCCACCACATCCATGAAATACGGAATATGGAAAAAAAAGTAATGCTATTTTGTTTCAATTCTTATCTTATCAATATTTATATGGAATATAGTTTTTGGAGGTTTCTGCAATGAAACATTTAAAACGTACATATTTAATAGCTAATTACGTCATATTTATACACCGATATCGATCTGCTTCGTGGAGGTATATTAATATATGTTACGAGTATGAAGGTATATTTCCGTATCCATGTTATGACGTAGGTATATATTATACGTAGTATTAGGACTGCGGATACTAATGAATGTTTGATTTCCATTGAATGTAATAATTGACATCAATAAATTATTAGCTCGTTATCTTATCGATAACATCTGCGTTAGCATCGATATACGTCACTGAACCCCTTCGCAATATCTGTATGAGCCACGATTACTCAACGTACATTTTAGCCATGTGGTAGGAAGATTTATTAACTGGATGACCCGATGACCCAGTTTGCTTTCCTAAATGCCTCGTAACGCGAGGAGTAAGTTAGTTAAACTGACGCTGGTCAATAGTCGTATCCAGACAGGGGCTCGCCGATCGTGCCCGAGCTGGCCTCGCGAGCCGGCGAGGTTAGTCAATTAGTTAGATACCTTTTATCAACGCGTGTCCAAATACCTAGTTCATATTATGTACATTACGAACTTCTTCAGTATTAAAGAAATTCATAGGCGGTGTCCTCGTCGGTGGCTTAGCTTAGCTTGTACTTCGTAAAGATTATCCCCAAAATTTAAAGAAATGTCGTACAAATTACACTGGCCTTACAATGCCTTACTCAGAAGAAATGTAATTATTTATAATGCTATCGTAAATGGACGATAACTTTTAACAAGAGGCTTTTTGTAACAATATTAACAAAACATGTTATACATGATACAGGAGGGTATAGGAGCAAGAGGGGATGACGAGCGTTTTGTCTGTGGCAGATGAAGATAAGTGACTTATGTGGACGCATCAATCCATCAATTCCATCAATCCATCCATCAATCCTACCATGAGAGCCATCAATTCTACCTCCACTTTAAAAAATATAAAAATAAAAGGTAGGGTTGTAACAGCTGGGAACTTGCAAAAATATAATAACATTTTGAATAGTAAATTAGGTTCTCCCAGTTGTAACTTTGATCCTAATAGATTTTACTCAGATTTTTTTTCAATTGTACACACTGAGTTTGATAATATTTTCCCACTCAAAACTGAACGGTGAAGGAAAACATCGTGAGGAAACCTGCATATCTGAGAGAACCCCTCGAAAGATGTGTGAAGTCCGCCAATCCGCACTAGGCCAGCGTGGTGGACTATGGCCTAATCCCCCCTCGCATTGAGGGGAGGCCCGTGCCCAGCAGTGGGACATTAAAAAAAAGGGCTGGAATTATTATTATACTCAAAACTAAAATTATCAAACCTAAATTTACTTTTAGTGATTGGGCGACACGAGGAATTCGTAAGAGTAGGGAAAAGTTATTTGAACTTTATGAAATAAAAGTCCAGACTAGTGATCCAGCCTTCACTCAGTATGTTTCAAATTATTCGAAAATGTTTCGGAGAGTATGTCAGGCGGCTAAAGCCATATATATTAGTAAAATAATAAAATCTGCCGATGATAAAATAAAGGCCACGTGAAAAATAGTTAACAGTGAAACTGGGAAGACGAAACAGCGCAGTACAGATTATACCCTGGAGACTCCACGCGGTCTCATATGCTCAGATACCGAGGTAGCACGGGAGTTTGAAATGTTTTTTACTAACATCCCTGTAAAAACAACAGAATCTCTGAACTGCTCCCCCCGTCTCTCAATTTCACTTCTTAAAAAAAACATAGCTGATTGCCCTGTTAAATTCAAGTTTGACCATATTAGTGGCCGAACTATTGTTAAAGCTTTCAATGATATAAAAATTAAACTAACAGAAGATCTATGGGGAATGTCTGTGAAAGCATGTAGAACTATTATTGATACTGTAGCCCCTTATTTAGCTTTAATTTTTAATAAATGTGTAGATCAGGGAGTCTTTCCGGATTTAATGAAGTACAGTAAAGTAATACCGCTTTTTAAGTCCGGTAATAGTAAAGATCCTAACAACTATAGGCCAGTTTCTATCTTGCCAGTTTTTAGTAAAGTGTTTGAAAAGATAATGCTTACACAAATGTTACATCATTTTAACGCCAATAACATCCTGCACGATCAACAATATGGTTTCACCAAGGGACGTTGCACAACCGACGCCGGTGTAACCCTAATAAAGCATATCTATGATGCATGGGAGAACTCACAGGATGCTATTGGCGTCTTCTGTGATCTTTCAAAGGCATTTGACTGCGTCAATTATGAAGTCCTTTTACTTAAATTAGAGCACTACGGTGTTATAGATAATGCTCTTAATCTTGTAAAATCTTATTTAGGAGACAGACGGCAAAGTGTTCTTATAAATGGTACTAAATCGTTAGGCTCTGCAGTAAAAATGGGTGTTCCGCAAGGATCGATTTTAGGTCCTTTCCTGTTTTTAGTATATATAAATGACCTACCGCATATAATTCAAAATAAGATGAAGATAGTGTTATTCGCTGATGATACCTCCTTGATTTTTAAAGTGGGACGACATGTAAATAATTTTGACGACGTAAATGACGCTATTCTTCAGGTACATAACTGGTTTACTATTAATAACTTAGCGTTAAATAGCAAGAAAACTAAATGTATAAGGTTTTCTTTACCAAATGTCAAAAGTAGTGATTGCGATGTAGTACTGAATAATGAGAAGCTTGAATTTGTTAACGACACGGTTTTCTTAGGGATAACGCTCGACTCTAAGTTACAGTGGGGTCCTCATATCAGAGTCTTAGTGGGACGACTTAGTTCCGCTGCCTACGCTGTTAGGAAAATTCGGCAACTAACCGATGTGAACACCGCAAGAATAGTTTATTTCAGCTACTTCCATAGTGTTATGTCCTATGGAATACTATTGTGGGGGAGAGCAGCTGACATCGAATCGGTTTTCATTTTACAAAAGCGGGCTATTAGGGCCATCTATAATTTGGGCAGTCGCGAATCCCTAAGAGAATTATTTAAGGAAACTAATATTTTGACAGTACCATGCCAATATATTTATGAAAACATTATGTATGTTAGGAAAAATTTATTTCTCTTTAAAAGGCTCGGTGATCAACATCGTTATAATACAAGAAATAGAAACAAATTAGATCAACCACACTTTCGACTAGCAAGGATTCACACATCTTTCATGGGGTATTGTGTTAAATATTATAATAAAATACACTCTGACATTACGAACTTAGTGAAAATAAATTCAAAGCGTGCATAAAACGTACGCTGTGTAAGAAGGCATACTATACACTAGATGCTTATCTTAAGGATAAAAATGCTTGGTTGGATGCTGGTCCGGCTCCTCAGGAATATAAATGACCTTGTTTGAGCAGACTATTAAGATTTTCCAATAACGGCGGTTGTATTGACGAGGTTAAGCGACGTATGGCCATTACGAGGTCCTCTATGGATAGGCTAAGGAGAATATGGAGAAACAGGAGCATCACCAAAGCCACTAAAATTCAGCTAGTGCGCACGTTGGTCTTTCCCATATTTCTCTACGCCTCAGAGACGTGGACCCTGCGAGAAGTGGAGAAAAAGAAGATAGACGCTCTAGAAATGTGGTGCTGGAGAAGGTTACTTGGAATATCCTGGACTGAGTTTCGCACCAATATATCTGTGCTCCAAGAACTCGGCATCAGACAGCGTTTATCCACGCTTGTACAGACTCGCATCCTTAATTTCTTTGGACACGTCTCAAGGCGCGAAAATGACTCCATAGAGCGGTTAGTTATACAAGGCAGAGTGGAAGGCACCAGACCACGTGGAAGGTCGCCCATGCGATGGACCGACCAGATTAAGTCTGCCACTGGTGGCCCCCTGCATAAATACACCAGGATGGCATCCAATAGGGAGAGATGGCGAGACTTCGTGAGGCAAGCAACACCAGTCCCAAAACCAAAACATGACGACCACGACCGCTCTGACAAGAGCGTCACGACTTAGAAGATTTATCTTCTTCCTTCTTATTTTCATTTACATAAGTAATTTGTAAATGTGGGAACCATGTAGCCATTAACTGTAATTTTATACTTAGTTAGTACTTTTGTTTTTTTTTTTTGACCTGCTGCTAAAGTTTGATTAGCCGTTCCTACATTGTTCTCACATACATATAACAATGTATTGCTCAAAAATGTAAAAGATCTATTTTAAAAAAAGAGCAACCATGGAGTTTCTTGCCCGTTCTTCTCCATAGGAACGGCATTCCGAACGGGTGGTAAAGCAGTACCATAATATTTTTGTAACTTGACGATTCATAAGTACTGTACAATAATGGTCTACGTGAATAAAAAATATTCTGATTCTGATTCTGATTCTGCAATCACAAGACCTAAGCAAAGAAGTAAATATGATAGTGTTCGTTAGTACTAGGCGGAGTGCGAAGTGAATAACAGTATGTACGGTGTGGTGTGTCCAGGGGTACGCGCCGCTGTACGACCCCTTCGAGCAGTTCTTCTCGCGCTACCTGTACCGGCGCGTGCGCCACTGCTTCAACCGGCCCATCTGCTCCGCGCCCGGCGCTGAGCTAACGCTCAAGGAGCGCTGCACCGACGACCACAACTGGAGCTTCAGGTATCGCGACACGACACACCTACAGACAGACACCATCTACCACAACGTTTGGCGAACATGAACTGTATTAAACATACATACGTTTAGCTGAAGCAAATACTTTCAGCTCGAAAACTAACTATCCGGTTTTCTGAATAAAACCAGCATTTTAGTACATTTAAGATAACTGTGGTACTTTAAATGCGTTTTTATTGCATAGTTATTGTTTGTCTGATTGTAATTTCATCTTTGCATTAAACATTAAAAGAACTGGTTTTTTTATTATGATTTGTCTCATAAACTTCTGCTGCGACAATTTACAATTGCACGCGCTACTACATACTAATTGACATTCACCACCATCCGTCTTTAGACTCCATGCGGACGGATAGCGTTCCCCGTCCCATGCTCTGTGTTCTTTGTAATATAGGGTGCCTATCGTCTGCGCGGGCGCAATGAAACCCATACATACGAACGCAGACGCAGTACGGTTTCAAGGCATCAGTCACAAACAATGAATGTCGGTGTCAGGTTCACGGGCAAGGAGCGTCGCTGCGTGAACCTGGGCTCGTACAACTACCTGGGGTTCGCGGAGGGCGAGGGCGGCAGCACGGCGGCGGCGGTGCGCGCGGCCACGCGGCGCTACGGGCTGGCCGCGTGCTCGCCGCGCGCCGAGCTCGGCCACAGCGCGCTGCTCGCCGAGCTCGAGGAGACCACCGCCCGCTTCCTCGGCGTCGAGGTACACACAGGCCCACGTATCGATCGGCCAATCCTCCGCAACGCAGCTGGATTTATTTTTCTATTCAACTCTTTTAATCTTGCGTAAAGTTAATCAAGGACTTTGTCAGTAATCGGCGTCTCCCTGTTTCGACTGCGTCATTTATCATCATCTTCCTGGCTTTTTTTAATATCATAGTCGACTTCCAGTATACACTGATTTGACTGAATACCTTTTGGAATAACTGGTAAATACATACATTTGTGGTCAAAGTTGTTCACACTGCTCGATATGACTGTCATGAATGTATGAATGTCAACTGGGAGGCTGTTACGTGTGTAATAAGCGGTAGTTGTGTAGTGTGCGTGTGTGTGGTCCAGGCGGCCATAGTGTTCGGCATGGGGTTCGGCACGAACACGCTGGGGCTGCCGGGGCTGCTGGGGCCGGGCGCGCTGGCGCTGAGCGACGAGAACAACCACGCGTCGCTGATCCTGGGGCTGCGGCTGTCGCGCGCCACGGTGCGCGTGTTCCGGCACAACGACGTGCGCCACCTGGAGCGCCTGGCGCGCGCCGCGCTCGCCGAGCGCAAGTGGAGGAAGATCGTCATTGTGAGTGCCGCCGCCCCCCCGCCCTTCCGCCCTTCCGCCATGCTGTTCATATTTAATTAACCTACTGTACGCCTATTATTGTGGTTTATATAATAATACGTTTGTAAAGGTAGTCTTGAATTAATATTTGATACACTAATTAAATTGCAAAAAGCTAGGTTTTAGTCATCTCAAAGGGTTTGATGGTAACATCTTGCTTATCCAGTTGTACGCAAGTACGATGAGGATACAATATTTTGTCCCGGTCTCCGCACATTCTGTTTGTTATGATATAAATTGTGAGAACTCGTTGGCATTTTATTGGCGCACCGCGACACAGTTGTGAATTTACACGTCGAATCTTTATCAACGGCAATAAAAATAACATACCCTTAATTTAGTTTAGTTAACAATTACAGAAACTTAATTTAGTTAACAGGGTTAGTTTACAAAGTTGGAGGTAGCGATTCATGTAATGTCCCTGTAAATGGATGAAAACTATATAATTTGGAGAATTGTAAGAATGTCGTGTTCGGTGGTCGATCGAGTGATCGCGAGGGTTGCGTATCCGGCGGCAGGTGGTGGAGGGCGTGTACAGCATGGAGGGCTCGATCGCGGCGCTGCGCGGCATGGTGGCGCTGAAGCGGCGGCTGGGCCTGCAGCTGTACCTGGACGAGGCGCACTCGGTGGGCGCGCTGGGCGCGCGCGGCCGCGGCGTCACCGACCACGCCGGCGTCGCGCCGCAGGACGTCGACGTGCTCATGGGCACCTTCACCAAGAGCTTCGGCGCGGCCGGCGGGTACATCGCCGGTGCGTTGCGCGACCTCCCTCGCTCGGCCGTTTTGTGAGGTTAAGTTCCCAAGTGACGTTCGATGGGTGTTTCCTCGCGTAATGTTGGCTCCCGCGCGCAGGCTCCGCGCGGCTCATCGCGTGGATGCGCGCGCACGGGCACGCGCACACGTACGCGCACGCGCTGGCGGCGCCGGTGGCGCAGCAGGTGCTGTCCGCCATGCGCGCCATCGCCTCGCCGCCCGGCCAGCTGCGCGTGCGCGCGCTGCGGGACAACGCGCACTATTTTAGAGAGAGGTGCGTTCAATAACAAAAATAATATTTTATACGGACTCACATAACGTACCAAAGGTGTATTAGGTTATTATTCTCGAAGCCCATTAATCCTTCAATGTTACATAGTGGAAAAACTCTATTACACAATTGGAATTTAGTTGTCTCACCGGGACGCCATAGCGACTTTGCCAAACAATCCATCCCCGGCGTGGCTCGGCTATACTAAACGTCCTGCAGCAGTATTGTCCACGAGGAGTGGTACAGTGGATAACGCACTTGCGCGTCGTGGCTCGGCAGGCTCCGCAGCATGGGCGTGGTGACGTTCGGCCACCCCGACTCGCCGGTGGTGCCGATGCTGGTGTACACGTTCAGCAAGATGGCGGCCACCGTGGAGCGCCTCACCGAGCGCGGCATCGCCACCGTCGGCGTCGGCTTCCCCGCCACGCCGCTCAACAAAGCGCGCATACGGTGTGTACTGCCACTTTTACGAATTAGCGCTACCAGTCTAATAACACAATAGATTTATAATCTAAAAGGTAACAATTATGATACCATTACTATTCGATTACGAGTCGATTTTTGAAGATTTCGATCACACAACGACGAAAATTAACGAAGGGCAGGGCCGTGACGTCACCGCCGTGAGACAGAGAAAGAGCACGGCCTCACTCTCTCGCCACTGCTTGTCTTTATGAAAACGATGAGTTAGGGAATGTAGGCGTAAAAATTATAATAAATCTTGCAACCATGTAAATAACTTGTATTTCGTGCAATAGTTAGAGAATATAAAAATATAACAAAAAAGGCGGAAACATAAAATAATCAATTTAAAAAGTAAGACTGGTCAAGATCGTGCCATGTTGTTCTGCGTGTTGTTCTAAATTTAAATTCTTCGACGCGCTCATCTTGCCTTGCCTGCCAGTTCATTTCTAACTTGAACACTATGATCAAAGATATAATAATTTTTCCATATTAGATAATTATGTAATAGGATGTCCTAGATCTGTGACGTATATAATGTTATTGCCCCTATGTTAGGAGCAATATGATAAGTGTGTGTGTTGTCGGTGGGGCAGGTTCTGCCTATCGGCGTCGCACACGCGCGCGCAGCTGGACGCGTGCCTGGAGGCGCTGGAGGCCGTGGTGCACGAGGTGGGGCTGCGCTACTCGCGCCGCTAGCCGCCCGCCCGCGCCGCCCGCGCCGCCCGCGCCGCCCGCGCCGCCCGCGCCGCCCGCACCGCACCCGCCGCACGCACCGCCCGCACCGCCAACACGCTGTACTCAATAAATTATTTTCACACGCTTCGCCTATCATTTTATTTTATTAGTGGGAATCCCAAATATATCGTGTTATCGCACGGAAACGAGTGACTATCCTTGGCCCTCGCAGCGATTAATAAAACAATAATATACTTCGCTCAAAAACACATCTATTATAATACGCGACTCGCGTTTCATAACTAGTGCAATACAAGAGTGGAGTATACAAGTTGTCTAGTCTCGAATGCAAGTCACATTTTGATAGATGTTTAGATATAATCCGGTTTCAGAAATGTTACACAGCCCGCCGAGTGCTCGAATGTGATGACTCCTTAATTTTAACGCGAGATAAAAAAATACATACTGTTTAGTAGGACAAATATTTGCGAGCACATTTTGTGTAGGTATACTACCCGCTGTGTTGTACTAACTATCAAAGGCCCAGCAGCACAATTATTTCGAAGACCTAGAGATACGCATCGATCATATGTAACGGTGACAATGTCAGAATCATTATCAATCTCAATAATAACTAGTTCAAATACGTGGATTGGCCCGCACAACCATTGATATGGCTTTGCAGCTCGAGCCTTAAATGGTCATACGTAATATAAACCCAATCTTTTGAGACTAGTGATATCCCTATACCTAGTAACTTTGTCGATTAGGTGACGTTCGAACGAACACACACAGATAAGAATTCTAAAAACACTTGTTTTGGATTCAGATACGTGTCCGTCTTATAGCCTTTTGCACGTGTTGTATGGTACACTCCTGCCTTCATGTAGATTCGATCAAATTCCAGGTTTCCTATAATTTGCCTGATTAACGGCCGACTTGGCAGGGACACCACCGTGCTACCAAATAATATTAAAAGTAGCTAAAAATTACAAACAAGCAAATGTAGTACGTTTTATCAACTTTGTACTAAGTAGTTTATCGTTTGTAAATAAACTGAACAGTGTCATCATTCGTGTTAGGTATATAATTAAATTGATATCAAGTTGATTACCTAATAAATTCTGCCTAAAATCCCTCACACATTCAGTATCGGTTCCGCGTGAATCACGCCCCCGTATCTGTTTATCGCATGGTCTACTGAGATATGGAAGATAACGCCCGGCTTCGCCCAGTTCCCCGTAAACCGAACGCTGGCACAGACCTAAGCCTCGAGGAGCTATAGTGCTTAGTGTACGAGTAGAGTGTTGGTGCAATGTGTGTATAGCGTGTTGTGTGCAAGCATGTGCGTGCGTCGCGTGCTGGCCGGCGTGCTGCTGCTGGCGAGCGGCGCGCCCGCGGCCGGGAACGTCACCGTCGAGACGCGACAGTGAGCAACGCTTTTATTATTTGGTCGCCAACCATATTCCATCGTTCCTATTTATAATTGTAAAATTTACACAATAATAATATCAACGTGATATAACGTCCGTCATAGTTCATAACAAATGTGATCTCAATGTTTTACGTTTCGTCACTAACGTCTAAGCATCGTATTAAATAATGGACGAATAAAGTCGCTCGCCTTCTGTAGTGACCTAGTTGGGACGCAGCCGGTGGTCCAGAAGAACCGGCGCGATGCCTCCCGGCGGCTTCCGATTACGAATAGATAGGATAAGTCTACAGTGTCGCTGAACATCTTCCTTTGTAAAAGACCCCGCATCTAATCATGAAAGGGATAGTATGATATGATTTATATACTTCTGCGTGTAATAGACAGCGACGCAGAGAGCGCTTTCACACTCCTAGATCGATGAGCCGAATCAAATAATTTGCCTATTTGTAAGAAAACTAAAATATCAAAAAGCTAATTTACCAAAAAAGTAAACAAGTGTATCTCACACAGAGTCTCGTTCGAAGACGTCCACGAGCTAACAGTGAACTCTACAGTCGAGTACTTACTACAATTTGTTCCGGTGAGTGCCCATTTATTTATCTAAAGCGTGCTATTATAAGCTGTGAGCAGTGTCTCCAACTCTCTTTGTCAAAATTACGGTGTTGACTGGTCTCAAAATACGGTAGATGGTGGAAAATTACGGCAGACCAGTGTTTGCAGCTAAAATACCCATGCAGTGGGGATGAGTAACGTAAAAAAAAAAAAAGGTCATTCCTCCAAACAGAAGTAGCAGAATGACCTTTTTTTTTTTTTTACGTTGCGCACCCCTGCTCTTCCAAACTGAAGCAACAGAATGACCTTTTTTTTTTTTTTTTACGTTGCGCATTCCAAACAGAAGCGGCAGAATGACCTTTTTTTTTTTTACGTTACGCATATCCCAATGCAATATTGCAGTAATATTTTGCTAAATCAACTGTTCATTATAGAAATATGGACACGGACGAAATTACGGTAGAATGTGTCACCGTAATAACATGTCTACGGTAGGTGGTAGATCTACAAAAATTACGGTAGATCTACCGTAATTACGGCATGGTTGGAGACACTGGCTGTGAGGTAAACAATACAATGTAATGGTAATGAAATAAGGATTCGTGTCATAGGTCGGTGATCAAGGGCGCTGGCCGAGCCGGCTGTGGGTGCGCGTGAGCGGCGGCGACACCGCGCGCCCGCTGCTCCTCACCGCGCGCAGGCGGACGGGTTAATATATAGCTGCATACTAATAAGCCTCATCTGTTAGCTACAAATAAATAAAACTTACCAGAACCAAATAAAAAAAGCTATGTACTATAAATAAATAAAATGGACTGGGGGCGATCCCTGTAATATGTTGCCAGCACAAATTACAAAAACATAATTTCTGAAATATGCCCCGCCGGAAATCGAACTTGCAACCACCCTTAATTTCAGTGACCGATTGTTCTACCCTTAAAACTGCACGTTTCTGACGATGGGCTCACCATCTGTGTCGCATCCGTCTTCTCCTACAACAAACTACCTACGAGCAAACCTGAATGTTTTAAATCTGTTCCAAGATGGTTCAATATTTTTATAATATCTATGCTCCCACCTCCATGGATAACAGCCGTCGTGATTTTATGTGTATTTCTTCTTCCAATTAATATCATTGCGGGTTCCAAGACCATTAGCTTTCCCCTGGGACTCGCTGAGGTTCACACCAGGGTGTCTTCGTTGGACATGTTTGGCATTTTGGCTTAAAAGATGGAGGAATGATGTAACAGGCAACACAATTCCCCCCCCCCCCTGCAGGCGCGCTCACGTGGCAGCTGCCGTACTACTCCGGGGACACGCTGCTGTACGAGATGGAGCGCGCGCAGTGCCCCGAGGACAGCGTCGTCACGGAGGCGCTGGACGCCGACTGCGGTCTGTACCCACTCATAGCAACCGCTTCTGACTAATATTAACAAAATGTGTTCGATTCGGACACCGAAGGCGGTCGCCGACGTCCTGGGTGGTGCCACGAGTTCCACGTCTTATGGGCAAAACGGGGCGCAGATACTTATGGAGACGTAAAGTGGGAGCCCATTCTTAGTAGGGAACTAAGAGAGCCTTGGCCACTTGCCAATTCGTATAGAATTTACGCCATTTTTTGGTCAAGTTTCGTAACGTCTATAGTGGGTGGTGGTGTGATATGGTTGGTTAAATAATGGTGCACCTGACAGGCGATGGGTCGGCGGTGCGCGGAGAGATCTCGCTGCACGTGAGCTCGTCGTGCGAGGGCGGCGTCAGCGTGTCGCTGCGCGCCGCGCCCGACCGCGCCTGGGAGCTGCCCTTCAACACGCCCGTTCCCGTCTACACCAAACAGGTGCGCTGTTGGGTGTCTCTACCAAACCCGCTCTACTGACGAAAATAAACAGACCAATAGGTACAAAACCATAAGGCCTAGCTTCAATAACACAACTGCTTGATTTTTTCTATACATCTGTCCCTCTCTATCTGGCATCCGATCAGTTCCTCTGTTTGGGATTTTAGAATCGTCGACCATGCATGACTAATCGTCATCATTATTGGTCCATGCATATGCGTCACCTCTTGGGTCATATCTCCTATACTTGCCGAAAGCCTGGTTTCCACCAAATCGGAGAGGAGCGCAGCGCAGAGGTATAAACCAACCTCTCAACTCCGCTTCGGTGGAAACCGGGCCTAATCTGTTCGTATCAAGTATATGTGCGAAGCATTTAAAAATAGAGCCTGTTGAATGGGTCGAATGTTTGTTTTGGCGTGTTGTGCAGGGCGCGCCCAGCGTGCGCTACTACCAGTTCCCCGAGGGGCAGGACAGCGTGCGGCTCGTGGTCGAGTCCGAGGACGACGTGTGCGCCACCGTCGCCGTGCAGAACTACACGGTATGTCACGTACGCGCCCGCTGAACACGCCGCGCCGCCTGCGCATCTTAGTGCAAAAGGAGCGTGCTATAAACTTAGCTACCTCTGTTTATTAGACACGGACGGACATAGTGTTTGCAAGTTTACAGTGATTCGCCTAATCAAATGGATAATTATTATAGTAGAAAGCATAATATAACTGTTTTGCATTAAGACAAAACAGGTATTATATGCTGGAGAAAACGCACAGCATAGCATTGAAGAAGAAGAAGAAGCAGTCTTATATTTCTTCCGGATTATTGAAATAAGTGTGTATCATACCTTTATATGTCCATCATAAGTTACACAATTCTGTTACCATAGAGTGGCGTGACGTCCAGTTCCCGCCATCTTCGCTGTCAAGTGTCATAGTCTTCATCATCAGCAAGCTCCTTGAAACTATGCTGTGCGTTTTCTCCAGCATATAATACCTGTTTTGTCTTAATGCAAAACAGTTATATTATATGTCTTCGAAAACGCACAGCATAGCATTGAAGACCTGTTTGATCTCTGCTGGTGAACAGAATTAACACAAGAAAGCTATGTGAATGTACTTAATATGGTTCATAAAATATCACAACTCCTATTAAGTACCTGTAAATACATTGTAATAAGAAAGTATATCTTGGTTATTTTAACTGGATAACAAATAAACCGAATATGAACTTCTAAAGAATCCATGAATTTAATAATAAAAGCTTCCGAGTTTTAAACAACTCTTATCACCAATTAATTAACTCATTCATAAAAGTAATAATTTGCTAAACTATAATCTAACAGTAAAATCACAACCTCAATGTGAAGAATAAACAATCTTAAAGCTGCCATATTACAACCAGTACAATAACTATTAAACCTCTGTAATATTTTGAAAAAATAAATACTACAAGTTTCTCTCTGTCCAGGACATTTCCGAGTCACTAGACAAATTTCGATCCTAATGCTGTGAATAGCCAGTTTGATTGTCTCTGGGTACAATCATAAAACTGTTCTAACCCAATCACAAATGGTTCTCTGTACATATGTGTTAAAAGTAACAAATGGGCAAGTCTATGTAATCTACAGCCATTAGCTAGCAACAGAATTTGAAGGCTGTGCTTCTACTTTTATCAATTAAATAATCTGTTAAGCTGCCCATGGTATTACACGGTTTTGATATAAAAGAATTATTTAACAATATTGTACTGAATATACAGTTTTTTTTTTTTTTTTTTTTTTTCTGTATAATTTATAATTTTAACTTGTTAACTCTAACCTATGGGGAAAGAGGACCCACCACTGACCCTCGGCTTGTCAACTTCTTCGATTATAAACCAAACAAGTTTGATCGATAATAAAAGAAGCCAACAACACCCGAACTCCTCTAAGATGTTAATCGAGAAACTATCTATCACGAGTGACGGGACCTCAAATAAAATGCAATTCTCCGCGACACTAAGCGAATCTATAAAAGTATTCGACACGTGTTTCGCCTCTAAACGAGGCATCCTCAGGACCGCTGGGCTACGAATCATTCGTATGAGTCATTCGTAGCCCAGCGGTCCTGAGGATGCCTCGTTTAGAGGCGAAACACGTGTCGAATACTTTTATAGATTCGCTTAGTGTCGCGGAGAATTGCATTTTATTTGAGGCCCCGTCACTCGTGATAGATAGTTTCTCGATTAACATCTTAGAGGAGTTCGGGTGTTGTTGGCTTCTTTTATTATCGATCAAACTTGTTTGGTTTATAATCGAAGAAGTTGACAAGCCGAGGGTCAGTGGTGGGTCCTCTTTCCCCATAGGTTAACAATGGATTTCCGCCAAGTATCGCCTAGTTCTATCAATTGTTAACTCTAAGTTACTGAACCCATTATTTTAAAGTGGCACTACTGTTGTTTAGAGTGGAAGGGTGCCATCAGGGTATTAGAATCCTTTAGTATCCAATTCTCCTCCCCCTAACTTTCAAAATCTAAAGTAACAACCTTTCTACCTGTGGTGGGTTTTATCTTATCGTTCAGTCCAGCTTAACCCTCTACAGGTTTGACATGTACTGTTAAGGGGATGGTTGGCACTCTTACCTGGGGGTCTGAATACCAAAAACTTTGTGTTCATTAGTACCATTACTGTATTGTGGTGACACTCACACTATTTGATAATTTAATGTGTGGCTAAAGGCATTATCAAGCAGCAGTCCCATTTCTTTGTTGGCAACCCAACAATACTATTTTTTAATTATTATAAAAAATATATATGGCAACATATCTGTAAATGGATGTGATCCACACTGTGTGTTTAAGTTCTTATAATTAATAATTATTCTTATATAATAATATCGCCACACGAACACACCAAATTTACGGTCCCACACCAAGCAACGCCTGCGCTATGGGCACCGCACAGTGGACCGAGGGTGAACTCAGTAGGTATATAATACTTATATACATATTAAACATCCATGACTCGGGTACAAACATTCGTGCTCATCACACAAAGCTAAACATCCATGACTCGGGTACAAACATTCGTGCTCATCACACAAAGCTTGTCCGTACCAGGATTCCAACCCGGGGCCCTCGGCGCAGAAAGCAGAGTCACTACCACTGCGCTAATCAGCCCGTCAATGATGTATGTATATATATATATATATATATATATATATTCTCAAAGTGATTCATTTATCTGATATTAAAATCTTCACCACAAAAAACCGGCTTCTCAGTCAACTACTATAGCCCTGAATAACAGACACATTTCAACATCTGAAGTCTAGTTTACATAGGCTAGAACAGCAGCCTCTTATATTGCAAATAAGGAATCTTCTAGATTTCATATTACTATGATGATTAGTATAGAAAGTAGTACATAATTCTCTCACTGGATTAGAATGATTATGAATAACATTATGGCACATACTTAGAATATGTGAACATGGTTGACTTACAAGCTCAGATATTTACTTAATAAATGACCCCAACTTTAAATTATTATCTCAGTGGTTCTCTGTAGCATAAAGCTGTTCTAGTATACATCTTCCTCATGAAGACCAACTGGAATTCAATTTAGATCTCTCAGTAAATAGGATGCTCATTGTTATATTGAGCATATGTCAAAGCCAGCCACCTGGTTAGGTTAACTTGGAGCCTCTGTTAGTCAGAGCAACCTTATTGACCAAACCCTGCCTCGATCCCGAGTCTGCTTGCCAGGGTCAAATTGACAGTATAAACATTCTCTGGGCACTCTACAACCGAAATTCCGTACAACTTGCGACCTGATGAGATCAGAGAGAATAAACATCACCTTACTATGAAATGCTTAAGCACTTAAAGTTGTTCACCATCTTCGTGATGGCTACTGATATAGACATGCTTACCAGCTCGCATCCGCTGCGTCTGTTTTTACTTGTCATCAGAATATCTCTCTTACTCTCACTTATTTTGTATAGGTCTCCCGGGTCACTTAATATTGTGGAGTAGGATAGCAATTTACTACCTCCAATCACCACCGCAACGCTTGTTGCACGATGGGGCACAGTTCTCTTCTCTGGCCTCTCTAGGTCAACTTTCCAGAAAGAGTTGTGCTTTACGACATTAGCCTGCCTCGAGTGACTGCATGTTTGTTCAAATACAACACCCTTAAAACCCTTTTAAGCACATCCAGTGGGGGACTTTATAGGCAAGGCTAACATCTGGCTCCGGACGGCCCTCGACAGGCCCAGGTATTCTAAATCGTGAGGAACCTTGGTTACCACCCTTGGTTACATGCACTAACTCTGGGCCTCCAAGCGGGCAAGCGTTTCCGCAACCTCACCACATGCTTGGGGGGCTAGGCCACGGGGTACCAAGTACACCACCAGACCATATATGACAGTTTCAAATCGTCTCCGCAACGCAAATGAAAACACTGTCAACCGGGTGCCGAAAAAAGACCCAATGATTGGGCTGTCAAACCCAAATTAGAATATTTTGTATTCAATATTAACACCACTATATAACTTTTGAACATCAGAGCTGCCACAAAACAATATGAGTTGAATTACATCAGCCATTCAGAATGCTGTTAATTCAAGGGTCCTCTGATTATAAATGATTTATATCAAGCATGTCTCAGTGATACTCTAATAAAATGCACGGAATTTCTCTTTTGATAAGATAATCCTTGGGCTCACCCAAAGTAGGTACTACATGTACCTGGGATATACAATACAAATGTAACTTCTATATGTAGGTATATAATCCTTGAGATCAGGAATTGGTCACAACACATCTCTTAAAAACAATGTTCCAAAGAATACTAGGTCCATGAGACGGGCATGGCCTATTGTAGGTTTAAGTGAATACCACACTACACAACAGGTGCTTTATTGAAATTATATTCTCATTATTGTTATTAAGATTGATAACCGCTATGTAAAGAATATGTGCAATTTCCTTATGATTTTTATTATTATTATTTATTTTTGTTAATTATTATTATTATTTTTTATATAAATAAATAATGTCAGAAGATTTCTCTTGAAAAGTAATTAAGTGACTAAAGTATAATCTAATTTGACCAACTTGATCATGAACAATCATATTATGTACCATTCAACTATACATCTTATTATGATGGTCATCATCAAAATGTGGACACACTACAGGTTTGCCCCCCCCCCCCCCCCTTTCGGAGATTGAAGGGGTGATGGTGTATATCTTATTATTATATTATTCAACTTCATCCACATTTCAATTAGAATAGGTACTGGGTGGCTGTACATTTGTCTCAATGATAAACTAAAACAGCGGACTGTCTTGTACGATATGACTATCTTGTATGTGTTGTGTATCACGGATACCAAAGGTACGAAAATGTAAGTAATGTGCAAGCCCATACACAACTATGTAATCATATCAGCTGCTCAAATGCAACTGGAGGTGCCGGGGTAGTTAGACCCGCACAGCTCTCCGCTCTAGTATGTTGAATGACATACTCAAGAGGTACATACTTTACAATATTTGTCTCCTGTGTAACTTACACTCCTGTAAAAATTTGTCATGTCTAATAATATACCACTAGAATAGAAAATCCTGCTCTGATTCACTGCTACAATTACCTGTGTAATGTATTTAAGCTGCATTGGTATGAAAAAATATTTTACATTCAACCACACATTTGGATTTATTTCCATGCTTATTAGGGTTCCGCACCCAAACACTGAAAACAGTGCTTCATCATGTTGCCTGTGTATTAAGGGATTCACACCCAAACACTATAAACAGGGCTTTATAATGGTGCCTATGATTTTAAGGGTTCCGCACCCATACACACCAAACAGAGCTCTATCTAGGTACATATTAACTTACAGGGCTCTACTTCTTTATGACTGAACTCGAACATTAAGTCAGACCTGAGGCCCTCAGAGGGAACATAGGCCAAAGATTAATTGCATACCAAATGGTTTTATAAGTCTTATATCTTGGTGAGCCAAGCTCACATATTTGTAAGATCTCAGTAACAGTCATATGAACCTTACTCTTATACCGAAATACATCATTTAATATTCATCTCAGCGTACAAAAACCCTAGACGCTAAGCAGACCTGTAAGGTACTTCTATACATTGAAAGAAACTTACTTTTCGAGCCGAGGTACGCTAACGCAGGGCAGGGGTGGTGCAGGCCTTCCTCACACCTCCGAGGTTGAGGTTTAGCATCCTGAAAGATACCCCTGACCTCGAAAACGACATTATTTTCCATTCCGAGCAACATCTCGCCCGGCTTACTCAGCGTCGTTACCTGCAGGCTCCACTTTTTACGACGAAAACAATGCTGTGCTTATAAAAAACTCCACTAACAATCACACGAAACATTTAAACTATTTATAACATGGTTTAAAATGATAAAACAAAACTTTTCTGCAATTTAAAAGATGAAAGAAAAGTTTTCATGTTATTCAAACGAAATACAAGAAAGCTATGACACTTGACAGCGAAGATGGCGGGAACTGGACGTCACGCCACTCTATGGTAACAGAATTGTGTAACTTATGATGGACATATAAAGGTATGATACACACTTATTTCAATAATCCGGAAGAAATATAAGACTGCTTCTTCTTCTTCTTCAATGCTATGCTGTGCGTTTTCGAAGACATATAATATATGCTTATGGTGAATGATTTCAGTGTCCCATAGCGGAGACGTTGCACGACATCGAGACGTCCGCGCTCAGGATGACGGTGCAGCGGTCCGGGGGCGCGCAGCTCTCGGTAAATACACGCACATTCATCGCATATTACACAGAATACATTCAGTATATGTGCACATAAATTAACAGAAAGAAAAAAATATTTTTTGCTTAAATGTTGTGGGGGTTTTTTTTGGTGCCACGCAGCGCAGCGCGTACCCGCGCGGCTTCTACGTGATCGCGGTGGTGCACGAGACGGACCGCGCGTGCCGCGAGCCCGCGGCCGCCGAGCAGGACTGGCTGTGGGAGGCGGCCGTGCTGGCGGCCAACGAGCGCGCCCAGCGCGACCGGGACGCGCCGCGCCGCGACAAGCGACTCGCGCTCACCATGCGGGTAACTCCCACACTACACTCACGGCCCACTTGGCAATAATAAACCCCAAGTAGCCACACGACACAGCATTGTGGTCACCACTGCCCCAGCTTTGGGCCGTCTTTAAAATTCTCTGCTGAAGACACTTGGTCTAAACTCTAACAGTTGGCGAAGTACACGCACGAGGGCATGCGCGGAAGTGTGCATTTAGTTTATATTTTTTTGTCACAAATTATTAAAAATAGTAACTACTCATTTTTGTATTCCTATTTCAACTTTAATTTCAAATTGTAAATAATTTTAATTAATTTGAAATTAGTAATAATTATTTATCAAATATTAAAATTATCGCAATATAGTCCACAAAATTCTGGTGTCAAAATAAGCCCTAGTGATGGAATACGTCCAAAAATTATCAACTGTAAGATGCGTGCATGTGTTCTGTGCGGTGAGGAAGTGACGGTGATCAGTAGCCCAAGCAACATCTTTTTGCGTCGCGTTACGGTAACATAAGCTTCTTCCGTCCTGCTCACACCACGGGTTTTATTAATATGAATGATAATGATAACTTTCTCAATGGTATTACGATTAAATTAGTAGTCCCTACTCGCCCTCTAGTGGGGTAAGCAGGAACTTGTAAAGTAATCGTAGCGTCATTGAGAAAACATGCTGTCAATGTCATCCGTATGTAGTAAATGTGTGGTGTGAGAGGGATGGAAGACGTTAGGGTCCCGCGTGTGCGTGTTGCAGGCGTCCCTGTCGCGCGCGCACTACGCAGTGGGCGTGGGCGCCACGCTGGGCCTGTTCCTGGTGTTCTACGTGGGCTTCGGGCTGCTCGTGCTGGCGCAGCGCCTGCCGCGCTGGCGCCGCCTCGTGGGCCCACGCGCCGTGCTCGCCCACAGTACGCTACCGCGCTATATGGGCACTCTCCACCAAAATCTCCCATTATAATGTCTCTTTCGTTGGTCATGAATGCGTGGACCTCCCACAGCAATGATCACCAGTTTTAGGACCCACGGGCGATGACTCTGCCACCTCCGTGAAATGTTATGATAAAATGCAATTTGCACTATCTCGTACTTACTTGTCTTCCGTTTGAAGTACGAACGCGTTTCTTGATGAGTGATGTGTGAGAGTGATGAATGCTAATTGGAGACAAATCATGTATTTTGTAAATAGGCGTATATCTTACATATGGTCGTTTTCAAGTGTACTTCAAGTCGTCTCCAAGTGTAATGTTTGGTGTCCAGGAGCAGAGGAGACCGGGATCTCCGAGGAGCAGGCGATGTCGTCAGCGTCCCCCGCCCGCCGCCGCCGCGACTCCAGTCAGTTGCTTAAACTCTACATTTCAATACTTTTCATAGGATAGATTCTAATTCGTGACCGAAATATGACACCTCTGTCATTCGATTGACGCAGCGGCGACGTTCGACAGCAGCGACAACAGCGATAGCGACACGGAGGACGAGGAGGAGGGCACGGGGACCGCCACCACGGCCGTCACCACGGCTACCACGCCGGCCATCACCCCGGCCACCACCCCGGCCGCCACCCCGGCCACCACGCCGGCCACCACCCCCGCTGGCCCGCACTCGCCCGCCGCCGACCTCGGCCCCGCCGGTAACGGTATCTTCATCGTCGACACGAACACTGAACAGGTGGGTGCTGCTGTATTAAAGTGGGTTAGTCGGCCTCTATCCCGTCATCGAAACTAAATATTGTACATTTCGGCTTATTGGAGAATAACGACCCGCATATAAATTTGCTGGTGGTAGCTTGACAGAGCATTTTTAAGAGATATTAGAGGATAGAATAGGGCTTGTGCGTGTCGTAACCGGGTCCCCGTGTTGCAGCGGCCGTTCGGTCTGCCGGCGCGGCTGCACGTGGCGGCGCTGGCGCGGCGGCGCGCGCGCGTGCTGCACGCGCGCTCCGACCGCTACCTCTACACGCTCTACACCGTGGCGCTGTTCTACACGCTGCCCGTCGTGCAGTTCGTGGCCGCCTTCCAGCTGGTGAGCCCCGCCCCCGCCCCCGCCCCGCCCCGCCCCCGCACACGGCGGCGAGGGCGCGCGCGTGACTCGGCTTCTCGGCGCAGGTGCTGAACGTGTCGGGCTCGCTGGACATCTGCTACTACAACTTCCTGTGCGCGCACCCGGCGGGCGCGCTGTCGGACTTCAACCACGTGTTCTCGAACGCGGGCTACCTGCTGCTGGGCGCGCTGTTCATGCTGCAGGTGCGCCGCCGCCGCGCGCGCCGCCGCCGCAAGCCGCGACACGAGGCCAGTGCTCATAACACATATACCTTTCTACTAGCTCATCATCATCATCATCCCGACACATCGGCGTCGAGCTCATCCGCCCATCTGATCTGTTCATTTAAAACAAACAAACTTTTTTAGGTCACTTTTATTTATATTGTACTGGAGCCGAGAGTTCCGTACCTTCTGAACGTTACCCTATACAACTCAACCTTATATCTCTCCAAGTCACGTTGAGTACGAAATCCTCATTGCGGGAGCTCGAGCCGCACTTGGCCATTTTTTATAAATTTGATATGACATGATACAAGAGCAGTTCGACTCCTGTCCCGCGCCAACACTCCCCAACGAAAACGGCGTGTGTCTCGCGCCGAGCTATGAGATGATGAATGATCCCAGTGATGCTAGAGCATGAGTGTTGTGGTCGCGGTGCAGGAGTACGGCATCCCGGCGCACTACGGGCTGCTGTCGTCGCTGGGCGCCTCCATGATGATGGTGGCGCTGCTCTCCGCCACCTACCACATCTGCCCCAACGGACTCAACTTCCAGTTCGGTAACCACCACCAACCACAATTAAATATCATCACAAAACCTGGCGTCACCAGAAATTAAACGACGCGAAAATTGTTCAAAGCGACGTCGTTAAAGTTTTTATTTGAATGTTACAAAATACGGTTACAAAGGTTTCGCTATCCGGCTTGAGCAGGTTTCACATCGGGTAATTTGAGGAGACGCAAAAAATGCCGCTATAAACATCCCATGTGTTGATAATTATTTGCCCATCATCAGCAAGAAAGTTGCTCGATTATATGCAGCGTGCTTGTAGGCGGTGGGGAGGCTCTGGATGATTATATGCAGCGTGCTTGTAGGCGGTGGGGAGGCTCTGGATGATTATATGCAGCGTGCTTGTAGGCGGTGGGGAGGCTCTGGATGATTATATGCAGCGTGCTTGTAGGCGGTGGGGAGGCTCTGGATGATTATATGCAGCGTGCTTGTAGGCGGTGGGGAGGCTCTGGATGATTATATGCAGCGTGCTCGTAGGCGGTGGGGAGGCTCTGGATGATTATATGCAGCGTGCTTGTAGGCGGTGGGGAGGCTCTGGATGATTATATGCAGCGTGCTTGTAGGCGGTGGGGAGGCTCTGGATGATTATATGCAGCGTGCTTGTAGGCGGTGGGGAGGCTCTGGATGATTATATGCAGCGTGCTCGTAGGCGGTGGGGAGGCTCTGGATGATTATATGCAGCGTGCTTGTAGTCGGTGGGGAGGCTCTGGATGATTATATGCAGCGTGCTTGTAGGCGGTGGGGAGGCTCTGGATGGCCCTAGTATTGGTAGGCTTACCAAGCTACACGTCATGAGTGTTTTGTACGTTTGTTTCTTATAGGGACAACGTAATATAGTGTTTTCTTATACAAATAATAATATGCTAAATCGCTTCGATTGAAGGTAAGGAATAATAATGCAATCGTAAGTTCTACTGCTACTGCAATCTGCTTCTGTGAACGATTGTTATGTTAATCAGACACGGCGTTCATGTACGTGATGGCGGTGCTGAGCATGCTGAAGATCTACCAGTCGCGCCACCCCGACATCAACGCGCGCGCGCACGCCACCTTCGGCGTGCTCGCCGTGCTCATCGCGCTCGGTACGCACTCCACAGCTGCATGTGTTTACTCAGTGTCATGTGGCGCCGGATTACAACAGCGCAATGGAGGTTTACACTGTCAATCCGGACCACAATACTCCAATCACGAATAGTGTGCTAATACAATAGCACGCGGGCCTGGCCAAGGCTGACATCTTTGTCGTGCCGATTCGAATAATATACATGGCGAAACAAAATCGATTAAAGTCTCTCTCACGTTTTTCTTGTCACGGCCGGCCTCGCGAGGCCGGTCTGCGGGAAACTCCAAATCTGATGTTGAACAGTTTGGAATATCCCGCACTCGTTGAGAGATCTTGGAGTCGATGTATGTACCGATGTTGGAACTGAACTGTCGGTATTGTAAGGTGGGTGACAGGCGGACGTATTTGTATGCCTCTCCCCCACCGGAGTGTCGTGGGTCCGGCCGCCGGCTGACGGCTCGTGGCGGCGCGTGTTGCAGTGGTGTGGGGCGTGCTGGCGGGCGGGCCGCTGTTCTGGAGCCTGTTCACGGTGCTGCACGTGTTCACGGTGCTCATGCTCTCGCTCAGCATCTACTACGTGGGGCAGTTCCGCTTCGGTGAGCTGCGCAACACCATTCTAGTTTTAATACTCTTTCATACTTCATACTTTTTATTCGCTGACAAAATTGCCTACCGACTCGATCATTATCAAGTATCGAGTAAATTTTGTGATGTGTGATGATGATGTTAATGTCCACGTCGATGATGAAAAGAAATCCCCTATCAGTAAACCGCTGCATAATTGACTGAATAACTACAGGAAATTTCAGGATAGTTTAAAAAGTAGCTCAGCCCAACGACTCTCGGTATAAATAAGTACACCCGTCCAGATAAAGCATACTAGGTTCGATGAGCCGCAATTCATAATGTCAGCAATCGTTGTCGGCACTCGTCATAACGCGCGTTCTGTCCGCGCGGCAGAGAAGCAGAGCCTGCAGGAGGCGGCGCGCGGGCTGCGCTCGCGGCCGCTGTACACGCCGCGCCTCGTCATGCTGCTCATCGCCAACACCGTCAACTGGGCCTTCGCGCTCTACGGGTAGCTATTGCACACACAATACGATGCCTTGCCCACATTACATAGGGGTTCGACGATATGTCGGCTCAAGGTTGCACTGTACTTTGCGAGTTATAGTTATCAGTCAGCGATCGGAGTGCCAGATGAAATGGCGACCGGAATTTGAATTTGGGGACCGGATTGCATTGCAAAGTAGGCCAGGAAAACAACTTAGTTTTAAAGGAAGCATTTAGTGCTGTCAGTGGAAGCAACGAATGTGCAACGAATTAGAAGACCCCGACAAGCAAATTAATACCTTATTATGACAGGTTAAACGTTCAGATCGCATTAGTTTGTAAAACTCCGAAGTTTCAAAAAAAAAGTTTTGTGCCTATTGCACGCGACCCTTTTTAACCGACTTCAAAAAAAGGAGGAGGTTCTCAATTCGGTTGTATTTTTTTTTTCTATAGTCAATAGCAGTAATTCGTGTATAATATTGTGCGCGTCAGGTTGTTCAATCAGAGCGCGGACTTCGCGAGCCACCTGCTGAACGTGCTGCTGTTCAACACGCTGCTGTACATGGTGTTCTACATCACGATGAAGCTGCTGCACGGCGAGCGGCTGCGCTGGTACGCGTGGGCGTTCCTGGCGGCGGGCGCGGCGGCGTGGGCGCCCGCCATGTACTTCTTCCTGGCGGGCAGCACCAGCTGGGCCACCACGCCGGCGCTGTCCCGCCACCACAACCACGAGTGCCGCGTGCTGCACTTCTACGACTCGCACGACCTGTGGCACATGCTCTCCGCGGTCGCTCTCTACTTCTCCTTCAATGCGATGCTCACGTGGGACGACGGCCTCGCCGCCGTCAAGCGCACCGAGATCGCGGTCTTTTGATCCTTGCGCGTTTTATATCTATAATAATAAAACAAACTTATCTCATAGATAACTTCCTTGTTTTATTTAAATTATGAAATGATCTCGGCAACTTCTCTTGCTTTTTGGTACAGTGAGAGAACTTGGATACTTCTGTTTCATACTGTTTTCGTTTAAACCGAGTTAAATGAAGTGGTCCTTACAACTAGTTCTCTTATTAGTATGTGGGTCCTTACCACTGACGTCCAATACATAGAGGTCAGTGGGTCCTTACCGAGTTGTTTACACGAGGAATGTGGTTAATTTGCATCATAGAGTATATATAGGGCTCGGAACCTGCTAAGCCTAAGAACGGGTTTTGATTAGGTTTTTGAACTGCTGTCAGACTTGAGTTACGATTACCCATTCACTTAGCTCCGTCGACAGATAATGATATTTGCTTACGTTTTCCTCGTAGAGTAGACAGTTCCGAAATCATAAGGCAAGGTAAGTTTTGATACGGCTACGTTAAACGCAAAATCCGCTTGAAAGAGTAAATGATCTGTCATTCATATACAAATTTCGTTTTATTTTAGCTTAAAACCATAGATAGAGAATTGAACGAGGTAGCCTCTTCATAAGGGGAAGTTACGTTTTTGGTATTAAATATTAACCAAAGACTTGTATTAAAATATATATTTTATAAACTTTTAAAATAAAAATGGTTGTAAAGAAAGATAACTGAGAGAAGCAACTAAACGTTTCGAAATGTCAGTGACACTACAGAGTGTGAGTGACACAATGACGTCACATTAGCGAATGTCGCGTTCTCATTATTTTTATTTCGCAATTTCGGGAATATCTAGATTCTACATAGTTTTTAAATGTTTTACGAGGAGTACTAGCAATTTTTAACCACGAAACATTCAGGAAATGGATAATCAGTACTACTACAAGCTAATGGCGAATTATCTGTCGAAACGGAACTGTGACGAGTCGTTCATGAGATACTTTTTCGGGAAGAATTCGCTCAAGAAGACCCCGGAGGAACTGGAACGCGCAGATGAGAGAAAACGTCGCCTGCAGCGGGAGCGGTCTCGGCGCTATCGGGCACTGAAGAACGCGCGGCGCCAGCACGAGGGCGGCGGGCGCGACAGCGATGCAGCGCGCTCCAAGCCGCGCGCGCTCGCGCCCGACGAGGACGTGCCCAGCGACGCCGACGAGCCACCCACGCTGTGCGACCTTAACTACGACGACAAGTGGCGGGAGCCCGCCGCCTCCTCCGACTGCGCGTCGGATGATAACTCGGCGCACTCGGCCGCTGAGCTCAAGGAGGCGCTATCCGGAGACTTCTCGCTCAGCCTCAAGGAGTTCCTGAGCTCGCCCAACGCGGAGCTTGACTATCCGACCGTGCACAGCCTCATGTTCCACTGGCTGCAGACGTAACACTCTGCTGTTTACTCTCTACACTAGATTACAGGTACAGAATCAGTATTGGCACATATCATTATATGTTTAGTCTAAATTCCAAATTGTATTTAAAACCTGAACCGGATTTCTGTGCTGCCCCAGCGTTGTCTGCATGAAGAGGAACCAGGATTGTGATGTAAGAGTGCTGGTTGATTTACAATAGATTTTTGGTATTACTGAGAGCTGGGTAGTTTTACACATATCAAAATAATAAGCACTTCATAAACTGATCAAAATCAACTTCAGAAACTGATCAAAAATGTGTCAAAAGAACCGTCCTGCTATGATTTATTGACTTATTAGGTAGGTAGTAGACTATGTACTTTGACTGTAGATGTTATCTGGTCAGGGTTGTTTTCACTAGTATGTAATTATAAAGTTTGTTTTGTCATTGTTACAATTTGAGCTTTTAAGCAGGTGAAGGGTATTTTGATACCACCTAGTGATATTTCATGTAACCAACAGGTGCCATCTGGCTATGTTCTTATTACTAGTGAGTAGGAAGTAGATATGAGGTACTACTTAAAACCATGATCCTATCCTGACACTTAAAATATTATATTTTAATATTTACATAATATAAAGTAGGTATTTACATAAATTTATGTTAGTGGTTCACTTCATATGTTAGAAATTTCCACTTGTCAACTTTGATTAAATTCACATTAGTATACTGTACCTGGATCACAAATCAAGTAAGCTGTTATGCTTGTTGCTGCCCATATCATGCACAATGTTGGTTACATTAAAAGAGTGGTCCCAATTGGGGCTGTGGGCCAGCATGCCTCGGCCCACATCACCATTAGTTTATAGAGTATTCCACTAGACAATAAGTTGTTGTTAAGTTGCCATATCCTAATATTTAGATACTCAACTATTATACATAATTTTATTATTATTATATATATGTATAGAGAAGTATAGAGTATTATATACCTATAGTTTGTGATACGAATGAATTTACATTTTGTGTGAAATCTACAATGTTAGTTGTAACAGGTTATAGAATAAGTGGGGTGTAATCCTCGTGCAGTGCAGCGGTGCGTGGGAGGTGCCACAGATGGCGCTGGTCTATATTATGCTGTGGCTGGCACTACTGTGCAATGTGTGGAGACTAGTTCATGGCATACTTCATTTCTTTAGGTACTACACAACATTCCTACAGCAAAAATATCATTGACAACGATTATGAAAAAAACGACTTTGATCTTTGTATGAAATTGAGACTGTAATGAAATGATGCCATCATGTGTACTAGGTGCATTTACAAACAATACTCTGGATTATACCAACTGCTCTCTGTGTGTATGTGTTAATATCTGTTTTATTTACATTTTAAAGATTACATAGTACATGGAGTTGCTTATCCTGGTCAACATTTAAGTGTGTAGTAGGTTTAATTTACTATTTAGTTTTGCTTCTTTTATGCGACGCTGTTAGTATAAGTTTATTTTTTTGTATTCGAAATGAATACTTGTTCATGGTTACTATGCACCTTATTATGGTGGCAGAAAATAATTAAACCATGTTCAAGATATGTTTTGTAATTCTTGTTTGTGTCAGAGCTTACAATTTTATTCCGACGATATTTGTTTGTATGGCACTTTTATTACTTTGAGATATGTATGAACTGGAGCTGTAATGTGTGGAAAAGTACCGTAAAATATTAAAGATAGCAAAGGGGAATGCTCTTGGACCTATGGCCGCCGCCGCAACAAGTTGCATCAAAATCAATCTTGGTTTTTTATATTCTACACCAATGATATAACTCCAGGTGGTATTTAAACAATCTGGACGAAGTTGAGACGTATGTGATGATGGATTGACATAGCATTTACTTATATATTTTGAGTTAGATGCAATATGCATAGGTATGTATGCGTGTAATTGGAAAGACAATTAAACTATTTTCTCATCTAGTTAAGTAGCAAGTAATTACTTCAAAATTCGCTATCTTAATATTTACCGTATTTTTCCTGAACCGGTCCGTTTAAAAAAATACTATGTAACACACAAATTAAGGTAATTACGTTTGATATTTATGCGAATTATGTAAATAGCCGTATCCAGGCCAATCGCACAACGTCGCGAGGCTACATTGCTGACAGCGTAAGGTAGAGGCAGCGTAAGAGTTTGTTTCGGGGTCCGTGTCATCTGTAATTTAGCCCCGCTGTCAGCCCGCGTGTGGCATGTGCCTGATCCAGCTTCACGAGTTAGCACGGTTGGTCTGGACACGACCAATAGAAATACACATAATAAGGGCCCCAGCCAGCGTCCGACGATTTTAACACGGACTTTTTATATTTTCATTTACTCTAATTTTGATAAGGCGGCATAGCACCTACCTACCAACCACAGAGGACTCTTCGTCGGACTTTTACGGAGGCGCTAACGCATTAGTCTGTAGAGATACACAGAGTATGTAGATAGTTAAACATCGATATCCACTTGACTATTATTGCAACACTACGCTGCAGCCATGTAGTAGGTAGTTTAGATTACTAGATATAAGTACTGCGTGTCGACACATATACTATAGCTTCATTCTAAATTCTTTGTCTATATCATTGCGGAGATCGAAATCCGGAACGTTGATTTCTTATGCGATTGCTTCCTACAATGTTGCAAAGGGTGTAATTCTAAACTTCATGACTAATTATCTACCTAATGTAACAATTGGGGGATTTAACATTCTTTGCCTGACACTCATGCATATGCATCCCCAAATATTATTTCGCACTTTTGAAAATTTCCACGTACAGGTGTTCATCTCCCCATCATGCATAACTACGTATGTAACACTGAGCATTTGATCTCTTTTGTGTACGTTCTAATAATAGAAAATAGCCCTGGCAGCTTACTCAATATGATAGGTATTAAGGAATTATGAAGGATGTATTAAGTGGGGCGTGTCCCGAAACGAATTAGATTACAGCGCTTACTATCCATTATCTACGTTGTGTGCCATTAGACATTGTTCAGGTGCACGCCCCAGGGCGGCCGGCGATGCCTTCGACGAAACGATTTACTGTAAAAATGATCGCATAGTTTGGTACTGTAATGTAGTGCCATATTAAAAGAGCTTCCTGTCTATTTTTAATTGATCTTTTATTCATTTACATCTAAATGACGGACCTACATCACAGCATTATCACTTTATAACATCTAAGACTTACATGCACTAAATACAAATAAAATATACTATAAAGATTAGTAGGTACTTACAGTAAAGTAACAAGTAATAAAAATAGTTTCTTCACTTATAATAACGCCGACAATATTTTAAAAAAATCAACAAATTACCTGTAATAACCTCGTCAAACTCACTACAAAATACAATATACAAGACCCCGACAATAACCGTTATGGCAAAGCGGCCAGCCATACCGCCCGCCTGGCTGAAAGATCTTCCCTATTCCGCTAAAATCCTTATACTAGTCTTTATACATCTTACAGAAAGAAAAAACTTTTGACTTCTCGCCAAGGATAGCTTATACTTTCTTCTATATTGCCTGTAAGTCTAGTTTTCAGAGTTATAATGTAAACTTTGGCAGGACCTCTAACGCTGTAGGAATCAGCCGCACTAGTGAGTAGTGGTGCGAGACTACATATGAAATACTGTAGTTTCTCTTGGAAGATGAAATTTTACATAATCTATCGCTATAGATTATATATAATTTCATCAAAATCGAACAACATTACAAAAGTGGGGCCTTGACAAAAATCTCAATACATATTTGCCAGCCGGCCACCCACTGCATCTAAGACTATAAGCTTACAAATATGGTCTTCAATGTCAACTGGTCTGTCTAATCACATTATAAAGCTCTCTAATTATACTAACTATAGGGAATAGTGACATAGCTAAAGGGCCATCGAGACCGATTTATATGGAAACTAAAACTGCATCAACATGCACTGATTTTTGAAAAAAATATCCCTAGCCAGGATTTAAACCCATTGATATAGAAAAAAACAACAGACTGCATATTATGGCACCATCCGATAATGTCGCTAATAAGGATCAAGTTCTGGAAAGTAATACTTTACATCAAGCTAAAGAAAAATGCATTTCTTTAATATAAATTAAATATTTTTTTATACATAAAACTACTCTTTATGGTAGTTCCCCTACTAGTAGAACATAGAGAGTGTACGGTGAGGAGAGCAACGACGAGGACAGTCCCACCAGAGGCTCTAACTTGGCTGGTTATATCGATTACAACAACGATGGTGTAGGGGCCAAGACAAGACTCTTGTCACGGCTTCTGCCCCATAGTCAACCAAGCGAATGAGACAAAATTTATTTATATCACATTTTGTCTTGCCAGCAAGCTACCAGCGAGGCCTTGCTAGGCCTGCAAGTATTAAATCGTTGCAATATATTGCTGTTAATAAAAAAAATGCGTGATCCTGTCCGAGAAAGTACTAGGCAAGAATTAATGTACTACTGACATTAATTCTTGCCTAGAACTTTCTCGGACATGTCAGGTCTTTCAATCATGCTGATTCAATTAATGTACCAAAGCACTCGAACGGGATAATGCTATCGCACAGGAACGTTCGAAGCGCGCACTGTCGAGTGGAAGCCCTCGTCGACAACTCAACAGTCAAGGCAACATTCTTTGATTATTTCCAACTGTAAAAGTTAATTATGAGTTTAATGTATACGGCGCGTGTGGTTCTGAATGGATGAGCACGGGCCACTCGGCTTGCGCGCGCGCAACACGCAGCGGACAGTGCCGCCGCGGCCCGCGCGCCGTCAGCCGGCGACTACGGCGTGGGCGACTCACGGCCGCCTAGCGCGCCGCCGACCCAGCGAGCCAAACCCGAACCGCTTCCGAGTGCACAAGTGTCTTCTGTTCTCTTCCAGAGACCAAATATGAAATCTTGCACAATGTACAAAATCACATACATCACCAGAAAGAAACAGGTAATTTCTACCCATACTTGTCAAATTGTATTAAGAGAAATCCATATTGCTTCACAGGTGATAGCTCAGTTCTAACCATTTAGATTCCACCCATACCTATATAATACTTACATATTATTTCCGCACTAATCAAACAATAGGGTACTCTTGACGGAGCGCAAGAGTGGAAACTTGGCGCCGGCGTCGCCGCCCGCTTCCCTCGCGCAGACACCTTCGTAGTCATCAGCGTTCAGAGAATATATCATAGCGCCTCTCAGTCTGTTGCGCTTGATAAAGTTGGCCTTGTCCATGACGCTTCGAGGGCTGTCGTAGGAGACCCACTCCTTATTCCTGTACAGATAGGGCACCTTCGCCGCGTCATCAAACTTCACTGTCACATCACTTGTAAATTGTTTTATGAAAAGGCACACATCTGGATAGTTGATGAATCCTGATGCACCCAATGATCCGAATCCAGAAGCCGGACTGCCTATTTCTGCATTGTCAGCATTCACCAATGAGTATGTGTGGCCATATGTGGGAATCCCCACCACAATCTTATCACGTTTGAGACCTTTATTAATATACATATTGACAGTGTAGTTTATATTGAGAGTGGCCAGGTACATGTGCTCTGTGGGTCTGGCAAACAATGGGGAATTGAATCCAGTAAATGGAGTATACTTAGTGTAAAAATGGAAGTCATATGTCATTATATTAACATAGTCAACATATTGATTCAACTCATCGATATCATATGAAATATCCACTATAGTCTGTGGAGCAGCAGTAGCCACTGTGAGTAAATAATCTCTCTTTTCCCGTATGAACTCCATTCGTATCTCACGGAGCAACTGTGAGAAATGTTGCCGTTCACGTTTATGTAAAGACGGAAATTCCCAGTCAAGGTCTACCCCATCCAAAGTGGTATTTCTTAAAATGTTCTTCAGTGATTTGATGAATGTCTTTCTGGATGCATGATCTATGACCATATCTGAAAACCCTCTGTCATTGCCAGCACCACCCACAGACAGCAGAATCTTAAGATGTGGGTCCTTCTGTTTAAGCTTTTCAACATCTGTCAATAGCCTGTAATGGTAGTCCTCCAGTTTTATTTCCTTATTCTGTACTACAGCAAAACCAACATTGATATGAGTGCAGAGATAAGGGTGAATGTCTGTAGGCATTAACTGCCTAGACCCATACTCACTTGGTAAGTTGTAGTAACAGGATACCACTTTGGCTTGGCCAGGAAGTGAGTTGGTGTCTGCCGAGTTCTCCTCAGCATGCTTCACTTCATCATTTACATGTAAACTCGTTAGTTGTTGGTGATAAATTATATCTTTAGATATATAACCCACCTTCATCAATGTGATGGTGAGCAGTGCGGCTGCACCCACGAGTAGCCACCATGAGAGTGATCTTAAACAACATGCTGCATATTCGTTCTTAACTTTTACATTATTCACATTAACTGTTTGCTCTATTCCATTCAGCCGTTTATACTTATTATAATTTTCCCCGCCGTTCAATATTTCCTTCATGGTTAAACAATCTGGCTGGAAAAATAACAATTTTGTTGTTGCCTTTGTTTACTATGAGGGAAAATAGGATTTCACCAAAAATTGTGCTTAGCTACTTATTTGAACAAACTTACGAAAAATCGCAGGCTAGATTCTTGCTAATTTATACTGAGTATAAAATATAACCACCAATGAATTGTTTATTGTTATAACAGAAAATACATACTATCTAGGCCATTATATCATGTTCGTGCTTCTCTGAATTAATAAACAAACAATCAATCAGTCGATGTATGACAATGACAGACGTCAGACAGACAGATAAGATTTTTTTCTATGTGGTTACATTTTCATATCTTCATGTCATAGAACCATTTTTTTTATATGAATGTGTCATTGCTATTACTTGACATTGGCAAAATACCCACTAAGTTGTGAGGCTATATTCATATGCATTTAATTTGGTAAAGATATAAGAACAGATGGATCAATCCACAAAGAAAAATATACACCAATTCAAACGTAACATTCAGCATCGATACCGGACGCGTAGTGGCGTATCCTCTCTATTTCAGCGCCTTATGAGTATTTGCGCAACGAAGAGGGCCAGCACCAGTTATCATCCGTGTGCTAACGGCATGGTTAAGCGGATGCATCGTGAGCTGAATGCGTCTTTGATGTGTCATTCAACGACGTGGACAAAGGCCCTTCCACTTGTACTTCTTGGCATGAGGACGGCGCTTAAAGAGGACGTTAAAGCTTCTTCCGCCGAACTCGTATATGGAGAAACGCTTCGGTTGTCCGGAGAGTTCATCGAGACTACGGACGCCCCTCAAAGTTCAAACGTCGTAGCGGATTTTGTCACCGACTTGAAGAGCCGCTTCGAGGCATTGCGTCCAGTTTCTTCGTCGCACCACGCGCACCCAGCGATTTTCGTTTTTAAAGACTTAGCGACAGCGTCGCATGTGTGGCTACTAGATGATACTGTACAGCATCCGCTACAACCGCCCCGTATTCGGGATCTTATCGAGTGATTAGGCGGAAAGACAAGACTGAATCAACTGTCAGTATCGACCGCGTCAAGCCTGCACATATAGAAGCGGGTTCGTCCGTAGGACACGTCGCTCCTCCAGCATCGCGAGGGACGGTGTCGGGTGATCGTGCGGCACCGCTGTTGAATAACGGTCCAGCTCAGCTGATAGCGGAAGAACTACCTGTACCCTCACCCCTGCCTGCTTCTGTTGTCACTAATTTCGTAAGAAGGGTAAAATTTAGGGACATTTTAGACTTGTGAAGTAGCTAAAAGTGTTTTCCTTCATTTTTGGTGGGGGCTTTTTCTCTGCGTAGGGGGGTAGTGTGGCGTCAAGGCTGATTTACACGTATTAAGTTGCTAAGTCTTAACTAAATTTTAACTAAATTTCAAGCGACTTAATTTTAAGTAACCGTTTACACGTAAAAATACTAAATATCTAGTTAAACTCATTTATTCGCTCAAGATGGACGACCACAGAACAAATATACCCCTAGCGGACGACCAACATCAACAGTGCATTCCAGACTTTTATTTTTTTCAATTCTTGCGAATATGTTGATCTAATACTCTTTATTTTTGTTTCAACTTCTTTAACACCAAAATTTGCAATCGCCATGGCTGACGCTATAGCGGCAAGACGATGTTGTTTTGCTTGCTTATTTCTGTAATTTAAGCTTTTAATATTCCATAAACAATCGTCCTTTATGTATTCTTCAATGAACTTTATTGTCGTGTCTTCCGTCCACTTCGACATTTTCGAAAGATTTTTATTTATAAATTAAGTAGGAACTACGTTGCAATCACTCCGCCAGCTTATGCTTTTCACTTAAATTTAACTAAATTTTGCCTGTCCAAACGTGTCAAGTGATTAGCCACGCCCACCAACTTAACCGAAAAATAGACAAAATTCTATTCTACCTTGTTTACTTGCAACTAAATTTTAACTTGCAACTTCTTACTAAATTCACTGTTTACACGGGTTAAGTCACTTAAAATTAAGTTAAAATTTAGTAAATTTTTAGTCAACTTGATACGTGTAAATCAGCCTTCAAGGGCGACCGCTTTTATTACTCTATGGTAATTTAGTTTATTTAAGAAGATAATAATATGTCTTGAATTTGGAGAGGTGTCAAAAAAAATGCTGTCATAGATTATTATAGCCTGGTCGGTTGGACGGTCTGCAGAAAAGTGTAAACTGTAATAGCGCCAGCTTATTGTTACTGAAAATAAATAGCGTATAGTAGCAGCGATGTTTTCCTTAGTCATCCTGCATTCATCATTCCCAAAAGTTCATGCTGAATGCACAGCAGAGAGGAATAGTGGCCGGCCCGGAGAGCCTATGAGCGGGCTTTGATTGGGTTTTTGAACGACTTAACTGCTGTAACATATTTAAAGCGTGGATTTATAGATTTGACTTATGATTACGTGTTACCATTATAACCATTCACTTGGCCCACTATTTGAAAGTGCTTTCTTGGAACACAAGACAAACACGAGGTAAGTTTGTGATTCGGCTAAGTTAAACGCAATACCCCATAAGACCCGTTTAAAATAGTGCCCGTACAACGTACAACCTTATTTTATATGTTTTTGCGTACACTACAGCGTACACCTATGTATTTTATAGATAGTTGTATTTTTTTAATTTTGATTTTAAAGCATAAGAAACCCATGTTAAACCCCTTCATAAGGGAAGGTAACACTATGAAGTCAATAGTTCGATGGTTAAGTAACATTTTAGGGAATCCCGATGAATTGGAATCGCTTTCTTTCTTTCATATTTATTTACGAAATGAAATGCGATGAAGTAAAATGGATATAAATATGACCTCACCTACAACCTAGTGGGTATTTTGTCAATTACATGTAATTAATAATTAATAATAATAACCAAAATTATCGGTAAACGATGGAGCCATAAAAATCAATTGGAATTTGAATTGGAATAGCAATAACACATTCAATAAATACACATAATAAATAACATAACACGAAGATATCTGAAATCACCTTGAACAACTTAGCTATGAGGTTATTTGATGCTGGCGAAATATGTGTAATGGATGTAGCCAAATACGAAAAAAACAACTTAGATTGATTGACATTGAAAATGACATTGAGTGACAAGACAACTGACTGACTGCTGATCGAATCGAATAGGAAGGTTGTGAACATGGCCTGTTATAATTTATGAGTCCTCGCAAAGCAAATAAAGTAATTCAATGTAGACAATAAGATTAAAAAGTTAAAGAGATTGCGTCGTCCTCTAACGAAATCCATCGATATGGACGGCGCGTCTATGAATCGTTACGAAAAGCAGCTGTACACCGTGTTCAAGACGTTCGACGTAGATAACGAGGAAGCCCTAGACAAGTCCGCAGTACACCAACTGTGTGACGCATTACAGCTGGAGGACCGTGGCACCGCCCTGGTCGATACGCTGTTCAAGAGGTGCGTCGACCGCGTCACCTTCGCGCAGTTTCGCAACGGCCTCCTTGCCGTCCTCGGCGGCGCGGCTGGCGAGGCACCCGTGGCTGCTACGGCTGCAGCCGACCCTGCTGCGCTGCACAGTGACGAGGACTCCTCCGGCCGTGAGGTAGCCCCCAAATTCGTCTTCGGTTCCAAAAAGTACGGGCGGCGGTCGAGGCCAGTTCGCGCATCCGCCGCCGATGAGCCAGCGAGTCCCCGTAGCTCTTCGGCCTCCAGACTCGACTCTGACGATCGAAAAGCGAGGCAACGCGTACGGTGCAGACGGAGTGCGTCTGCTATGGAAAGTCGCGATGATAGCGCCCGCGAGGAGCATTTCGACGCGGTGACGGCCACGGGCGCGTTCGAGCACGACCGTCGCATCGATCGCGACGAGGCACTGGCGCTGTGTCGAGGCCTTAGTAGGGACCGTATTGACCACCGGCTTATCGAGCGTATATTCGAGGACACAGGTTCTGCTGACACAACAGTCGGCGAATTCTTTGACCGCCTTAATGCGTCGCTAACTACTACCATGGAGGAGGCGGCGCGGCTGGCGGGCGCGCCAACCTCGCCAGGCGACGACGCCGACAATGGCGAGCCGAGCGCCAATGTCGCCTCTGATCTCGTGCTCGATGCTTGGGAGCGAGCCGGCGTGCGGCGGCCGCGGCGCCTCCTTGCCGAGCTCGGTTTTGCGGCACCTGCGCTGCGACCGCTGGAACTCGAACGTGCGCTCGACGACGAGCTTCGAGCTCTCCCCGAACCAATAGACGAGCGTCACGACCCACGCCCGCTCTTGCTCGCCGCGGCGCTCGCGCTCAACCGGCTACGACTCGAGCTGGCGCGGCAACGTGCCAACGCGGCCGCCGCCGAGCGCGACAAGTTGCGCGCCGACGTTGCCGAAGCTAACCGTCGTGCTGGCCTGCTCGCGCAAGAGATCGACGACAGTCATGCGCGACTGGAGACCGAACTACGGGCGAGTCTGCGACGCGCTGAGGTGCGACACGCTGACGCAGTACGGCAGGCGGCCGAAGAGGCTACAGCCGAGCGCGAACGCGCTGTCGCTGAGCGTGTGCGGCTCGAAGCTGAGTTGACGCGGCGCACCGACTCTGAGATGCGTTCCCGCTCGGATGCGGCGGCGGCGCGGGCTCGCACCGACGAGCTGGAGAGCCGCGCGCTGGCCGCTGAGAGCCGGCTTGTGGAGGTAGAACGCGAGCGCGCACGGTTGGCGGGCGAGTTACGATCGGCGCACGCGCGCAGCGCCTCGGCGGAGGCGGGGGGCGGCGCGGCGAGCGCGCTAGCGGCGCGCTTCGAGGAGCTGCGGCGGGAGAACGAGCGGCTGCGAGACCGCAACGACGAGCTGTGCGCCGAGCTGGAGGCGCGGACGCGTGTGTCGCCGCCGCGGGGCTCCGCCGTCGTGTCGCCGCGAGGCGATCTGTCCGCCGAGCTGGACTCGCTGCTGTCGCATGATCGTTCAGAGGTCGGTCGGAGACGGTCAAGTGTCGCCTCCCCTTATCATTTTTGGCATCTAATCGAGGCGACGGTTCGATTCGGTTACCACTAAGTATTTTTTCCCGCGCAGGATTGCGACATGTCGCCCGTCAGCTCGGACCGAACGATTCTCGGTCACGGCGATGCCGTCGCTAGACTGCGAGAGATCTTCGAGAGCGTTGACGCGATACCCGCGATCGGTGCGGACTGTCGTACGTGCGCTGCCGTCGGTGACGTCGTTCGGGCGGTGCGAGAGAAGGTTCGAGAGCTGAGCCAGTCGCCGGTCTCGGGTTCGCGCGTCGCAGTGGACGCCGCGGCGCAGACTGATGCGTCGGCCGAGGCTACCGTCGGCGACGATGCGACCGCTCTGCGCAGACGGTTAACGGATGTCGAGCAAATACACGACGAGGAAAAGGAAAAACTCACCAGCCTCGTCAGGTTAGTACAGTATTGACCGTGTTCCCCGCCCCGGGTCGGGAATGGTTATTCAGCAATAAAATGATTACTCTTACTTTCAGGGATCTCGAGATCAGCCTCGAGCAGATGAAGATGGAGTACGATAAATGCGAGGAGTACTGGGCGGGCAAGCTCGACGAGGAGCGCGAGGCGTACGCGGAGGAGCAGCGACTCGGGGACGAGCGCCTCGCGGACCTCGTCTCCAAGATCGGCGAGTACGAGCGGCGCTTCGCCGCCGGCGCCGCGCTGCCCACCATCGACGAGCGGCACAGCCTCGAGGACCAGTTCACGGACCTGGAGGAGGAGTTCGCGCGCTACCGCGCCGAGCGCGAGGCCGAGCTGGGCGCGCGCGCCGCCGACGCCGCCCGCCTGGCCGAGCGCGTGCGCGCGCTCGAGGCGGCGGCCGACGCGCGGCGCCGCCCGCGCGACTACCACAACCCCGCCTACGTGGACGCGCCGCCGGAGCCCGCCGCGGTGAGTCGCGGGCCGCGGGGCAGGGGGCGGGGGGCACGGGGTGCCGAGGATGACGAGGATAACCCGGCAGTAACGCGTGCGTGTTGTCGCAGAGAGCGGCGTGCGGGTCGGCGAGCGCGCGCGCGGTGGCGGAGGTGCGCGAGCTGCGCGCGCGCACGGCGCGGGCGGAGGCGGCGGCGCGGCGCCTGCACGCGCGCCTGGCCGCCGCCGACCTGCTCGTCAAGGACCTGTACGTGGAGAACTGCCAGCTGGCGCACCGCCGCCCGCTGTGACGCCGGCCGCCCCGGGCCTGCCACCACCGGTTGCGGACTTTATTGGATAAATGCGTAATTTTTAAAGCAATTTGATTAGGTACTTGTTATTGGTAGACTAGTAGAAAAGACGCCCCGCTTACGTACGTGTAATACTAAATAATGTTAGATAGAAAGACCGATGCTCTCTCTCACTCACCAGACTGCTTCGTTATGCATATTCCTGTGACTGGGTCATTTGGTCACTATCTTTAGTCCTATAGCTCCGTCTATAAGTGGCAGGCTAGCTCGCGGGGTAGTTAATGTAATGATAAAAATGTTTATGCCACTACCATGTCGGATATGATCTAACCTAAGTTAAAGTGCCTTCGAATATTGTATGTTAACGATACCTTTGTACTTACATGTGAGTGAAATGATACGTTATTGTTAATGTTCCTTAATCTAGTTGTCATAGAGTCTGCATTTGTTAATTCATCTTCATTATATGATCTATATAATGCAATTATTTGAATAGTGTCACGTAGGCTACCTACCATGTTGCGAGGGTGACGATTTGTTCGGCTCAAAGAAGTTTCAGATGTTTACAAAATATTTAAAAGTATACTAAGTAAACAATTGATATCATATTGAGAATGGTACCCTTCATTTTAAAATAATTTACAGTGTTTTACGATTTTGTAATAAAATAACATAAACCGCACCGAGTACCACACAGTGCCTTTGACTTGTGTGAACGTCATCCGGTTGATTCGTGGACCCTCTTTCATAGAAAAAAACAAACATTCGAATCATAAGTTTGGTATAAGTCGAGAATCAATTATGTACAGAAATGTATGTGTAAATATAGATAGATGTCGTTGAGTGACGCGGGCGCCGAGAATGAGTCGACATGAGTCGGCGCTCATGCACAGCTACTGTAGTTAGTTGTTTTGGAGGCGGCAAATGACGCCGTGCCTTCTTTGCCCTCTCTAAAATACCTGCGCTTCTGGTTGCTCGGTATTATCTTACTCTATGGTCGCTGACCATGACCGAGCTTCTCTTTCTGCTGTACAGATGTAGAACCATAAATTATTATTATTCATTTGTCTTTATTGTGGACATGAACCACTTACATGTCACATTTCGAGCCAGCGGGATTAGGGCTATTATTTCATTATTTTACAGCTAGGTAGTGAAGTAGACAAAGTAGTATTCCGATATATCATCTTCTGCTGTTATGCCAATAGCTTTAATGGTTTGTGAATACCTATATTAGTAGTATCAGTCGACTAGTACATATTGCAACATATCATAATAAAAATGAAGTCGGTTAATAAACTGTGTACGCCCCATAGCTACAGCAAATAGAGTTATATAATATTATCGTGATGCGAAATGCTGCTGATATGAATGAAGTAGGTACTCTGCCTTGCTCTGTTAAAGACGAAGAGAAGAGTATATTTTCTGACTGAACGTTCAAGTCCTGATACATATGCCTATTCGCATGCTTCAGGGACCTGTGGTTTGGGCCTGCAAGGCGAGCCGGGCATAGGGTAACCCCGCTGCATACCAGAGAGATTAATGTACGGGGAAATGGTATTGCTAATTAGCAACGACACAACTTACTTTCGCCAAACTTTACTTATATTCCTGATTTTTCTCATTCTAATTGGATTTATGTATACGTACTTACATAAATTGGGTTGTGTTTTGTCCATTCCATAAATTGTGTTATTATTATTGGTAGCGCCGCCGCGCCGGTGTGCGCTGGTACAGTGCTCTAAATTTGTATAATATTGCGATCACGATCGTTCGAATTTTAAATAAGTATGTTATAGTCAATTAATTATTGCGACACTGATTGTTGCTCGATCGTTTGTATATTGATTGATACATGAACGCCGGGACACATGGCGCTCAGTGTCAGTGGACAAGTGTCGATGTGTGAGCAACACAGCGACAACGATTTGCAGATCTTGTTTCTTCATCGCTCAATATCTGTTGACACTAGTGTCAGTGCCCCGGTGTATTTAATACGCATCAAATAAAATATACCAAAATGGGGACCCTACACATGCCTAACTGTATGGATTCGGCGTGCGCAGAGCCGCCATCTTTATTCATTATATTTGATGCGACGTATACTAATTAGCTTAATACGCAGGCGATTGTCGTGCTCACGTGTTGTTTGATAGCTACTGTATCATCGCCGTACTTTAGAGTTACCTGTTGTTTCCGAGTTACTTATTATTACATTTCATCGTCATGTACATAGTAATCTTAGTATGCTGAAACTATGTATTCGTGGAATAGTTTTCCGCGACATGACATTTCACGTAAAAAGTGAAGCTTCGATAAAATGATAGCTAACCGGTTTGAATATATATTCCATCAAATACATTTACTCGTAAAGCTGCATACTTCCGCTAGGGGCGCTGCTGTGATGGTAAGGAAAATGGTGTCAAAACTCAGCAAAGAGTATTATAATAATTGAAACTCAGTAAGTCCGTAGGTAATCAGACAACATGTGATTCGACCGATTGGTTTCTGTTAAAATATTTTTTAATGATAGATATATATTACTTATCTATTTCGTGATTATTAAAGTGTTGATCAGAAGTATGTGTTTTAAATTTGCTCCATAAATAAAAGAGAGTATAACATTTATTCAGGAACTAAAAATATGATAAGAGGAGGGTGGTAACCAATCATTTTGTATGTAACAAAAATAATACATTTATTGATAAAAATTAATTAGGTTTACAATAGGATTCCTTGTGTATGAATGACAGTTTCGAATGTTATAGGATATATATAAGGAATTGTATTGTATCGACTTGCTTTAGGAAAATAAACCACACAATCTATCGAAACCTTTCACTTATAATTTCATCAATATAATAAATTGGAGACACGCAATAAATAAAAATATTATTTTCTCTTACAATACAATAATATATCGTAACAAATCGTCGTTCATTGCAGCAACTAGACTAGTGATCAATTTTATAAATTGGTCACACGAGAGGAGCTGCGCCCGCGCGCGCCCGGGCACTACACTTAGGTAAGTATAGGTACGTTTTTATTAGAGCGAACGTAGATTAGCCTAGAGATGGATGTCACAAATTATTCTCATGTCGTTTTAGTCCTAAAAGACAGCCCGCTCGCAGCAGTTTTTCAACAGGATTGATGTCGTCCCGAGTTGCAATCGCCTCGCGCAATCTCATTTATCGCATATCGATATCGCAGCTTCCCGCGGACCGCCGACGCCAACACCTCTGGCTGCGAAAGTCCATTGCGTGACTCCCGTCCAAGGTATGCAGCGGGACATAGTCCGATCAGCAGCAGCAGCTGCGCGGCGCCTACAGGTACATGCCGTTGACGAGGTAGTCAGCGTCGTGCGCGAAGGGCGACTTGCCGCGCCGCAGCCGCCGCCGCGCCGAGCGCGCGCGGCACCCCAGCATGCCGCCCATCGCCGCCGTCATGAGTATACCTGCCGAGTGCCGACACACACCATACTGTTAGTGCTGCGTTCGATTTTTACGATTTGAATCTAAAGGGACTTTGTTGAGAGATACCGAATGCCGCCATGTATCTACGCATGCGGAATTTAATATGTTACGTACGTACGTCTCAGTGGATATGTTTATTTGCTAGTGAGCTATGGTAGTTACAACAGATCCCCGTACCGAGCACGAGCAGCAGCACGGCGGCGGGCGGGTGCTCGCTGAGCCCGTCGTGCTCGTCGGGCGGCAGCTGGCGCGGCGCCGCCGCTGCGCCTGCGCTCCCACGCGCACCCGCGCTCTCGTGCGCCGGCTTGCTAGCTGCTGGCGTCTGAAGTTGCATAAACAATTGTCAGATACGTAGATAGTAGTCAAATAGCTGTGTACTTAGAAGTTTTGATAGTTAAATCATCATATATAAGTATGTACACCATTTGTTAGTGATCACCACCATTCGTTACCAATGGTACACCATTTGTTAGTGATCACCTTTTCCTTTACTAGCTTCTTGTCTTTAGTATTGTCGACGAGCGTGGGCTGGGCGGGGTCTAGCGCAGCGGGCGCCGGCGTCAGGGCGGGCGGCGCGGCGGTGCGCGGTGCAATCAGCTCGAAGCCCTTCTTGGCCGCGTCGCGCAGCGTCTGCTGCTGACTTGAGTACGCCACCGGGATCTCGGGCATTGTCTTCGGGCCCAGGTACACTGGCAACTCCTGCGCCGACAGCGGCTATGGTTATAGGGCTCGTGAACAGACACAACAACTAATTACAAGTAACAGAAATATAAGCATGGCGTAGCCAGGGTTTGCTTTAGGATGGAGCAACGTAGGGAAACTTAAACCATCACAGAAAGTTGCACTTTGCCTGATATGTCATTGTGCTAATTTGCCACGAAATTATGGACACATGATTTATTGAAATCAGTAATTATATGGTCTTTTATTTTTCGATTGACTCCATGAGTGAGGGTTGGGCAGCTACCCCACTCTGCTATGCCCCCCATAGCTATGCCCGTGAGTTTAAGACCCAGAGAACCCGAGCTCTCTCCCATCTTGTTATAAAAAAGAATCGAACAATGAATATAGTCGGCGTACCGGTTCAGGCGGCGGCTGCGGCACGGGCCAGGCGCGGCGCGGGTCGGGCTCGGGCCACCCCGCGCGGGAGTACGCGCCGCCCCACCCGCGCTCGCCCGCTGCGGGCGCGCCATCCATGCTACCCATACCTGACACACAACAACTTTCATTGTACCAGTATGCCTAGCATTACTAGCAGGACTTATTAGTTCAGGTTCAAGTTTGAGCGTGGCCGATCGGCTCACTTATTGCCAGTTCGATTCCCTCAACGAGTCTAAGCGCGGCTTATACATCTCTTTTAACGCTAAGTTTAAAGCCATGTTAGTTGGGCGAGCTATAGATAGCTCCCCCAACTATACGAACTATTACGATGCACTTCCTTTATTTGTTCTAACAAATAAACTGAAGTCCATCATAAGCCTTGTCACCATTTGAATGAAACCTTGGTGCTAGTAGATAAGATACTCACCGGGCTGCTGCTGCGGCCAGGCGCGCCGCGGCCAGGGTGGCTCGAAGGGGGGATACTGCGCGCCCAGCCCGATCGTCTCCGGCTCCTGCAGCAGACCGCCCTTGTGGCTGAAGATGTGCGAGCTGGCGGCACCGTCTGCCCTCAACCAATCATAAATTTATTCAATGCATAGTTTAAAAAAATGTCGCAAAATTGTAATTACAACATGATTGTATTGATCGATGTAAGGCGCACGCAGTGACATTGTCGCACCCAGTGCGGAATGTGCGCTGTACTGACCGTTGTACCGATGCGGCGGCGGAGGCTGCGCCTGCGTCAGGCGGTGCGGCCAGCGCCCGCCCAGCGCGTCGGTGCCCGCCCCGGCGCCCGCTTCCAGACTCTCCTGCCAGGGTTAAGCGACCGGTTATATTCTGTGTGCATTGTATTGTTATGAAACTACAAAAACGTGGGTGTACAAAAATGCACCTTTGCAGCCTATATTCCTGTGTATTTTCCTGATGGTATTTTCTGTGAGGATTCAGAAACCAATGAGTCTTCGTGTCATGATTCTCCATCGGTTCTCAGCTAGTTCTCGGGTATTTGCGGGGTATGAAGCGACCTATTCTTAGAGGGGTTGGAAGGATTAAAACAAAACGTTAGACTCGGCCTCACTTGCGCGGACTTGGGCTGCGGCGGGGCGGGTGGCGTGGTGCGCGCGGGGAGGAGCGGTGCGCGCGTGGGCGGGCAGCCCAGCTCGGGGGCCTCGTCGCTGCCGTCCGCGCACTGCGGCACGCCGTCGCACGCGTTGTACACCGCGATACACTCGCCGCCGTGCCGGCACTCAAACTGGTAGCGACTGCACCGACCTGACGCAAGACCGCATGACCCCTGTCAGTAACCTACACCACACCCTATGACCTCACTTTAGGGCTGGGTACCTGGTTGCTACCCAGTACAACCGTGGTACTCTGTTCTGTGAAAGGGTCTTTGAGAAAGCTCCCTTGAAATTTTTGAGTGTGTAGTGACCTCTTCAACCTCGCCACAAGCTACACAGATGGCGCAACAGAGATGACATTCAGAACAAATTACTGTTCTCCATACAATGCTGAAACGAGATGTGAGAGTTTTCGGAGAACGTAACATATAGACAACATCCTGATAACAAGAGATAGCACAGCGGCCGGTACACCAGGCATATTATGCCACCCGCCCGGCTGGAAGATCTTCCCTTTTCCGCTTAAACAACTAAACTAAAACTACGCAATTCTTACCCACATAAGAAGGTAAAACATTATTTGTACAAACTGTGACCTACCAATGCGGCAGGTGAAGAAGTCTAGTGACCTTTGCCGAGGTCCAAGGACCGTGTCGGCCAACTTACTAACCGTGCATACTAGTGACGAGGATAAACATACCGTTAGATCTGTGGCTCGTTGTTATTCAAATCTACAAATTAATTGCGGCCGTGTCTTGGAATTCACGTGTGACTGCAACTTATCCGCTTCTACGACTACCCACAATGACATCCAATTGTTACACTTTACCTCCCTAGCCTTACAGTCCAGTGGTCAGCTTAATTACCAGTAGCCCTATTTGTTATTAAGTAATTATATTACATCAAGAGAAGATCCAAATATCAGTTCTATAACGATGTGGTTTGCTAGTTTATCGCTCCATTTGTTTGTTCGCACGTGTCTCATAATTAGGTACTCATGCAGGCATGGCGCGCGGGCGCAGGCTGTGGGAGTGCGTCAAACAAACATGAGCGCAGTGGGTGCTGCGGGCGCGCCGCGCGCGGGGAGCGATGACCGCGGCTTCACGACTGCGCAGCAGCCACCTCATTACCCCACATAAATATGAAACCTACCACCATGACTCATGGTTTGTTTTTGTAAAGAAAATACAGCTAAGTAAAGGCACCTACTTACCACAAGGATTTGCAAACTCATTTTGCATAAATAGATATACACATGGCTCAACAGCTAACTATGTGACATGTACTGTTTTATGTAAGTACCTATTAGATGTAGTAAGGAGGTTAATAAACTGGAGATTTTATCAATTAGTTAGTACACCGAAAATAATAGTGTTTGTGTACCAGGTAGCTGGTCGTGGTCGTGCACATGGTCGAGGGCGTGCGTGGAGCGCGGCGGCGGCGCGGGCGGCGCGGGCGCGGCGGCCGCCGTGCTCGTGCTCGTGCTCGCTGTGCTACTTGTTGCGCCCCTGCAAACAGACAGTGCGATAATATATTCGCAATCTGCGCAATACGGGTTTCTTTCGCCAGATGGCGCGCAGGAACACCGCAGTTCTTTGTTTCGCCAGATAAACGCACCAAACTATGACGCTTATGTAGGTATGGGTACAAGTCATTAATTCCTCGCCGCTAGCTGGGTTGATAGGGTTGCTTGAGGTGTCTTTATGTACTAGCGGCGGGCCCACCCCTCGGATGCCCGAGAGGAGGGTGGCCGTGGTTGCGGGTTTCGTGCTCGGACGCGGCGGACCCACCTCTCGAGCGTCAGCCCCGCAAGGGGCGTGAGGAAAGGGAGGGGGGCCGCGACCGGGCCTAGTGCTTGGACGCGGCGGACCCACCCTCCACCCTTTCGGGTGAAGAGGCCGACCGAGTGGCAGCTTGCTGCCGCTCGGGAGGACTTGCTGGCCGCCAGCTGGTGTGGCAGGTGGTCGGCGCTGAGCCCCGGGCGGCGGACTCGGGGGAGTTCGTCGTACCACTCCGGGCTCGTGAGGATCGGTGCTGAGTTTGGTGTGCCAACACTGTGTTGGCACACCAAACCATGCGGCCAGGTGCTGTGTTGGCAACACAGCACCTGGCCGCAAGGCCTGTGAGGAGGCCGCAAGGCCGCAGTAGCATCGGGGTTCGCGGAAGTATGCGAAAGCGTTCCCGTGTTCCCCGGCAAAGCGACCGTGAGACACACCATGGGGTTTTAGTGGGTATACCGGCCGCCGCCGGGGAGTCCCACATACCCCTCTCGTCCCCCCCGGGGCGTGAGGGGATGTGTTTATGTAGATGCTCGGTCACCGCACTCAGTAGCGACCGCATGCGGCGCGGCTGGTACCTGAGGTTGGCGAGCTGCTGCTCGTGGTGAGCGAGCCGCTCCTGGTCCTGCAGCTCCGCGAGGCGGCGGCTCAGCGCCAGCACGCCGCTGCTGAAGTCGCCGTGCGCCGTGAACTTGCACCGGAAGTCCTCCGGCGGACCGCAGTTGAACAGGTAGCAGCTGCCGGGGCCCTGCACACACCACACCACAAAACACTTCAGCATTAGACTATCATCGGAGTGGCAATGACGAAATAAAATGCCTTTATACAACTTATTCCACATTCAAGTATGTATAGGTACTTATTTTTATTTTTTTATCGAACGAACTATCGCGGGTAGGTATGAAGATAAGTAAGTATGACGGAGCTATTGTATCTGGGTAAACTATCGTAAGCGAACATTGATCTACTAGAATAGCATTGTAGGCGAAGAAAAAAATGGGGATCCTTATTTATTTGCCGTTCGCTCTTTATTAGGTGCAAATAGACACATTATCTGAGTTTTGTTTTTATGGAGGTTATCACGGGCCACACATGCGACGGCCGGCGGCGCGGGGCCGCGCGGCGGCGGCTCTGCGGATAATATTGATTAGCCTCTATGTAACGATCATAATACGAGCACGAGCGCTGTATGACGCAGCTCAAAGAAGGAATGTCCTGCTACCCCTTCGGGAAAACAAGCGTGAAGGTATATTCATACCTATTTATATTTGTCCCTGAAATCACACAGGATTTCATGAGGCTTTGGTTGTGGATAGGTTCACTATTTCCTTTCTAGACGAAATAAGTTTCTCCTTTCAATAAAATTTGCTTCAATAACACAAGTAATTCAACAACGGAATTGAAAAGACCTATCCCAATACGCTTAACAGACAAGGCAGTTTCATTCTGATCCAGGAACAAATAATTTGAATTCTATGAGAACAATATGCAAGACGAACCATCACTGAGTGCAGTCTATTATACCTATTTGAAACAAATGTACGAGCGGGGGCATCGTGTACCTTCGTGTTCGACATGCACGGTACCTTCTCCTCGTAGACGAACACGTCGCAGGCGTCTGTCTCGCAGCAAAGGCGCAAGCACTCCTGGCGGGCGCCCACGTCCAGCTCGGACAGGTAGCGCGCGCCCATCTCGCGCGACTCCTCGGTGCGGATGATCTTGTCACGCTGCACGTCGAAGCGCGGCGCGCACGCGGCCGGGTCCAGCTCGCGCGCGCCCGCCACGCCCGCCAGCAGCGCCACCCACCACGCCCACGCCCGCGCCCGCATCGCCGCCGCCGCCGCCGCCGCGAGCCCGCGCCCGGCTGCTCGAGGGTGTACCGATCGCTGCTCCTGCACCGGTCGGTCCGATGCCCACGTCCATGTATGTGTATGGTCGGCGCGGCTTCGACTCTCCGGAAACAGGTAACGCTGAATAATTTAATTCCGATGAGACTCGTGATGTGGTGCGGATTATATAGCGCGTCCGAAGCCAAGGGGCGCGCGGTCGATAATGCCGCGCTTGCGCACTGCACACCCTCGACCGGATTTCAGCGCTTATATTGCTTATGTAGGTATTTAGGTAGGTACTTACTGCGTTCTTGAATAAAGATTTTTTTTTATTGATAAGTATCCAGTAGTAAAGGAGATAATACTTATCTGACCCGCCATAGGCGTAAATACTACACGCAAGCTCGCCACCGGGTGAGCGAGCTGTTAAACCTAGAACTATATTAGTTATCGGCTAGTTATATCAGCTAGCTAATCTATTATTTATACATATTAAGTACCTACGTGTATGTAGGTACGGTAAGTCTAAGTTTATGTTTGACAAGGGGACATTGCCCCCGCGCATAGGTAGATTGTAGGTGGCTGGCCACGGCTCCGTGCCGCTGTTACAGCTTACACAGTTGTAGTCAAGTCGTTCAGTTCAGTGGTCACTACAATGGGGTAGCGTGTGTGCGCAGGGCGGGCGAGGGCGGGCGCTGCAGCCTAGCTAACCACTCCGCTCGGTAAAGGTGCCTGTACAATCGCATCCGACAGAGCATCTACCTGGCCACTTAGATCCATGGGCCTGTCGTGCGTGGGGAAGACACGGACCAGGGCGAGTAGAACTCGCACCACCCGATCGCTATTAGAGTGGGAATATAATAAACTTGTAAAACTTTATTGTGTATCTTTATTGTGTAAGTAAATACACTGAAAAAGAAAGTAAAACTAGTTTAATTGAGTTTATCGACTAAATAATAAATAAGTCAATTTTCTTAATTGGGTTAGTATAAGGTCTTCCAGTCTGCGAAATTTAAAGGTTCTAGGTCAATGGGACGTTTTTAAATACCTGCCTTTGAACACTTATAAAGGTCGTATCTTTTTATTGCATTTAGATAGAAACAGGTATATAGTTGTTTATAGGATATCAAGAATAGACATAAAAGACCGACCGACTAAATACAACCTATTCGATGACATACCTAAGGCCTACTGCCATTACCAAGTCGAGTGTACTTGGCCGGAATGTTTAAAAGGATCAAAATAAAAGTTTATTTTACAGTCTCCAATTGAACCTGTTTTGATGCAGCGTAGAGTCGGGTGTGCGCTCACCCTTGCGACGCGTGGCAGCCGGCGCGGCGCGGCGCGGCGGCGCGGCGCGGCGGAGGCGGCGCGGCGCGGCAGTGTCGGCGCGAGACGGCCGGCCGCAGACCGCCGCTTTATGTCGCTGTTCTTCAAGTTCCGGAGCGGCGTGAGTACCCGCGCCCTCACCTCACTGACCCGTCCCTCCAGCGCAGCCCGCGATATCTGCCCTTCCAGTTCGAGCCATCGGTGCCCATATTATGTGTTCATTATCAGTGATGCTTCGGCGAATTAAGCGATGTTGACATTTTACTCACGTTCAATGTTTAATTGTAGCTACTCCTTTTATTAACTCCGTTCAAACTCAGTGTGTACTAGCATCTTATCTACTTAACTCTATAAGCTTTTTTTAAATGAAACTACAATTAGGTCATGTCTTTATCCATTTGCTTACTAACTAACTGTAATGATGAGCGTCGTCTTCGCCTGTTCAACAATTGATTTTGTTCTTCCCTTTTTGCACAGTCTGATAGCACAGTTTTATGTAATAAAACTGTGCTGGTACCTACTTTACAGTCTGGAACAGTCAGCAAATTAGATAGGGACTTGCTGTTACAGAAATATTAAAAACTCACCTACTCGTCACGGAAAACGCTGAATCATACCCACACTACGGCACCAAAAATAGGTTCTTAGCTAATCTTAAGATAGGTGTAATGCGAAGCCCCTCAACGAATTAGGTTGATACGTAGGTTTACCCTTATAGTACAGACATTTTTGAAAACTTATCGATTTGCCAATTATTGGCACTTTCCCATACAAATATTTATTAGTAGGTATCATAATACTATACGAGTATAAGGTTAAGGTGTTTCAATATGATAATTCTTGTAATATGATTCGTACCTTTATTTGTTTGCCGTGCCCAGGGGCCAGGACGTTAGTCCAGCACCTGGGAGGATGGTGTAGCACAAGAATCCTTACACGTCTAGCGCTACTGGACTACGACTGGCCATCATTAATGGGTACAGATGGGTAAATTAAAGATATATTTTTTACATTTTTATAGAGTTATTGAGTTTAAAGTTACAAAACTTGAAAACTAAACTTAGTAAGTTATAATATCATGTACTAATATAATCTCGGATAAGCACCCCGCTGTCGGGGCGGCTTGGATTGGCGTAGTATAATCTTCATACAAGCTTTGACCTTGCGGTACAGCGGTGTAGGCTGTATGGACGTTGATCATAATTCAAGAGTTTGTTACCTCAGTTTTTTACCTATTAGTAGGTATTTATTCTAAGAAAAGATGCAGATCCGGTCTGAGCTCGGGGCGGTTGATTGACTAGGTCGCTACAGCTGTACAGTACTCGTAAGTGGCAAATACTTGAAAGCTGAGTGCAAGCAAGAGTAGCATCGGCGCCGGTACCTACCTATGGCAAGTGTTTGTGGGGATCGCTTAGCGCGGTCACGTGACGCGTGATGATCCAATAGCGTAATCGATATGGAACTACCCTCTGAACAGACCCAAAATATAGCTTCTGCGCAGGCCTTAAAGTTACAGGCCCCCGATTGCCGGCGCCACCGAGCGTGCACCTCTCCACGGATGGTGGCAGCTGATGGCGGCCGGTGGCGGCTGGTGGGCGCGTGTCATCATGGACCCGGAGGCGGCGCGGGGCGGCGGCGGCGGCGGCGGCGCCCCTCCCGCGAACCGTACCTATCTTCTCGCGGTTAGCGCGCAGGCAGGCAGACGGACGTCGGTGGAGAACGCCCGCGCCGGACAGTCAGTCGTTAGTCGCGTGCGCGTGAACTCGCGCTCTAGTGTTCTGGTTGTGTGTTTCTGTGAAGTCAGTACTCAGTGTTGGTGTGTGCTCCGGGCGACGGTGCGCACGGCACCCGCAGCAGGATCCTCGCGTTGGCCAGCAGCAAGTGCGGCTCACCGGGGGCAGTGACCGAGGCCGCTATCTCGGTACGGCGAGATGATCGCTCACGTGGGACGCGCTCCTCGCTCTTGTTTCGGTTTTATGCTGGTTAACGGTGTGACATAATTAATTAGCTCGTCCCCGCTTATTTATGAGGTGCCATTGGGTACCTACATAATATATAGGTAGATATATTACCTTAATCTATTCTCTCCATTGAGCGAAATTCATGAAGTCCTAAATTTCCTAATAGTGTAAATAAATATTATTTTCGCTTGTTGCGTAGGTGAAGTGTTAATTTGGTCCGGAATTAAGCAACGGTGGCCTCGTGATCGCGTCCGTGACGTGTGTTTAGCTTTAATCAGCGGGTAATCGCTTCGGCCCGTAGATATGGAAGATACAGCTACTGCCCACATACCTACAAAGCGTGGTAGCTATCGTAATATCTTTATAGATATAATACCTACTAGTTATCTCAGATGTTTACATGTTCTATTACAATCGGCGACGTCATACACATATTTATTACCTAAATACCACTAGACGTTCGCTGCTTCTAAATACCTAACTAGACGTTCGCTGTTTCTAATGGGGCTCGTAAACCAGCTAGGTTTGTAGTAATCATTTCCTGCAGATGTATTATATACCTATACAAGACTGGTCAAATGAACCTAAAGGCAATAAGTCTACTCCATAACCTCATTGGATTTCAATTATCATTTTCTGGTTCTTTCATTAGATCTTAGTATCTTACTGTTGTGTGACCAAGTTTCTCTTCAAGAAAAATCAAACTCAAACTTGATAGGTCTACTCGAGTCCCTTATTGAATACTGCCCATTTTGCGAACTCATCATTATACCCTGGTTATCGTATACAAATAAAATACTCTTAAAAACTAATCAAACGAACCCAAACACGATAGGTCTTCTCGAATTCCTCGTCGAATACGAATCCACATCTTTCGGCTTGCTTTTCCACGATAGTTGTTCGCATATTTCTGAAATTATGTATATAAGCGTGGTTACTAAGGTTAGTATACGTTTATATATAAAAACATAGATGTGTGTTTACCTCACTTCTATAAAAAATGCATCTAGCTGAAAATCTTGCCGAGCACTATAGCTCAGCAATATTGCCAGCAACACTATCTTGCTGCCATATGTTGCAGTGCAACGCCTTATAGTGTATATTCCGGCAACTGTAGTGCTATTTTGTAACGACAATCTCGCGAGTAAATTAAGATCTAACATAGTGGCAATCTGGGCCATGCCTTTTTCAGCAAGGTAGTGTACTTGGTTCCAGCTCATACCGTGAAATAGGGAAACTGCCTATTCTCAGTATTATCAAGGTAGATATTAAAGACGTCATTGATATAAATAATGAACGGAGTGTGACCGATTTAACTACCCGACCTGCTGGACGGAGCTGCCGAGACGCTTCGTTTGCCGTAATAATGATATTGCCCACATCATATCGTTTGATCATTATTATGCGCTCAATTGAATTGTATGCCTAGTTAAATAAATAAAACTTAATGATAGGTAGGAGAAAAGTTGAACGCTTCGCCTCGAGAATCGGGCCATGCATTCATATTTATAGCTGATCACATCATGCTAAATTATAATAATAAATACTCGTATGGACACTGGTCCCATTTTGCTACCAAACCTGGTTGACAATAAGATCAGTAGCTAGCGTGATATGATCGTGCGTGTGCCTGCACTTCCACTGGGGCGGCGCCGCGGCGGCGGTAGTGCCTGTCATGCGTGTCCTGCTGGCCGCACCACACGGCAAATGCTTTGGCACACGTACTGACCAGCGTGGAGCGGTGCCGACGGACGGCATCGTAGGAAGTCGTCTCGCGCCCACGCCCACGTCCACGGCCGGGCTCGCCCGCTCCGGAGCCGGACGAGTCAAAGGTCGACAGCCTTCTCACCCGATAATGTACCGTAATGTTTTGCGTGCGGTAATTTATTTATTCGCTTTAATCTCATTCATTGAGATAGCGTATTATGATATCTACAAAGATGAAGTTGGACGAAGTAGGTAGTAATAATGTATTTATTATGTCCATGCAAAAAGCTAGCATTCTTGTTAACAATATACCCGATATATTTTGCTGTTTGTTGAACTATATTCAGATGTCTGGAGGTGTGATAGGGCGGGGGGGGGGGGGGAGTTTGAGGGGGCTCTAGCCGCCACACCGTGGGCTGGGGGTGTAGAGGTGTGGTAAGGGGCTAGACACTTAAATGTTTTTGAGAATTCTCTGAAATGTTAGGATATTCAATGCGGCATTTTACTACTACGTAAATTCAATTTAATATTTTTATACAGGTGAATAATCAATCGCCTGTATAAAATCGGGTCTCGATGAATCCGTCGAGGTGAGTAGGTTTGCAACTATTAGAGACAGAGACAGTTGTAACAAAACTAACTAGGTATGTCGTCGATATTAAAGCTATGTTTAAAAATACGATCATCCCGCATTCATAATTTAATTTTCTTAAAAACTAGGCGATACTTAGTTTAGGTATAGGCCTTTAACAGAAGGCTTCGCAGGCACCTGGGGCACAGGGTTTTGACAGCATCAAACGAGTACCAATCGAGTGATTAAACCATTCCATACATTTTAAAACTGCACCACCCGACCAACACCCCCAATTGAAATTTAAATGCTTACTGGTACAATTTAAGAAAACATTCAATCTTTATCGTTATTTGAATACATTCAGAACACAGGTATTTCTACCAGCTGAAATAATAACATTAAATGATTTATAGACCAATCGTCGTAGACGGTGTGTCGCTCCGCGGCCACCCTGTTTTTATTTACATCATAAGGTAGAGACCGGTAGGTATTAGGACGTATAGGGCGAGATAAGCGAGGATTAGCGAGTTTCCTGTCAACTGTCACGCTGGATTGCACTGCGCTTCCGGATCGATGGCGGATTCCTGGAGACCAAGGCAATGCTGTGTACCTTGGCCCAAAGCGCATGCAGCGGCTGAGCGGTGCGGTGCGGTGCGGTGCCGGGTGCGAGCTCGGCTTCGTCGTCGGCTTCCGCGCCGGGACGCGTCTCCTGCTGACATATTTACGAGGCTAAATTGCTTCATCCCATGCGTTGTTGTATTTTTGCGTCTGCTTAAAACGACCGTCATAAAATTATAAAAATACAAATATGTGGTTTTTAAATAAATTTTCCTGAGGTTTTACTCCCCCAAATTCAAAAAGGTTTCCAATGGCAATACTGATAGCTTTACCTTTTTATAAAACCATTGAAGATTACTATATATTTCGGAGAAAATTGTGATCGTGACCTATGTTATGTGGTGTTACAGAGCCGCGGCAGCGCAGGCGCTGCGCCGTGCGGCATGGAGTGCGGCGTGGCGGCGGCGGCGGCGGGCGGCGGCTTCCCCGCGCCGGCCCCCGCGCACCCCGCCCGCGCCCCGCACCCGGCGCTCTCGCCCACCGAGCGATCCCCAGCCAAGTCAGGCCTGCACGTCAACTTCAGCGATAAGGGGGAGGTAAAGGAAGTCTGTTCCTCTGATATGCCTATCATAAATATCATAACTATACTTCCCAGCTAACATGAGCGTGGCGCGTCCAACTTCTACTCGAACCCTTAACTTGGTAAGATCGGGTGGGACTCGAGCCCGACCGCCCGCAGTCAGGGAAGAACAAGCGTGTATATAACCCGCCCGACCGACCAAGTTGGAGCGTCCATGCTGACAACTTCGTTTCTGGCAGGTGAAGGAGCGGCGCGAGAAGTTCCTGACGGCGAAATACGGCAGCCACCAGATGGCGCTGATCCGCAAGCGGCTCGCCGTCGAGATGTGGCTCTACGACGAGCTGCAGAAACTGTATGACACGCCGGTTCGTAGCGCGCTTCACGATCACTTACACCGGTTGGAGGTACACGGGCAGAGTAAGCGGGCCTTACAACGACTGCTTTGTATACCATTCCCAGTACATGCCATTGTCAAATCATTTCTTTCGTATAAGCCTACACCCATGTAGCCAATGCCGTCTACAATGGGTTACTAGCACTCTACCGTGCTACTATGCCGTTTACTCTACCCGTGTACTTCCAGCTTAAGTAGAGTTCACTAACTAGCTAGTTGAGTAAATATCTTAAGAGGAATTACTGTACGTTAAAAATATTCAGGTTTGATTCCTGGTAGGGCAAGCTTTTGTGAAAGTACGAATATTTGGTCATGATTCATGCATGTTTAATGTCTACATAATATAAAATTCCTGGGAGGGCAAGCTTTGTGTGATAAGTACGAATATTTGTACCTGATTCATGTCGGTACCCATGCATAATTCAGTGTTGCTTAGTTTTGGTCCGTACAGCTGCTGTTTGTCTGGCGACATGATTATTATAAAATAGATACAGTTGAGTATAAAGTGCGAGGTTCGCTTGCAGAAGGAGAGCAGCGGGTGCGCCGGCTCGCAGGAGGTGGAGGTGGACATCGATGAGCTGCTGGACATGGACAGCGACGAGCACCGCCGGACGCACCTCGCGGTACGACCCTCGCCATAACGCGCTTGTCAACGCCATGCCACCTTAAAACTCAACCAACCTGCAGTGTGATTTTAAACCATTCGAAATCGACATCGGAAACGGATTTGAAACTTTCCGATGTTGGTGTCGCTCCCGACAAGCTTTCCGACGTAAACTTTTTGAAAATACAATTTGGTATTGTCATCAAGATACATCGACGATAATCAAATTCGGAAATTTTGATAGCGATTGCGGTAATCCAGTTCGGAAGTTTTCGATTCCGTTTTCGATATCGATTTCGGGTGGTTTAAAATAACCTCGCTGATTAGCTCAGGGGCGAGTGACCCTGCATTCTGTGCAGAGGGTCCCGGGTTCGAATCCTGGTAGGGACAGACTTATGTGTGATGAGCACGATGTGTACCTGATTCATATCGTGAGCCATAATTTTAAAGGCGTTTCTAAAGTTATTCAAGGGTGTTCCCTAATGTTCTTTGGTATTATACATTTTTATTGTTTTTTATTAGTTATTTTTATTAGTTTTCATTGTGAAAAGTGCTTCTAAATTTGTCGATTCTTAGTTTGCTGGGATTTTGACTTTGCTTTGTGCATATCAACAGCTTTCATTTACCCGAGATTGTAACAAAGGGCTTTTTACAAGAAACGTCTAAATTTAAAAAATGTATAATGTGGCCAAAGTGAATACCCCTAGTTTTTTTAAAAAGAGGTCTCAAGAATCTAATGGACCGACACCACAGATTGCTCTAGTGCATTTTTTATCTATAAATGATCAAATTTATATGCGCAGTTACCCCATAATAGAAATCCATATCTTAGAATATATTCAACGTAGGTAACCATAGTATGCTGTCGTTGTAGCCCGAATTTCTGAGGTTTGACGAAGTTTTTTTCAGTGCGTATACAAACCTATTATTTTTTATACAAATTGTTTCTATATATAGTTTCCAATGACATGTTCATCTAGCTAGATGAAGTCCTAAAAAAATAACACTGTTTTAAGGATTTATTTCTTCTCGGTTGTACCTAGTTAAAGTTTTTTTATTGCTGTGGCTAATTTTGGAATTGTATGTAATTTGTTTTTGAAATGTTCATTTGCAAGACATTTTTATTTAGTCAGTTTATTATAATCTATTTAAGGCCTAAATATGTAAACCTGTGCATTAATTGTATTATTTATTTCAACAGGTCTTACTAGCAGATGCCAAAAAACCACAGAAAGATGTACATGTGAGTGTACCAATATTTTATACATTAACACCTACACCTAGATCAAAATACAAGGCAATAATTTAAAAGATAAAATCCTTGAACGGATCTGGCTTTCTGTAACGGCAAATCTCAGAAACTATTGAACAGATTCTGTTCCGCGGTCCCCACTCGCGTGTAGTTTACGTTTACCCGTGGGGAGGCTGGCCGAGGGACATTGGGCATATTTAGGATATTGGCAACTATATATATTTATGTATGTACTATCCTCATCTTCAACCGAAGTAGAGTTTACTATATATTATAATGTGTTTTAACGTAGAATAAGGTCCTTTGGTGTAAGTCCAGTTGCAGCTCCGCCGCATGCCACATAATCATTGTACCTATTTGATACACATACTTACCTACGTATATATTTATAATATAAGTAAGTATATAATATATATATCTAGGACCTAGGTACATTATCTAATATCATAGGAATTCGGCATCTCCCAGCACATCTTAATGAATCCACTGACCCTGACACACTTATTACGTTTCAGAAATTCATCAACGAGTTGCTAGAAAAAGCAAAGACGCTGTAGGCTATGGAACCAAATCTCATGGACGGGACGCGAGCGGCGCGGCGGCGGCCGGGCCCCGGCCCGCACGCCCCTCTTAGTTTTAATTAATGTAATTGTGCCCTAGATTAGTAATAGATAATAAATGTGTCGTGTCGTGCTGTGAGTGGGGGCGGGGAGGGCGGCGTGTGCGCAGCCGCGCCCGCTCGGTGTGAGTCTCGTGGCTAGACCTACATACAGTGAGCATTATCACTACCTGAGCTGTTCCGTCAGGCCATCGGAGGAAGGATTAATTGATGCTCCACTGAGCAGCTGAAATGGCGTTGTCAGTATGAAAGTGGCATTATTTTTGAGTTTTGTAAAGACTCCCGATAAAAGTAACATGAATGCTGTGCAGTTGCGGAGATCGCCTCGCGCAGTGTTGCGAACCTACAGTTATACCGCAGGGTTGACCTTAACTCGTTTCTCGTTAATTAGTTAATGTCTGGAAAGAGACGAGTTGAAGAACGGTTACAAAACAATACAAATGGTCGTAGTCGCTTGCCGTCAATGTCCTGTGTGCGAGTCCCCTCTGTTGCAAAAGCGTTTGTTCTTATTGTAGGTACCTACATTCGATATCGAATTTTGTTTTCGTAACTTCAACTAACAAACAAGTGTACTAGTCCCTCGCTGTCTGCTGGCTGCAAGATGAAACAAACAAAATAACTGGGGATGAAATTGCAAAAACTAGGTAGGCAAGTACACTTACCTATATCTATGAAAGTACCTACTTATGATTATTACAATTCAATGTTTCGATTAAAATGAATGTGGCAAAAGCTATGATTATTTACGTTAATAATCGTAGGGTAATAGTAAGTTTAACATATTTTAAATCAAGAAAACTCGTTAAGCTCTCATTCTTAGTAGTTGATTAATTTATTTTAGCATTTTTGCTATTTTACCTGTTCGATACTTTACAATATGTCATATTTAAAATTTAATTTATGGTATTTTATACCTTATCGCGCACAGTCTGAGATGGAATCGAATTTGAAATCTGATAAACATTTTCAGTCCGCTACTGTACCTAGTTCATTGTTTGGTAAACTGTTACATTGTCTGTTAGTTATGTCATGTCCTAATCGAAAATTAGTTCAAATATACGGCTGTCCTGGGCTACATTTAGATACTAATAAGTGGCTATTCTTAAGCATGCCAGAAATACCGCTATAACGATACGAAATTCATACGCAATCCAATCATACGGCCCGCGGAGGTGCAGCTTCATGGCGTTAGCGGGGGGCAAAGCGACGCCAACGCTTTTTATGGCTTGAATAGACTTGAACTGACAACTGGGCCTTTTTTAGCAACCATGCTGAGCTACAGCTATATAGCCGTAGGTTAATAATCGTGCACAGCATCTTGTGGATTAGAAACGTAGACACCGAGCTTGACAAACGGACCCACCCACGCAGCGCAGCACGCCCGTGGACAGCGCCTTTATTCTTATCGGGTCCGATGGCAAAAATAATTTTGTCGTTGTGAAAGAATTAGCCAATTCAGTTTGTCGACAGCCCAGGGTGCGCTGGGCGTGGGAATTTATTAAAATTGTCGCTCGGGGTGAATCCTTTCAAGGAATGATTCTTTGATTTAGCTAATCGCAGCTGACCTACCTAATGGTATAGGTATTTACGTATATAAGTATACATGATGTGACCTTTGTGATGCTATCTGTTGCGCTGAGCAACCCTACTCTGTCGAGCCCAAACGCAAGGGTCAGCGCGGGAGCTGGCGTTATAATACCTATAAGGGCACGCTCTCCCGCTTGAGAGGTCGAGAGGGAGGTCTTCTAATCGAAGTAGGTACTTTGTAATAAATAATTTCACTAATATTTTGTTTTATTGGAACATATAACCATCCACGGTAGAGTGCACCATCAATCCACGGTTAAATAAAATCAAGTCAAATCTATATATTTGTAAGTTATAACGGCCCTTGCCCGTTACATCATCAGTTTGAAAATAAAAAGGCAGTGCCCGACTTTTTAGATAGACGAAGGCGAAATTTCGAGCATTTATCGATGATATTCATTGTGCTATAATTATGTCGTCGAGGATAATACTTTACTAGAACGAAATGTCTATGCTTAGTCGTGGGTTAAGTCTATCATATTGGTCACAACGACGCCAGACAACTGTAAGCTTCAAGAAGGTTCTCAATTCAGTTATATATATTTTTTTTAGGTTTGTTGCCTCATATATCAGTCATTTATGAACCGATTTGGAACATTTCATTTTTTTATTTTAAAGGACATGCTTAGACTGGTCCCAATAAAAAAAAATGGTTCTCATGGGATCCATGACGAATTGAGAGGACTCCTCAAATTTTATAAGCATACCTATAGCGAGTTTGGTATTTTCATCTACAAGTCGAGCATTTACATTCAGAAATAATCATTTGCTGATGTGGATGTGACCACAAATGGCGACCGGAACTTCTCAATGATAAGTATTCAAGATAATCTCGATATCGTTCTGATGAATATGCTACCATCGAACTGATCTGATGATAATCCCAGGAGGTACCGGAACCCTGTAATAGAACAATGTATCGTAGCCGTGTTTGGCTTTATTGGAATTGTTATGAGATGCACTCCGGCTATAAATAGAACTTTTTCGTTGATGATCCGACTTGGATTATTCTTTTTATACAGAATAAGGTGTACCCTTTTAAAATTCAGCAAGATTGATTCAGTAGTTTTATCTTGATTTCTTTGAATTTTTGTGTATCTTAATTTTTGTGTACCAATTATCCAGTAAAGATATAGATATAAAAATCTTTTTAATGACAAAACAATGTAAATAGATCCACTAAAGTGAAATATAAAGTCTTCAAAAAACTAAAAAGCAAAAATAATCTAATTTTGAATAGTGTACTCAGTAAAGAGATGCGCAGAGTAATTTGTAGGTATAGCCTATGGTGCGGACAGGCAATACTCTACTCAGTTGTTTGTTTTGCACCAACTATACACTAGTAGTAGTTCTGCCTACTATTTTAAATAAACGAATTTATTTTCTAAAAACCTACCTGCAGCTGCTTTAACTTATTTTATTATTTATATTTTACTGAGTAGCTATGTTTACAAATAAAACAAACTATGTGTACTAAAATTTTTTTTATCACATTTTATTAAAACGTAAGAAACAAAGATCAAGGTCGTTGCGAGGACTAGTCGAGTCCTTGCAGCCGCAAATTTCGCGATCCTCGAACGTTCCGCATACACGCAACCAGATGCAACACCACGTTTTCATTTCATTGCTTCAGTCTAGAAAGATCATGGATTTGCTTAAAAAATATATCCTTAACTAATCACACCAAATTCAGAGCATCTCCACGTCGTGTGTGTCGTGCCGCGCGTCCTGCGGCGGCGGCGGCGCGGCCAGCGGGGCGAGCGCGTCGCGGAGCTCCACATAGCGGCGCTTGAACTGCAGCCCGCAGCCGCGCGAGCGCCGGAACTCCAGCAGCGTGCGCGCCGCGCCCGCTCCCGCTCCCGCGCCCGCGCCCGCTCCCGCGCCCGCGCAGCGCAGCGCCCACGCGCGCAGGCGCAGCTGCTCGCCGCACTCGATCGCCAGCTGTGGACGAACGGGGACGTCAGAGCGGGCCGCGGAGTCGCAGTCGCGCCGCCCGACGCAGATACTCACGAGTCTGTCGTGCAGACGCCGACACGCGTAGCCGCGCTGGGCGGCGGCGGCGCACAGCGCGCGCAACGCCTCGTCCGCGTCGCAGCGCAGCCACACGCGCGTCATGCGCCGCACCAGCCGCTGCAGCACGCCCTGCGCCCGCCGCATGCACGTTATACATTAGCTTTGTGCTTACTATACTTATGACAAGTTCACATGATCAAAAAGAGATTGTATCAACACTTTATTTCAGCCCTCGCCTCGTCGCACTCTTCTCAGGTTCTTTCTCTCTCGCGTTGGACAGAAAAAAATATATAAATGGGGGTTTCCGCCGCTATGATCAGACGTGACCCGATTACTTGTTTTATAATAATAGTATGCAGTAGGTAGGAATCGGTCGGTCGCACGACACTCACGGCTGGCGCGGCGTCCGCGGGCGTGGCGAGCAGCAGGTCGTCGGCGTGCGCCGGCTGCGAGTAGCTGAGCAGCGCGTCCATGTCGGCGGCGCTGAGCGCCTCACGCGCCTCGCCCGCCTCGTCCGCCGCCGCCGCCGCCGCCGCCCAGTCCGCCGGCTGCGAGCGCCACGCGCGACTCGCGCCCTCTGTTGTCAACACATCTCGAGCTAATGCGCGTCCAATAAAACACTTGCATTTATGGAGTTGAGCGAGAGGCTGAGGTGTTGGTTAAAGAGTTAATATAGGTATCATGTATGATTAAAAACCGAGTGCCCTGTCAATTACAGGAAGTCACAGCATGCATAGTTATCAAAGGTACCTAACAACCTACTTAAGACTAAAATAAGGAACACAAATTATATAATAAAGGGAAATAAGAGCTGGGAAAAAGCTAGAGTAAGCATAAGTGGCGAATATTTTAAGTTATATCTAAATACAATAATTTTTAAATTCGTTTTGTAGTAGACGGGTCACTTGCATAATCACAATTGTCATAAAATGAGTATATACGTGATAATAGCATGTGAGAAAATCTTTTACCTACATTATATGATACTTTACACACATTTTATTAGAAATAATAAATCTAAATATTGTCTAAGGTTCTCAAGTGCATACATTCGAAAACGTAAGAGACATTCTCGATATCTACATACAAGGGTTTATAAATGTATCACTATTTTTAGCATGAAATGAAAAACAACATAATAGGGTTCTTATCGTCACACTTTTGGAACTATTATTAGATTTAACCAAAATGTATGTTGAATTAGAAAAAAAATATCCATGTGATCATGTAAGCAACATATCCTCGCTCACCCTTGGCAAAAATAAAACAATGTAATAGAACGCTCACTGTGCGATCCCGCCTTGAAATTGACCGGTGTTTTGGATGGATAATCCGAGAGGATAATATTTGACAAGGACATCATATTCTTAACTGGGAAGGCTGAATTGAATGTTATAGTGAGACTTGGCCCGCCACACACTTCCACCACGTTACCCCCAAGATCTAAAGGATTTAATATTAGCGTCATAACATGCAGATCCACCCCGTCCCGTCAAGATAGTCTCATTCATATTGTTTATGTTAAAACGTTTTTCTCGAGTGTCGGTGGAATTCTAATAGAGGCGGGCCGCACGTTCACCACAGGTGAAATGTACTGTCACGTCACCATTATTGTTCACAAACATTGAGAGCTCTATAAGTTCTTTTGACACATTAACCAATACTTACAAAATATAAATATTAACAGGGCTAAAAATTTGTCCTACCAACAGATAATTATGTGCACAAAATATAGTATGTAAGCTTCAGTGGGTAATTTTTACTGACTAACATAAGGCTACCCCGCGCGCCTACTGGCCGCGCTAATGCGTGTCATTTCAGCCGTACGTATAAGTGCGCAAATTGACTTTCTATTTGATTGTCATCGAATCAATCGATTCGCCGCTGCTCCGTCGGTGTGCGCCGACCTGTTCAATATGTTTTCAAACATTCCAAACCTATATTTAATATTAGCTTATTGCAAATATAGGTTTTGAATGTAAGATATATTATCCTATGTATTTCACTTACATACACACACTTGCGTGGTAACCGCCATACAACGTGTCAATGAAGTAATACAACAATTTAAAATAGTTTGTTAATAATGGAGAAGCACCGTTTTTAAACCGGGGCCGCTGTTAAAAATAATACCAAAAAGCATTACGATAGCTACATCACAATTTATTTAACTGTGTTGTCTCAAAAATTAAGCAAAGTGTACGCGCAACCTACGTGACGACACAGCTTAGTTATTAATTAATTAAAATTTTAAGTACAAAATATGGTTAATGAAACCAAGTGATTCGATTTCTAATTATTATTAAGATGCAGTTGGGTGGGATGTTTGAACGCACAACAGGAATATTTGAAGCGAAGTCACGATGTCTCGGCGGCGGCCATGGGAGTCGACGATATGGCGTCGACGCGGTGCTTTGGTAATCTAGCTTTATGAGCACTCGACACGTCACGGAGCTAAATCGCCAAAGAGCCGCGCCGCGCAGCTCCCGACGCGCACGCCGGCCGCCACCGCTCGCCACTGCTCGCATCTGCTCGCATCTGCTCGCCGACCCGCGACGGCCGTGCTGAGGCACGAGGCGGCTCCGAGACCTGCGCCACTCAGAGTCACCTAGTACCTGACACGGCCGCGCCGCACCGCCGCGAGCTGTCACGCTGCACTCGGGGGAGCCACACTCACCTCGCGAGTCGCGCATCCACGCGTGTTCGAGTAGCGCGGGCAGGTCGGCGCGGCGGCGCGCGTCCGGCCGCAGCGCGCGCCGCAGCAGCGCCAGCGCCGCCGCACCCAGCTTGCGCCACGGCCCGCCGCCCGGCGCCGGCGTCGCGCGGCCCGCCTCGCCCGCTGCGCACCACGCCGCGTAGCGCGCGTCCTCGGCCGCGGCGCGCTCCCACGGCAGCTCTGCGGACAGACGGCGGGTCACGCGGGACGCCCCCGCCGCCCGCCTCGCCTCGCCCGACGCTGACTCTGATCGGCGCGGAGGGCGCGACTCGTAACTTCGGTACCGTAACTTTAGGGTCTGCGAGCACGCCTACAGCTAGGATACCAAAGAGGCGAGCCACGCCGCAACTCGGTGCTCCTCTGGGCGGCTGGGCGGCTGGGCGGGCGGCCCGGACGGCGGCGGGGGCGGGCGCGCTACGCACCGCCGGCGAGCATGGCGAGCAGCACGAGCGCGGCGGCCCACAGGTCGGCGGGCGGCGCGCGGTAGGGGCGCTGCGCGGCGGCCAGCACCTCGGGCGCCGCGTACGGAACCGTGCCGCACACGCGCGACATCAGGCGCTCGCGGGACCCGTGCCTGCCCACACGTGCACTTTATTACACCCGCCGGCCGTGCCTCGTGCGCTCGGGCCGCGCCGATGCCACCGGCGAACGCTCACCTGAAGAGTGTGGCCATGCCGAAGTCGGAGATCTTGAGCTGGTCGTGGTGGTCGAGCAGCAGGTTCTCGGGCTTGATGTCGCGGTGCGCTACGCCGCGCGCGTGCAGGTACTGCACGCCGGCCAGCAGCTGCCGCCAGTAGCGCCGCGCGCTCTCCTCGCCCATGCCCACGTCCGGCTCTGCACACATCGAGCAACGCTCTCGCTGACTACACAACACTCGCTGGGGAGCAAACCGACTGGTAGTCTGCCTGCACCTACGCTTCATTTGGGGATATTTCATTATCACCTATGGCATATTGGACCCAATTATATTGATAGTTATCATAGTTAGACGCATTCTGTCATGGTTACACCGATGTCCTCGTGTTAAAGATTGACTCACGCTCATTAAATATATCCTATCGACGTGTTTACTTACGATGTACACGGGTGACAATAAATACTTTTATTTTCTCCTTTGAAGTAGGTGCTTTACAATGAAATTATTATATGCACATTATACATGGTATGATGGTATGGTATGAATATAGTATAGACATTAGTATATGTATACGTATATCTGCAGGTCGTAGCTCGTGCAGGATATTTCAAAAACTAAAGTCCATGCGTAGGTAGTCTCAGTCACAGATAGCGTTTTACAGTATTAACCCCCGTCACGAGTGCGGCACAGGTGTTATAAGTTTGAGGCCCATGTCTGGCTCTGTATCTGTCTGGGGCATTATTGTAGCTCGTAATGCTTGGAGACGATTTGAACGCGGTTTAATTTTATTCAATAGCTTGTTTAATTTGGATGGTTCCTAGCTATGTTTGGTGAAAATCTGTTCTGCCGTTGACAGATCATATGCTGTTTTCCTAGTTAGTGTAGGGATTTCTCAAACAATTGCTTCATTTATTTTACTTTTACTCTACTGACCGACATAAATGTGGCAAACTATAAATTGGATGGCACTGCAATCATATGAAAGCGTCGACCTGATCAGAACAATCAGCAATCAGAACAGTCTATAGACTACCCCAACTCCTCAAAAATGACGGCAGATGTGTCATGTTTAGTCTCAGTGAGTTGGCTCACGTGACCGAGACCTGATGATGGAGCAAGCTAGCCACAGGAACTCGGCTGAATTAAACCTAACAGGGTTGATTGATTTAAATGAAACTTAAAAAAAAAACACATCCTTTCATTTATTTCAACCATAAATGAGTCTGACATGTTTCATTGTCATTGTAATGGGACAAATAACAAACCGGAAATAAAGAAAGGACTTCAAAATCAACACTTACAGTAGCTGCAAAAAATGCACTACACTTTTAACGTAAATAATCTCTCAATTTAGCTGTTAATTTATAATCGTAAAAGACACACAAACATTTTCTTTGCTGAAATCAATTGAAGAGATTTTTTTAAATAATCCTATAAATCATGATTTTAATCAACCCCGTTTATAAGTTAGACCACCATTTAGTAAAAAAAATATTATTTTATGTAATTAATATTTTTTTCAGATTCTGTACCAAAATGGTAAAAACGGAACCCTCATAGTGCATCGCGGTCGCGTTCCGATCCGGTTGTAGTATTAAGGAAAAAATGTAATGACAATTTGTAAGTGCCCCCGTAGGCCTATACGAAATAAATGATTTGACTTTGACATCATTGTCCGTCTATCACACCTGATTATTTTAAATCATATTTTTTATCAACCCCGACCTAAGCCAACCGAATTTGAATTAAAATAAATTTAAAATTTAAAAAATCCCTGACGCAAAAACAAAGTTTAGTCATAAATAATATCCATTTATTCATTTACATGGGATTATTGATACTTAAGGCGTCGGAGACTGTTAAGTTAGACTCCCTATTTTATTTACTGAATGGGCCCCAACCCCTTTAGGGATCATGGAGTCATTTGAAAACGAATAAACATATATTTTTGACATTTTCAATGTTTGTTTTTACTGGGGTTCTTTAATTTTTTTATATTATGTGAACTCAAATTTAATAACACTCACATGCATTAAAATCTAGGAAGCTAGCTTGGTGCGTTGTGCATAAGTTCTCCCATTTACAGTAAGATGTTTTAAAAGTAAATAGTAGAATTAGGATTAGTTGACTTTAAAATTCAGATGCTAAAAAATGCAGTACATATCAGCTGAGTATCCGGGCGAGTCTGATTAAATTTTGCCATTGTAACAATAGAAATTAGTGAATTTATATCAAATAAGTGTATATCACATACTGGCTTGACATGATTTCACAACTAGTAGTGTCTGCGACTTTGTGTGCTTGGAGTTCAGTTGTTTGTTGATCTGGTTATAAGTTATCACAACCTTCAGTAAAAACTGTATCTCGAAATCTATTTACACTATTTCTAATATAATAATTATTTGGATGTTCATCTTGTTATATAAGCTACCACTTCACCAAGTTTTGTTAAAATCTGCCAAGCAGTGATTGGTAATCCGACAAGAACCCATCCATTTCCTGAGAAATTATGTAGGTATGCCTAATGTTGACTTGTTGGTTGAAGTTATACCCAACCAAGTTTCATAAAAATCTCTCAGAAAGTAGTTTTTCTGTGATGCGCGAAATGACAGATTTGGCTTCTTTTTCTTCCAAATATTGTTCAGATACGACAGGTTATTATGCTTTAATAACAAGCTTAAAATATTTTTTTTACGCTGGTGAATGGATTTCTTGGAGCAAATTGGAAAAACCACTTGCACAGTCACAACTAAACAATGCTTGTATTATACCTATATGGGTATTTAACTATGGTGTAGAGCAAATCCGAGATCCTAATCTTAGAGCCAAGAAGAATCACTTTACTCACCTATACGGTCAAAGAGCTCGCCTCCCTGCGCGTACTCGAGGAACATATAGTGCAGGCCCTGGTGCGTGCGCTCGCCGAGGCAGCGCAGCACGTGGCGGTGGCGCAGCGCGCGGTGCAGCGCAGCCTCGCGCGCCGCGCCGGCCTCGCCCGCCTCCCCCGCGCCCGCACCCCCGCCTCGCACCACCTTCAGCGCCACCGCTGCGCCCGTGCGCGCGTGCACCAGCAGCCGGACCCTGCGCCGAGACGAGACGCACCGCGTCGTGTCATGTCGCGAGCCGTGCGCTAATTGCACAAAGGTTCGCGCCGAAAATGCGAGCCAGTCGCGGAACGAGCCAAGGCGGCGCGGCGGCGGCGGTGACCGCGCGAGGTGGATAAACTTTCAAGGATGCGCCGGCCGCCGTGACTCGCTCGCGCCACGTTTTTTTTCTCCCCGAATTGCAGTGTCGATCTAGTTCCGCGTTCGCTCGGCTCAGCCCCGTCCCGACTATCGCACATCATGAAACCGTGAAAACACCGAAGGTTTTATTTCGCGTATATGTAGGTACTTACACCAAAATGTCACCGAAACTGGGGACGTTTAGCATTGCCTAGGGACGATGAATAAAAGAGAAAGAGAAGCCTTTAATTATGTAGAAAAATACCTACCCAATCTAATTCTAAATACCTCCTCACTCGTCGGCCTAGAGGCCTGCCGTCGGGCATCGCAACGGCAGCTCCTTCCTATAGAATATTTGATCTTTCCTATTATTATAGGTACTAACATGGTGTATAAAATTTGGTCAAAGCAGTAGTCAGAGACGCTAGCGGAATCAACAGGGCGACTGGTTAAGCAAAGACATGCCTGTCCCTGGGGTTTTCAGATAAAAACTAATGAATGATTAACCATCATTAGTCATTACAATTACAAGAACTAGCTCCAATAGAAATGTGTTAAATAGTGTGTAAAAATAAGCACGAGTGTATAAAGAGCAGATACCTGTCCCTTATGTTACTATAGCAGTAATATCAGCTCACATAGGTAGGTACTATGTATACTTATATTTTTTATAATGTATCTAAATACATTCACAATCTGACACAATGTACCTACAGAGTTATCATACCAATTGGCTCGCCCTAATTCTGTTGGAAGTAAACTTTTCCACATATTATGCTGCCATTGTCAGGTTCTTCTTTTTTGCCAAGTTGGTGTATGCAAACACATTTTTTCTAGTTGTGTATGATTTTGTTATATTTTTTTTAATATAATTAATAGCTTCTGCTTATCCACTATGTGCGGCGCAGTGCAGGGTGTGACTGTGATAGAAAACCAAATTTATCTTACTCGCCGTAAGCGCCTTCCCCCAGCACCTGTGCGACGAGCCATCCCTCGACGAACTCGCCGCCGGCAGCGATCGCGCCGCCTGACGGCTCCGTCATCTGCAACATCGCCGTACCGTCAGCTCAACGCCCGAACTCAAGTCCACGAGAATGCGGCAGCGCCCCGCAGCCGACGCCAGACATGACCACGCCGCCGGCTACCGACATCACCCATATTTTCGGACTAATTGATATAAATATAAAAAATACGTAATGGTACACTCGTATCCCCGGGTCTTGGTGGCTTTAATGCCAAAAATCCGGCCGATCGACTGTAATCTAGCGATAAAATCGCTTTAAATGGCGGAAGGCACGTGGAGATGTGCGAACAAAGCGAAAGCCGAACGGCGCCGCCGCCTGTCTGTCGTTGACTCGCCAGACTCGCCACACAATGCGATAACGGTAATTACTCTTCCGAAATTGCAAAAATTTGCATGATGTCGTCTATATGCAAATATATAATCGTTAATAAGGTAAAACAAAATAAAATTAATAACTACAAATCGTACTAACCTTTTCGAAAAGATCAATGGATTACACCATTTTGCCATTTTCTTTTCTTCAATCCAATCAACGCACGCAAGTCGCAGCACGTCGTTCGTTCGTTCATTTCATTCTGTCCTCCTCCCTCCCGGCCTTCCCTTCCACCGGGCAACTTTTTTGTTTTAATTATAATATGATAAATATACAGCTTTGGGTTCTAGCCTTTTGTAGCCTCTAAACTAAATCAAAGAACAATTTCAATTTAAATATGAAACAGAATCAGGTGATTGTTTAATTGAGAGAGACAAAACGATAAGGAAGAATGAATCGCACGGCAACTGTATATTTTTAGGGTTCCGGAATCAACTGACACTGCGCTGACACTGCGACATAGTTTCTTAACTATGCAGATGTCAACGTTTTTTTCATTTAATGTCCTATGTGTTGTTCCTAATAAATTTATTTTAAATTTAATTTTTTTTTTTAAACTAGGTACCTTATTTTCACCAGGTCCGTCTGTTCATCTGTCCGTCCGTCCGCCTGTCCGATAAGTTATGCATAAGTGTCATCGTTCTTGTACCCTAATATCTGGACAACCCCAGCCCCCTATCACCGTGGCTGACGGGCTGCGGGGTTTCGAGAAATGAGCAAACAGCTATCGCTGTCCCTTTTTGTCACATGGCATTAGTAGCACAGGTAGAGAGTAGATAGAGAATTTAGTTCAACTTTTTAGTTGGGACCGCTTGCTGTAAGCAATTCCAAAAATCAAAAAGAAAGTTCTATTATAGCCAATAAAACATTTCTGATGCACGCTTTGATAACCACACATTGGCTTGCACCAGTGTTCGGAGCCGTACGATAATTATCGTACATGTGCGATAATTTTAAAACTACGTACGATGTACGATGGTACACTATTATCGTACCCAGATTGTACGATAATTTCCATGATCATGCAAATTTTGATAATTACACTGATAGTCAGTAGCCCAATAACAATTGTTTTTTGCTGTCAGCGCCATCTATTGGCTCCTTTCATTTTTAGGAATATATGCTGCCGCTCTATCCTTTTATTTAACACTAGCTGTTGCCCGCGACTTCGTCCGCGTGGTATTTAACAAAGACAACCGTTGACAACAGCCTGCTCGCCCATTCTGAGCCCGCGGGACGCATTGCAGGTTGTTGCTAACATACTTAATCAGGCGCTGCGCTGCAACATTGGTTTTAATTTTTTTTCGTGAGATCCTATTTTTTTTTCTAAAATAAAAGTAGCGTAAGTTACTCCTTGTTACATCAGCTATCTGCCAGTGAAAGTCCCGTCAAAATCGGTCCAGCCATTTCAGAGATTAGCCGGAACAAACAGACAGACAGACAGACAGACGGACAGACAGATAAAAATTTTAAAAAATGTTGTTTCGGTATAGGTAACGTGTATACATTCAAATGCACTTAGTAAAAAGCGGTTATTTTAATATTACAAACAGACACTCCAATTTTCTCTTTCTTTACGAAATGAGATGCGATGAATTAAAATGGATATTCATATGGCCTCACCCACGACTTAGTAGGTATTTTGCCAATGTCAAGTAATTAATAGCAATAACACATTAATAAAATTGTGGGTGAGTGAGGCTATATTCATATCCATTTTATTTAATCGCATTTCATTTCGTAAAGAAGGAAGGAATTAAATTCACAGACTAATAAGAGAACTAGTTTATTAAATTCGATTTATCCATTTGGTCTCTAGTTCACAACAAGCGAATAAACATACATACATAGGCTTATAAACACATTATCCTTTCTTGAGTCACGCAGATTTTTAGAAAATAATAAAATTTTTGTTCAACTTCCCGTCAAAAAGCCAAGAGCAAGGTTAGCCAGAATGATTCTTGGTTGAGGGTTGACGAAGACCAACCATAGACTAAAGGATAAGGATGACTCACTCATCACTCATCACTCATCAATTCATTCGCCATTGATTATTATTTACCTATTTTATTAGAAAAATAAGGTGTATTTTGCGTATCTAAACTGATTTGAAGCGCGAATAAAATTGATTCAATTTATTAGAAAAACATGGTAAATACTACATACCTAGTATGTATATATATATACATTATTTTTTATTTATAGATAACATTTTACTCTTTCGTTTCAGGCTGGATATTCCGAAGATCAATTGGCAGGTGAATATTGTTTTTTGTACCTATTATATACACATACTCTATTAATGAAGAAATTAACTCAACGCGAACGAAGGGTGATAGGTAAGGTAGCGTAACACAACAATTTATGTGATCGCGACCAGTGGGGAGTCGCCGTGTGGCGCAGTCTGAGTCATCAATGTCAATCAACGAGTTACCGAAAGCGGTGGAGGTTGCACGCGCCCTAGTTTCCTTATAAGGCTCGTGTTTTACGCGATCCAGGTGGCGCGTGCGCGACAGTGCGCCGCCGCCCGCCCGCCGTGCAACATGTTCATGTACGAGCCGCCCACGCTCAAGCTCACCTCCGTCGAAGGTGCAACTCTTCACTATATTCACAACTGTTTACGTATTACCCACATAAACCCTTGATTTTATTGTTAATTTACTTGATTACCTGATTATCTCTACAGAGTTCCAGGAAGCTTTCCAGTTATTTGATTCCCGCGGTGATGGCAAGATTCATGTCGCGCAGATTGGAGATGCGCTGAGAGCTCTCGGCCAAAACCCTACAGAGTCTGATGTAAAGAAGTGCACATTACACCTGAAGCCTGATGAGAGAATATCTTTCGAAGTGTTTTTACCCATTTATCAGGTATGAAATTGTGATTAACTTAACAGTTATAAGAATAGAATAAGTTCACTGTCTAGACCTTGGATAGTAAGCTACCACAGTGTGTAGAACTCCTGTGGCTCCTAAGTACACTTTACTTACAGTTAACTTCTATAGTTAAACTGTTATAAATGAATGCCTGCACCAATGATCTGAGCATAGGTCATGCGGCACATTGTACCTGGTAGTATCTGGTTTATGCATGTGTATATTTGACAAAAAATTTCGAGTGTCTGTGGATGGCCAAATCCAAAACTATAAGGAATAGTGAAAAATGCTTAAGGACTCTTGAAACTGATTTTGATGAAAACTAAAATTTATTAGAATATTGGTAAAATAATTTACCTAGCAGGAATTAAACCCATTGATTTCCAAAAAAAAAACAACATATTGTCTCATTGCAACATCTGATAATATTGCTAATAACAATAAAGTACTGGGAAAAAAACGCACTTTAAATTCACCTGTATATTGAAATTTGGCCTTGGTTGGGAGTTAATGATATAGCCTCCCGTCTGTTATATGGTACTCATGATACAAGTGTTGCTTACTGGGACTCTATGACTAGTATATTTGGTTAATAAATCAAAAAGTATGTTAGTATTATCAATTATAAAAAAAATACCTGTTGGAATATTTGTAATCAGGCTATCTCAAAAGCGCGCAGCGGTGACACTGCCAATGATTTCATCGAGGGGCTGCGCCACTTTGACAAGGACGGCAACGGCTTCATCTCGTCGGCCGAGCTACGCCACCTGCTGTCCACGCTCGGCGAGAAGCTCAGTGATGACGAGGTGAGCGGCCAACCCTGAACACCCTACATTGAATACCTACTCTATTGCTGAGAAAAATATTAACAGTGTTTAAATGTTATGCTGACCATGTAGTTTATACAGCGGTAAGACTTCTGGGCCAATCGGGGTGTGCTTGTCATACTAATTTAATACATCAACAATTTTTTGTTTGGGTGTGTAAGGGCCTTTGTAGACTAGTCCATATCCACATATCGTGTATCCTTTTTTATATATATACTTTCAATCTGTTGAAATTATGTCGGTTAAAACACACACATACACAATAAACGTCCTAATAACAACAACCTAGAATTAAGACTAATATAATAATGTATCTTGTTTGAGCGCCATCTATCGAGGCAATTAGTATTTATGAACGACCCGAATGTGGAAGCTCTAACTATTTAGTTTGGCTGAGGTATAAGCAGTTGCTAGACTTCCGATCCTAACTAACCCTATCCTAATTAATTATTATCGGATGAAATTGGATAATGTGTAGGGCTGTCAGACGTCTTACATCCGAACTTTATAATTACTATAACGACATCGGAAGGTGTCATGAATCAAGTGCGAGATTATTCCTAAGCTAGCCATACACTTTATTGTCTACATATTTAGACATTTTGTATAGAGAATCGGATATTTTAAACACCGCCCGCTAGAGGCGCTGTTCAATTATACGGTATCTTACGAATATTCTCGCACTTGACGTGCACATCCTAAATCGGAAAAAAAAACTTTTGCCTGATATATTTATTTAATATACTGAAATAATAATACCAGCCCTTTTAACGTCCCACTATTAGGTACGGGCCTCCCTTCAATGCGAGGGGGTTTAGGCCATAGTCCACCACGTTGGCCCAGTGTGGGTTGGCGGACTTGACACGTCTTTCAAGGGGTGCTCTCAGACATGCAGGTTTCCTCGGGATGTTTTCATTCTCCGTTTAGCAAGTGATAACCATGGTTGAAAATGAAATTCGCACATGAAATCCAGAAATCCCAAAGGTGCGAGTCGGGGTTTGAACCTGCGATCCTCGTTACTGAGGCAAGCGTTCTATCAACTTGGCTATCACTGCTTTTTGATACTGAAATAAAACAATCTAAATCGCCATCCTACGTACTAATTGGACAGTAGAAAATATAAAGCTAATGAAATGAAATAATTGAATGAAACGAACGAATGAATTGTTTCAACGGGTGCGTTCGTAACCATCATTCTTGAGTTCGGCTACATCCCACGGTTAGACTCTTAAACTACAAAAAATACCTAAAATTCTTCATGTTTGTTTTTAGTTCTCAAAACATCCATTGTAATATTAATTTTTTGCCCGGGAGTCAAATGATTACCCAGAATCGTGATATAAATACCTAATCTGGTACCCTGACTAATAATTAGGAAGCGTTGCACAGAAACTGCGGAAAGAAGGATTCCGATTTAGGATATCCTACAAATTAGCTAGGATCGGAAGGTGGAGCGCCCGTCATATATTGACACATACCAGTTGCACGCTGGAACGTCAACTTGCCTGATTGATGATATTACATGTGTGTGTGTGTGTGTGTGTGTAACATGAGCATGTGTGCGCGCGCAGGTGGAGCAGCTGCTGCAGGGGCAGGAGGACTCGCAGGGCAACATCAACTACGAGAACTTCGTGCACCTTATCATGCAGGGCTGAGCTGGCCGCGCACAGCACACAACCGCTCATTGTATCCGACGGTTTTATTACAATAACTATCTAGCTGTTAAGTATAATATTATGATTGTTTGATCGTGTCGGCGCCGGCGCGGGCGCGTGGAGTCTGAGACGCGGGCGCAGACGCAGGCACGCGCGGCGGCTGCACGCGTCCATACTAAATGTACAGACTGTTCTTGTAACTCGCGATTCCATTATAATACATATTCCTGTTCAGTATATTCCAAAATTTATATAAGTACGTATAAGAATATTTGTACAGAAAAATATAATAAATTATTATTATTATTCAGCGTTATTATATCGTCTACAGTCTGGCCCCGAAAAAAAAATACAATGAGATTACAAAACATTTTTCAGAATAAGAATAACTTATTTAAAATAACATGCATTTCACAATGGAGTTCAGCAGAGTAGCTCCTAAACCAAGTCGATGCTTGTATCTGGGGAGCCGCCGTGTAGCGAGATAAAATAATGAAAACAGAACGGATGGGTGTACTAGATCGGTGATATGTAGCAGTAGGTATTTGAAATGCATTCAAACTGAATACTTATTTTTCTTACTCATGTAGGCCAAGAATGACTTATTCATAGTTAGAATCTAGGTAGATACCACCGATTCGGAACATCGGTTCCACTTAAAAAAGCATGGGAGAAACTGAATGGTTCCTTTTTAAAAAGAAATGGTCGGTATAGAAGCCTAGGAACAGCAACGCTATGTAAACAGGAAACGCCATTGTCACAATACTTACTAGAATGGCCTCACGTATCATCCTTGCTCGGAATCGGTGGTCTTTTGCGAGGATCTGTGGTTGATCAAATCTCATGTAATGTCGGGTGCGATCCTGTAATGTTCATAGATTGCAGACTTCATGGAGCGCCGGTGTTTAACGTGCACCACAGATCCTCGCAAAAGAACACCGATTCCAACCAAGGATGATACGTGAGGCCATTAAAATGAAAAAAAAACATCCTAATTTCTAAAGAGAAGATGGCTGGGTGCTATCGCCGACTTGGGAAATCCAAAACCAACCGCACCATTGCAAGATCTCAACACACAGTGAGCACTTTCTGCATAGATCGGACCGCAAACAACAACTAAATATGAGGGTACCCCAGTTCAAACTTTGACACTAGGACGTCAAACACCTCAGTCCTCCCGTGACCATGGTTGCTGTAAAGCAGCCGAACGTCGGGAACGTAAAAAAACATAATAATAAACGCAATAAAATCCGTAAGATTAGTATTTTTTTTATTTCGATGTATAATAAGAAATATAAATATAAGAAATCAATATTATGTATACATATAAATATCGTCAGACGAACACACCAACTATATATACGGTCTGGTACTATGGGTACCGTACAATGGACTGGGGGGCGAACCCAGTACATATTACTTATATAGATATTAAACATCCACGACTTGGGTACAAACAATCGTGCTCAACACACAAACATAAAGTTTGTCCCTACCTGGATTCGAACCCGGGTCCCTCGGCATAGAAAGCAGGGTCACTACCAACTGCGCTAATCGGACTGCCAAGAAACAGCATAGGCCTATTTTATGTGTTACCTATTTTGAAATACAATCGTAGCTTCTCGTGGAAAGCCCGGGCGGGTCGCTCGGGATTTAATTGGAACTAAACAATTTTGTTTAGTTTTGTTGTATTTTGAAGATGGCCGGTGGCCCTTCGGTTGGGGCTGCCCGGAGCCCATGCTATCGCCCGCCTGCGGCCTGGCCCTATAGAGAACAAACAACGCGACGCTGCCTCATTACCGACGACGTCAATATTAATGCAATGTTGATACACAACAAACAAACCTATCATACCTACTTCATTACTTCGACACATCCATAATTATTCCCAGACAATATCTTTTGTGAATAATTACGTCACAAGCGCTTATCTACATAGTCGAAAGAGTGAACCGTAGCGAAGCGGGAATTAGCGGCGCTTCCTGCCGGCCGCCTGCGCGTGCCTTTGTTCGCGGCCGCGGCGTCTCGGCCCGGCTCGGCCGCAGGCGCAGGTGCGGCAAAGTAGATCGCGGACGGACAGTTGCCGCCGAGTCGGAGGGGTCAATCAGTCCCGCGCCTCGCATCGGGCCGGTCGCGAATGGCGCTAACGCGAGCCTACAGGCCGGCGAGCATGCGCGTGCGCGCGCGGGCGAGCGCGGCGTGCGGCGCGTGGGCGCTGCTGGCGGCGGCGGCGGCGGCGCTGGCGGGCGCTTCGCTGCTGCCGCTCGACGTGGAGCGTCTGCACGCCAGCGTCGGCGGCTTCGCGGTCATGAACTGCCACCTCGACTTCCCCTTTGGCAATGAAATACCTTATCACTTGCAATGGGACAAGGACGTAAGTTCGTTTCGTTATCCATTGCCCTCGATCAACCCGCCTTTCATTCCCTTTATAAGTAATCCAGAATCAGAAAAAATAGCATGTTAACCATTACAAGTATCTACATATGAATCGTTTCTTTATCGCCTGTTCGGAATGCCCATCCTACTTAAGGAGAAGAATGGAGAAGAAACTCCATGGTTGCTCTTTTTATAAGGTTATACATTTTGTGTAGTAGGCACATTGTTATGGGAATATGAGAGGGGAACAATGTAGGAATGGCTAGGCAGACTAGAATTTGGTAGTCAAAAAGTACGAATCCTAAAGTATACAGGTTAGGTTGACTATTAATATTACAAGGTGAAGTAGAAGGTATGATTAGGAACATTTCATCTACATTACTTTTGTAAATAAGGATAACAAGGAACAATCCTTAAAACTAGCTGCCTGAATTCGATTAGTTCACCGCTGCTTCGTGTTCACTCTTTCCACTGGTTTGCCAATGTCAACTTCAAGTACAGGTATCGCAAGTCGTAGTTCCAATTGCACCCCGCGATATCGCGTCAAAAGTAAGTTAAGTGGAATAAACCTGTCGTGTTTCACTTGTAATGTTATCGTTCGGGTTTAGATTATTATTACTAGTGGTTAAGAAAAAATCCATTAGTGAGCCTACTTATATACGTACTGTATATTATATACAGTACGTATATAAGTAGGCTCACTAATGGATTTTTAACGATGGCGTCATGGCGTATGTACGCAGAAGTTCTGAAAATACCGTCAGTCGGCGTGGGCACAAAAAACCCGGGTACCACTCCGCTTGCGCCGCGCCATTGTGTCCCCCTCACCTAATCATTGTCGGCAACAAACCGCACCTACTCGTGAGACACCACCGCAATACCTGCGCGAATACCACGAGCGCCACACCCGTCTGCGCCGGCGCGGCGGGCGCTGGCGCCGCCGCGCCTTTGCCCGATAATTGCAACTCCAGCTGCGTGCCCAGAACACAATTACCAGGTACCTGTATGAATTGTACGTTTTCATTGCTTGTTGAGAACCGTCTGCGCCCACCATATGCGGCGGGAGCCGACTGGGCTTGAGGTATCAGGGAACGGTTGTGTTATAGATACTCTGTGCCTTGACACAAACTTTACCTATCTTAGTGTAGCTTACCTTTTACTTTACCTTAGTGTAGGCACCTTCTTATATGTTCTACTATACTTATAAGTTCTTTGATATCCCGCTAGATCTCATTCCACTCTACTATGAAAAAAAACGAATATTCCTTTGATTGTGCGTTATTCACATCACCTCTGATCCAGTTGCGTTGCGACCTAGCTAGTTAACTAGCTTAATAAAGCACCTACTTACTGCGGCTAACGACGGTCTAGGTATGCAGTGCGCGAGATGAGTTAGACACGATAGCATCGCGGACACCGCCCGCTCCCGCGCCGCTTATATTGTTAATTTAACTTGGGTACTTAATTAAGTAGGTCTTTAAAATGTATACTAATGCCAGCATGAAATCTCGCCAAAGGAAATTTAGAGAGGTGGCTGTCGATAGCGACGTTACGACGAAGATGGACGGCTCGTACAGTTCCCGGGACCAGCGCAGTGGGCGGTGAGCCCGAGCAGCCGGGCAATCTCGTTTACTTAGATATATTTATATTAGATGCGGAATGTATAGGTACTCGTATGTATAAGGCGTAACAATAATAGTGTAAAATATTTTATTAGGGCCAACAGTAGCATGTATAAAATAATTGTGTAACTGATACCTACTTGATTTTTTTCAAACAAGGTGAAGCAGTAGCGTTTGTCCGAGTGCTCAGTACAGGGTGTCATGTTTTAAATGTCTAATAATTAAATGTATTTCTTTGGGAATGTTATCTTTATAACCTACTGTTGGCCCTGTTAAAATATGGTTCACTATTATAACCTACTGTTGGCCCTGTTCAAATATGGTTCACTATTATAACCTACTGTTGGCCCTGTTAAAATATGGTTCACTATTATAACCTACTGTTGGCCCTGTTAAAATATGGTTCACTATTATAGTTACACCTAATATATGTAGGGCAGAAGAATAGTTGCGCATAGGTACAAGTGCATCGTGTCCACAATCCACATATTAAGTGGTTGCGCGATGCGCGTGGGAGCTGTCAATTGGGTACTTGTGCCACTCCATGCACATTAGCGCAGGGAGCGGAGGCAGGCGGGCGGCGGCGCGGCGGCGGCGCGGCGGCGGCGGCCTGCACGTGGCGAGTGGCGGGCCACCGTTTATTTTGACGGCCTTTGATTTATCTTAGCGCTGTGTGTCACCTAATCGTGCTGGGCCAATTGTACTTATTGCCATATCCAACTGTCTTATAAGTAGCGTTAGGTAAGTACGAGGCATGCCTTTTAAGTTTTGTCGTTTGAAGAAAAAAACACAACTAGAACCTTATAGTACTTTTTATTGTTTTTCAAAGTATTCACCACGTAGCTTAATACACTTTTCCATTCGCTCAAACCAGTTATTATAACATTTATTCCACTCTAAAGTGGGGGTGTTCAAAATGGCTGACTTGAAAGCGTCGACTGCTTCTTCACCGGACTGGAACCTTTGACCACGAAGACTTCTTAATTTTAGGAAATGTAAAGAAATCGTTAGGGCTTAGGTCAGGACTGTATGGAGGATGGTCAAGAATTTCTACTTTTTCCTGCTTCAAATACTCAATCGTTTGACGAGCGCTGTGTGAGCTTGCGTTGTCGTGGTGCAGGATGATGCGCCGCTTTGAGTTAGATTTTCGAAGTTCGGCGATGATTTGTGGTAAACAAACTGTGGTATACCACTCTGCGTTAACCGTTCTACGATCTTCAAGTGCAATAGTCGCAACATGGCCGGTTTTTCCAACGAACGTGGCCACCATCTTCTTTGAAGTGCTTCGAGAACGAACAACTTTAGTCGGCTTTGGCTCGTCTTGAAAGACCCAGATTGTAGATTGTTGTTTGGAATCAGGATCGTAGGCATAGATCCAAGATTCGTCACCACTGATGATATCGTAGACGTGATTTGACTCTCCTCGGTTGAACCTTTGCAGAGTTTTCTTACACCATCTGACGCGGGCCGCCTTGTGATCGTCGGAAAGCAGATGCGGTATCCAACGGCAAACTAGCTTTCTCACACCAAGCGCTTCATGCAAGATCTTCTGAATGGTTGTCCCTGAGATGCCTAATAGAGCCTCTATCTCTCGATACGTCACATGACGATCTTCGAGAATTAGTTGTTTCACAGCAATGATGTTATCTTCAGTGAAGGCGGATTTTGGGCGTCCTTCGCGAGATTTGTCACTAACACTAGTATGTCCACGCTGGAATTCTAAATACCAGCGTTCGACAGTCCGCAGACATGGGGCTTCATCACTGAACACAGATGTTAGCTCTTCAAAACACTGAAGCCGTGACAGGCCTCTTCTAAAGTTGTAGAAAATTATTGCACGAACATTTTCCTTAGAAATATTCATTTTCGTACGTAACCTGACAGATTCCAATCGACGCTGTGACTAAACAATAGCATTAATCCTAATACTTTCAACTGTTTTGAGATTCAAAATTTAAACACATTTGAATATAGAACAGTTCCAAATTCAAAATTGCCGGGAAATATGGAAACGACAGAACTTAAAAGGCATGCCTCGTAGTAAGTAAACACCCTCCATCTATAACAATCTATGCTACGCATATATCCCCCTCGCATTGAGGAGGCCTGTGCCCAACAGCGGGACATTGAAAGGGCAAATAAGAAAATGCATTATCGTCCACTTCGATAACCCGCCGAGCTGCCGAGCTACCCACTGCGTCGTGCATCGGTCGGGCGTCGGGCGGCGCGGGCACATTCCCTTACCCTTCGCAGTGTTTGTACGTAGCAGTCCACAATGTGACAGATCAGATAAATAATATTAAGACTGTATGTATCGCTATCCTCATAGGTAATATTCACCCAAACGAGACGCATATTAATCTAAAATGGCGCAGATCGTGTGGTGAGCAGCAGCACCTACAAACGCTGCACTGCATCCGGTATCTGAATGAGAGTACTAGCGGAGTACGGAAGAAAACGTTTAATAAGTTAACTTTGTATTGTAAGTTACGTGAACACATTATGTAGATACCTACAATGTACATTTTAGCATCAACATCCCACGCCTTCGTGACGTGACAGTACACTTAAGTGTAGTCGATCGCGCTGCTATATGTAGTTGTTCCAGGAGGTGCGCCCCCACTTGCTACGTCACTCGTCATTCGCGAGAAGTAACCCAGTGGTGGGTACAATACAATAAGAGTATGTCATATACCTACTCTATAGGCGGGGCGTCCTTGTCGGCGCAATCTGCGCGCGAGTGTGCGACCCATTCACTACAACTATCCCTTTGCGCAGTGTGTCAGCCCGCGCGCACGTGTTCATTCGTATGTGAGCAAGCCGCCCACTTTATTAATTATGTTGATAGCGGGTGCGGGAATGTAAAAACAGTATTGAATAAACAAAGAGTAGGTATTGCCCTTTGATTTATGACAGTGTGTCCGCTCGGAGGAACAAGAAGCAGTGGGTACCCCATCAACAAATAAGAGGCACTGTCAAAGTTGGTGTACTTTTAGTACGTATCTAGTCATACTATAGCTATGCCTACCTTGTAATTTTGATTTACATCTAAAACTAGTTTTTCTCCATTTGGTATGTTATGTCTGAATTAGGTTCAGTATAGTATAAATAGGACATCCTAGATCCATTCATAGATATTTCTCTCTCTGTATCAGCAACGTAGGTGTGGTAAAAAAATTAACTACATTACGTTAGTGAATAAGAATTATTTGATGTTTTTGTGTGTGGTGTATGTGTGATAGGTGAAGGAAGGTCAGTGTAGAAGCATCGCCGTTGTGCATGGTATCGGCAGGGCGAGACGATATTCTCGTGGTACAGCGGCGACGGGCAGCCGCGCGTGGCGGACCGGTGGGGCGGGCGCGTGCGGCGGCTCGGCGCCGGGCGCGCCGGTCTGGGCCGCGGCTCCATCAACGTGAGCGCCGTGCGCGAGACCGACGCCGGCCTCTACCGCTGCCGCGTCACCTTCCCCAACCGCTCGCCGCCCGCGCGCAACAACGGCACCTTCTACTACCTCGACGTCGACGGTGAGCTTCGCCTACTCTCGACGCGCCCCGCCGCCGCCTCGAGTCCCGCCCCGTGCCACGTCCACTAATAACGCTCATGGCTGTTATCGGTTTTCAGGCGGTAATCTGATAGTGACCCCTCCGATGAACGTGACGGTGCTGGAGGGTGCGCGCGCAGAGCTGGAGTGCCTACCGAAGCACGCCGAGTCGGTGGTGGAGTGGTTCCGCGAGGGTGCAGCCCTGGGCGCTCTGCCTGAGCTGGCGCAGCGCAGCGAGCTGCCGCGCAATGGCAGCCTCGTGATCCGCGCCGCCGCCAGCGCCGACCCCGGCGAGTACCAGTGCCGCGTGCGCGCGCCCGACGGCCAGCTGCAGAGCGCCAGCGCCTTCCTCGACGTGCACTGTCAGTCGCACTACATACCTATACCTAGATATATGCAAACAAATACAACAAAATTACACTTTTGTCATTTTATTAACAGCACTTGGTATACAAATAAACCACAATATTTATTCTGACACTTGAGTAAATCAGTTGACCGCAAGTACACCTGTCGTTTCAGACAAAGCGAAGGTGGTGTACTCGCCGAAGGAGCGCCATCTACCGTACGGGAAGCCGGCGAGTCTCGACTGCCACTTCAATGCAAACCCGCCGCTCACCAACCTGCGCTGGGAGAAGGATGGCTTCCTATTCGACCCGTACAACGTGCCCGGCGTGTTCTACAGCAGGAACGGAAGTCTGCTCTTCAACCAGGTAAGCCGCCGACGACCACACGACCGTCAACCGTCGCTTCGGCGATCGCGCTCGGCTGGCGGCCGTTGCTCACTAGCGTGCGTGATTCCAGGTAGACGAGTCCCACGAGGGTGAGTACTCGTGCACGCCGTACAACGCGCTGGGCTCGGAAGGTCCTTCGCCGGGCGTGCGCGTGCGCGTGCAGCGGCCGCCCGCGCTGGCGGCGCGCCCGCAGCCGCTGTACGTTGCGCGCCTGGGCGCTGCGCTCACGCTGCCCTGCGCCGCCGCCGCGCCGCTCGCGCCCGCCCGCCCCGCCGTCGCCTGGAGCCGGGTACGCCTCCCGCCCCCGCGGCCCTCCAGTCGACCTCCGATCCGCACGATGACGTCCGACTCGTTCGCAGAAGGATGGGAGCGAGCTGCCGCCCGGCCGGCACAGCCTCGACGACGGCAACCTGACGATCGTGGACGTCGCGGAGGAGGATCGCGGCGTGTACGTGTGCACCGTCAGCAACGAGGCGGCCGCCGTCGCCGTGGAGAGCGAGCTGCTGGTCGAGAACGTGCCGCCGCGCGCCCCCTACAACCTCACCGTGCGCCCCTCCCGCGACGCGCTGCATCTGTCCTGGGTGCCCGGTGAGCCTTCTGTTAGGCGCGCGTCTAGACCACGCACTCGTTTCGATCTGACCTAACACTCTTCCCCAGGTCACAACGGCCTCGAGGTGGACTATGACGTCTGGTATCGCGAGCGCACCGTGAGCGAGTGGCGCACCATGAAGATTTTGACTCGCGGCGTGACCGAGGCGACTCTGGTGGGGCTGCGGCCGGGCACTGAGTATGAGCTCCGAGTGCTGTCGCAGGATCTGATCGGCGACGGGCTCTTCAGCAAGCCCGTCTTCAGTAGAACGCTCGGAGGAGATCGCGCGCCCGACCTCACCCGCGAGGCGGCGCCGGAGTCGGGCTCGGCGCCGACGACTCCCCCTGCCCTCGCGGGCCTCGAGGCCGGCGGCGACGAGCTCGCGCACGCGGCAGCCGCCACCGAGCCGGCGGCGGCGGCGGCGGAGGTGGCGGAGGCGGGCGGCGGCGGAGAGCTCGAGGTGTCCGTGCGGCTCATCGACGAGGGCGCGCTCGTGCGCTGGCGGCGGCGCGCGGGCGACGCGTCGCGCTGCACGCTGCGCTGGTACGAGGGCGCCGCGCCCGGCGCGCGCCTGCTGGCCACCGGCCATACGCACCACGACTACATGCTCGGTAGGTATAGCGCGTGCTCGAGAATCGCGACACCCATCTTGTAATTACCGTTACCATGATCGCCGATCGCGTCGACAGTGAGCGGCGCGGAGGAGGGCGCGCGCTACTGGGCGCGCGTGCAGTGCGCGAGCGGCGCGCGCGGCGGCGCAGCGCTGCGCGTGCCGGAGTACGCGCGGCTGCGCGGCGTGGCGGCGGGCTGCGCGGCGGCCGCGCTGCTGCTGGCGGCGCTGGCGGGCGCGCTGTACGCGGCGCGGCGCCGCCTGTTCCCGCGGTGCGCGGCGCGGGTGGACAAGCGCGCGCGCTGACGCCCCGCGCCCGCCCCCGCGCCCCCGCGCCCCGCCCCGCGAGTGCTCCGCGCGGTCGCGATCCCCTGTGTGACATTGCGTTCCGCTCCAGTATTTTCACTAGAAGTCGATGTTGTTATTTATTAAACTACTATGAGCTCGCACGTAGCATTCGGGACTGTCCCCGGTACTTAGGTCGTTAGAGTGAATAAATTCTTCTGAAAATTGTGTTTTATTATTTAGCACCCCAACCGCCGTCGCAATATTCGTCTCCGATCATTTGATTATTTTGATACTCATTGTTGATTCATTTGTGCGCTATTTCTTATGCTATATCGTTATGTTATTAAATTGTAGGCATGTATTTAGGCTTCCGAAATATTTTCAAGTATAAAAGTCGACATTTAAAAAAAAAAAAAAAATAGGTGTATACACTTCTCATCAGAAAAATCTAAACACCTTGCAAGTATATGTTTTGTAAGGATTATCAGAAAAATGTGTTTATTTAGAAATACATGTCAGTACCTCAAGTGCGAGATTTTTCGTTAGCTAACTTTATAGTTTACAAACTACCGTATTTGAACATTTTGTATAGAGACTTAAAAAACGCCCCTAGCGGGCGATATCTGAAACATTTGTGCTGAGTGTGAGTTTTTTTCGTTACTATATGTAGTAAACATTCGATCGTTTGCTCACGGAAACTTTGAAAGTTAACGATTTTGTACGACATGCGCGAGTGTGAGTCACAAGTTTACTTAGGTATAATTTCGTACCATAGAGTACGTAAATCTACTTTTATAGTACGCATAGACATTTTGAGAGATTTTTCATAAGTTAACCGAATACTTTTAGCGGTACGAATTGCATGCGAGTGCGAGTCATGAATTTAAAAGATTTGACGATACGTAACGTACGGAAACGTTCACTTTTATAGTTCGCGTCGTCACTTATGATTTTGTTGGTGAAACCGTGAAACGACAAAAAGTTAACGAAAAATATTTATTAACTTATTGATATATCAAGTTTAATTAACACCTACGCAACACAGCCATTTCTCTGAATAGATTGTCGGATAAAATAGTTGGTTGTTACCTACTAATACACCATCACGCCTGCAATCTCCGAAGGGGTAGGCAGAGGTGCACTCCTGTACACCCACATTTCGCCAATGGTATTTGGTCCCAATGAAATAGGGGGCGAGCCTATTGTCATTATACCGGGCATATTCCTCAGGCTATAGTCCACCACGCTGACCCAGGGCCATTTGGTAAATTTCACATAACTTTTGAGGAACGTGCAAGTTTCCTTGTGATGTTTGCCTTTACCGTTGGGAAAGCCAATGATTCATGATTGAAAACGTGATTCGTACATAAAAATCTGAAAGTCCTAGCGGGAGCCGTGTTTGAATCTGCGCACCTTGTTTCCAAGACGAGTATTCTACCAAGATGGCCATCACTGATATCGAATGCTATCGAATGTTATCAAGGGTGGAGCTAGGGCATAACCTCATTGGACGTCGCAGTACATGCTAGTGCTATACCACAGCGCCCCAACAAAGGCAGACGAAGGTATACCGTGGGGTTTTGGGTAGGAGTCCGACATAACCCGCTCGTCTCCCGCAGAGCTTGCGGTATCCATGAGGATTTCTCTACGTCAATACCGCCATAACCTCATACTAAGGTACTTGTTTGCAATTAGACTCAATCTAAAGTAGGTAAATATATATTGGAAATCAGTAAAATCACCATCTGCCTCACTTTTTCCCATTATTTGGGATCGGCGCAGTATGTCTTTTTCATACATTAATCTCTCTTTTCCCTCATACTCCCGTCTACCCCAACCTCCTTCATATCCCTTTTTATACAAAACTTCCACCACTTCGTGGGTCTTCCTCTCACTCTATCTATGCATATACTCATAGCCCTTTTGGGCGCTCAAAATGCTTCTCATCTCTTTTAATCACGTCATCAAACCAGCCTCCTGCATCTTACTTTCTCTGCTACAGGCGCTACTTTTAAAATACCTCTTATATACACACCCTCCACACATCTATTATCACATTAGGTCAATGAAAATAAAACACAATGTGACAATTTTAGAGCAACTTTGTTTAGTGGTTTGAGCGCAGGCGGTGGGTTCGATTCTTATTCAGCCAACAATTAAATAATAGTAGACTTTTGAATTCGGATGGTGGCAGGATTATTGTTCTCTCTGAATCTACAGTTGTTACATCCTCCTGAAAAAACAATATTTTCTTACTTAAGCTTATAGGTAAAGATAGAAACACCATCACGCCTGGAATCCCCTAAGTAGTAGGCAGAGGTGCAGTCCATTAAAGTGCACCCACTTTTGTCGATAGCACACAAACACTTCTACTTAATATGAGGGTAATTCAGATTATATTCCACCACGCCCAGTGCGGGCTGGTGGTCACACTGCTTAAAACGTAAAACTACAGACATGCATGTTTTGCTCACAATTTTAGATTAAAAAAAATGTACACAGGAGAATCAATTACGTTATACAGAAATGTAGGTACTACCTATACATAAATAAAGTACTCTGATAATAAGCTGTCGCGGCCCGACTGGTGCCGATGGCCCCACCGACCGCCTACAGATAGGCATGTTGCAGTACCGGTATACCTGGAACTGGGACTTGACGAATACAACCACGCATTTTACGGCTTTTAGCTTTTACTTACTGTAGCATACATTTCCCCAATTTTTAGTTCTTGCTCGTCTTCTTTACTTTTTAAAACTGAATGGCTTCCATCGAATTAATAAATAATGATGGGAAATTGAAATATTAATATTTCAACCAGAATAAAAATTGTCAGTCATTTGACAACCAACTTGGCTTGATCTCTGTTACTCATATGGTTGAAAAAGAAATAGCTATACAAGAAATATTATTCCTCTAGTTTATGTATACCACATAAACTAGAGGAATAATATTTATGGTTATTTATGGTTATACAGAAAACGTTAAAGCCAACATAACGGGCATAACTTACTTTTCAGTCAATCGAGCATACTTTTGTATAGTATGGGAGCTTACACTCGCACGTTTTAGGTATACTAACAGTTAAGACGTGTTCACGACGAACGAATCAATGGAATTTTGAAGTAAACTGTGAAACGTGGAAAGTCATTGTGAAAACAATATTGATATTATATCATGTTTAGATTACATAATAACGTACCCGATGCGTAATTTTCTTGGTTGGAGGATGCTGGCTAGTGCTCATAATCAAGATAAGAGAGACAAACACTTCTGTGCAGAGTTTTAACCCCTTACGGACCTCTGCGAAAAAAATAATGTTGGAACCGATTGGAAATATCGAAAAAGAATAGAACCCAGGATTAGCTGGAAGAGGAAAAGTGGTTACCTATAATACTGTTTATTTCTTAGTTCGGTTTCTTGGCGGAAAATTTTAGTGATGTATTTTTATTTTCCAATACTTGTGTTTCTGTGAATTATCATATGTAATGTTTGGAATAAATAAATTAAAAATTAAAGACTTGTCCTTCTATTTTAATCATAAGCATCATCAATGAATAGAGAGAAGGTATCAAGAACATCCCTGGATAGTACCTAATAATATAGCTAGTAATCGTGGCATGCCTAGTAAGTTTTGTCGTTTGAGAAAAGAATAAACAACTAGAACGTTATATACATTTTATTGTTTAAAAAGTATTCCCCACGGTATTTCATGCACTTTTCCATACGCTCAAACCAGTCATTATAATATTTATTCCACTCCGAAGTGGTGTAGGTACTCCAAATTGCTCATTAAAGAGGTTCGACTGCTTCTTCACTATATACCGGAACCGTTGATGTGCGAGCTTGCGTTGTCCTGGTGCAGGATGATGCACTTCTATGGGTTGGTTTTCCGAAGCTCGATGATAGTTTGTGGTAAACTGACTGTGGTATACCTACCACTCTGCATTAATTGTCCTACGATACCCTTGTTCAATCGTCACAACGGGACCTATTTTCGCTACGAAAGTGGCTACCATTTTCGTTTAAGTTTTTTGCGAGCGAACAACT